>JAJMKY010000016.1:0-406699 GCA_030564025.1 Teunomyces panamensis | reverse complement strand
GAATGCAAATAAAAATAAGGTAAAGTCGTTGTAAGTGTTTCTTGAAAATTATAATTTTGAGAAAATACAGCAAAACTAATTCAAATCAGACGAGACGTTTGCGTCTCGTCTTGATTAGACTTTTGATAGGTAATTGTGTAATTTCCAATTACAATTAACTCTTGGTTATATTTATCAAGTGCATTTTTTTCCCGATTCCGTGCTTATCAGATGGCAATCTAGGTAATTCAGTACTACATCGTACATGTTAAACTACCCTGGTTATGTAAACAAGATGTAGAAAGGTTACGATACTGCAGTTAAAGCATAAGGTATTTTCAAGCAAAATCCTTTTTTCGGGAATGGTTTGCATATCAGACAGTATCGGTAGTGCATGAAGAGTTCTTTCGGATTCCAATTATCTTCCGAATTCACAAGTTGGGTGATCTAGCCGGGAAAGGCGGTTACTATAATTGTTGGAATTGTCACTATAATAAGTGGGGTTAGCAATCATGAAGCTTAATTGTCCTTCCCCACCAAGTTTATTTTTCAATATTGGTAACCTCGGCATTTGATTTGGGTTAGTTTCGGGTGGCTAGCACTAATCCCTGTAGTGTCTAGAACCAGGGTTGCTAAGACTGACTAGTTTCATAACCCTAGATGATCTGGCTGACTGTGCTCGTGGTTGCTTTGGTGACAAACGTTGCCCCTTATATTGTTACAATGAGAGCACGTTGCAACCTAGAATAAGGACCTTATCGAACAAGCCACTTATTTTTATAACCTTAATTTTGCATTTGAAAGTTGACGGAGAAGTTGCAAATGCTCGGCTAACTTAGCTGGTTTTAATTTCCATATTCTTAGTAAGGTCCTTTTGCGCTTTGGAAGCAGACAGCAATTTATTTTCCGAGAAGCCTTTCTTATTTTTGGGTCATTTCATGCAACTAAGGCAGCAGATAATAATCCCGGATCCCCACAACAATAGCATCCGTTGCCCTGTTAGCCAATTACTCGGCGACAATTGAGGTGGTCCCGCGGGCTCAAACATAATTTTTCATTGTGGCTGCGAAAACCTGCCTCGAAGGTCTCCCAATGCCTCAAATGAAATGGTTTCTGTGGCTTCCATATTCTGGCACGCTTGTACATGCATAATACCAATCTAATCAACGTATCTGACAATTGTTGTCTGAGATTTCTTAGTTTTCTATTTTTACCGCAGATGTTTCATGATAAGCGAGGAGAGGTTGGAACATACCAACAAAGGAAGCCTTCTCTATTGGGAGCACTGTGTTGTGTCAGGAATACCCAAGTTTGAATACACCTTGTGCCTAGATGTCTGTGCTTAATATAGACCACATCGCGATGTTAAACAAGAGATGAAGAAGCAGACGAGTCAACTCTCCAAGATTGGCAGTTAATTGGTTTCGGCAAATTAATGGTGACGGTGGCAGCGCGAGACACGAAGTTGTTACAGTTATTGATGCCGATTCCGATTGTGGTAAACAAGTTTTATTGAAACTACATTAACATATGATACAAGAATATTAGTCGGGACCTCTCAACAAGGGTTTGGACGATAAACCAACAGCATGAACGTCGTGATGGTGTCTTTGCCCGGGACCATGAAAGTGGCCACATGGGCAGTCCATCTCGACTGCCGAATCGATTTCCATTTCATCCGAGGTGGCGGCAGTATTTGGAGCCGGTGTCACAGTGCCGATGGAAGTGTTAACTATAGTACCATGGGAAGTGATGCTTATGGACAGATCCCGATAAGGACGCATTGGTGCGGGCTGCGAGAGTTTTATTCTTTTAGCTGGTGGAAGTTCGTGTACTGGAATAGACGAGTTCATGGTTGTCGTCGACATCTCGAGCTTTATACTATAACACTGAAGACCTTTGGTAAAAGAGCGATGTCTCTTGATACTGGTAGGTGGATCTCAATTTGTAGAAGAGATGCAAAAAGAAATTTGGTTGTATGAAATGCCATCTCTCAGTAGCTATATACAGGTGATGGGGTCCCGCCCCAGACATTTTCCTAATATGGTGCAAGAAGCAGGCAAATGTGGGGTCGAGTTCCGGGTCCCGGTACCTGTTGAGCATCAGAAGAGATTTTTGTTGGTCTGGTAAACCATCGACTCTAATTTTTGACGTGATGAAGTCGTGCATGCTTTTTGGTAATGTACCAGATCCATTTTATTTTGTAGAAGCGTGTTTGTTTGTTAGTTCGTGTGCGTGACGTCACAGATTAATATTCTTGCTTTTCCCCCTCGTTAACGGATGGATATTTGTTGGCAAGTTGATAGTCTGAGGTAAACATCAGAACATCTGGGTCTGTACAGAGTCCGAACCAAAAAGCTTCTCGATCCTAACGGGAAAAAAAGTAACATTACATCAACCCTATTTAGGATGGAAAGCCAGAACCAGCATGTGAGGATCAAGGACTCGATTCTTGTTGGGAGAGCTCTCCTTAACTTCACGTCGACATTTGTGTCGCTTGGGGTCTTTATCTTTGGCTTTGAGCAGGGCTTAATGCTGTCCCTTTTGACCAACGAATTCTTCAAAAGCTACTACAACAATCCCACGCCAGTCGAGATCGGAACGATGATTGCAATCTTAGAAATCGGCGCCCTCTTTTCGTCGTTTGTGGCCGGTAGAGTAGGTGATATCGTGGGAAGACGCAAAACTATTCGCTACGGATCGTTTATTTTCGTGGTTGGTGGTTTGATTCAGAGCACATCGATCAATATAGTTAATTTAGCCGGTGGACGGCTTATCAGTGGTATCGCTATTGGATTTTTGACAACAATTATCCCTTGCTACCAGTCCGAAATTAGTCCTCCCGACGATCGGGGATTTTATGCGTGTTTGGAATTTACCGGTAACATTATTGGCTACTCGACGTCGATCTGGGTAGACTACGGGTTTTCGTTCTTGGAGAATAACTGGAGTTGGCGGGCCCCACTCTTTATTCAGTGCATTGTTGGCTTCCTCTTGTTTCTGGGAACTTTTGTCATCGTTGAAACTCCGCGTTGGCTCTTGGACCACAATAATGACATTGAAGGTATGATAGTAATTGCTGATCTCTATGCTGACGGAGATGTTGAAGATGAGTCAGCAAAAGACGAGTACAGAAGCATTAAGGAAAGCGTATTGATTGCCCGGGTCGAAGGAGGCGAACGTTCGTACCAGTATTTATTCCAGAAGTATACCAAACGGCTTTCAGTGGCCTGCTTCTCGCAAATGTTTGCCCAGATGAACGGGATCAATATCATCTCATACTATGCTCCCATGATCTTTGAGTCGGCTGGCTGGGTAGGAAGAGCTGCGATTTTGATGACGGGTATCAACTCGATTGTTTATATATTTAGCACCATCCCACCATGGTACTTGGTTGACGGCTGGGGCCGCAAGCCTTTGTTACTTTCGGGAGCGGTGTTTATGGCAATCCCGCTCTACACTATTGCCTACTCGTTATCTTTGGACAATAAATATACGCCCACTACGGTTGTGATTTGTGTCATTATCACAAATGCAGCATTCGGGTACAGTTGGGGTCCAATTCCGTGGCTTATGAGCGAAGTATTTCCTAACTCAGTGAGATCGAAAGGTGCTGCAATGGCCACTGCCACGAACTGGCTCTTCAACTTTATTGTGGGTGAGATGACACCAATTTTGCTCGATTCGATTAAGTGGAGAACTTACTTAATTCCAGCCACCTCATGTGTGCTCTCGTTTTTGGCGGTCGAATTCTTGTTTCCAGAAACCAAGGGTCTCAATTTGGAGGATATGGGGCTGGTGTTTGACGATAACTCGTCGATCTTTTCGTTCCATTCGAGTGGGAACACCAATTCGGTGTCACTGTTGTTCAACTATGGTTCACTGTCGGATGTGGGAACAATGAGTGCAGCTTCCATGGCACGGAACCCCGCCACAATGAGACAGGAAGAACCTGTAGTGACTACAGCAGCGTCTTCGGTAGCCAAAACCGATGCCGCACCTATTCTCGACACAACGTCGCAAATCAGCGAGATTCAGCCACCAACCTACGACCAAATTTACCGGTACAAGGTGGAACAGTGGCAGAAACCGGGTCTCTTTGGCCGGATCTGGGGTGGCCAGCGGGTGCTAGAGGAAGAGTCACGTCTCTTGAACTAGACTATTTCGTATATACTACTATTTTTTTAACTGGATATCGAGCTGGATGTTTGATGCATCCTGTATTCCCTTCTTTTCTTCAAACAACTTGTTGAGCTCGCGTTCGATATCGACCAAGAGCGTGTCGTAGCCGCAGTTGCGTGAGCGCACCCTCGATTCCCGCAAGAGTCGCTCGGCCTTGTCGTAGTTCGAGAGATGGAGATGCACCACGCCGAGTCCGTAGGTTGCCAACGCCACAGTCTCGCTGATGGATGGGTTGGTTGTAAGAACATCCTGTGGGAGTGTTTTGGCACACTCAAGCACGGCCTCATATGACTTGATAGAGAGCTCAATACATTTCTGGCGGTTATCGACTACCAGGCGGTATGCGATCTTGTCGTGGTCCGCAAGAAGCGTGAGATCGGCTCCAGAATCGCGCGATTGTTGCTCAAACAGTTCGTTAGTATTCATTAGCAGATAGTCAATGCCAAGCGCTTGGGCGAATTTGCGTCTCAAGGCGATTTCATTTGCCTCAAACTCTTCGGCCTGCAAATAGAGCAACGAGCCGAGATTGCACTGCGAGAGAAGAATCTTGTGGGGATCGGTGTCGGCCAAGAGCATGGATTCTGTCATAGAGATGCGGACATGCGTTGCAATTCCCAAGTCGCCGGTCGAAATGCACACTGCACTTAATAAGTCCATTGCGTTGAAGTACTCGTCGGCAAATGGTTCCCAGAACTCAGGAGCTTTGATGAAGGGCGCGGAAGAGTCTCCAGTAGCACCATACGTTACAATTGAGTCGGATTGGGCGTTGAGATTCTGCGCATGGTCGCCTTTGAGCAAGCTTGCGAGCTGAAACGACGATGTAACTGCGGCAGCAGTGCGTTGATCGCGGGTTTCTTCCTCTGCGATAATCAAATGGACAATCAAGATCGCCTTGGCCAAGTGTGGATTGTTATTGGTGAGTTCCATTTCGGCCAACTTGATGGCCACCCGCAAATCTTTCTGAATTAAATGACGGCGATGAGTGCGATCCTTAATCCGTGCATGATCAGCACTTCCTGGAGCTGCCGTCAAGACCTTGAGGTAAAGAATGGCTATTTCGTTGTAGACAAACACGGAATCTTGCACCATATTCAAGCGTTCGAACATCTCGCCAACCTTGAGCTGGATTCCGGTGTACTCATCCGAGAGCTTATCGACTCCGAGCTCCTCGTAGTGTTCCAACGCCTCGAGGTAGTATTTGAGTGCAAGCTGGTAGTCATTCTCGCCACGGTCACTTTCTGCCCATAAAGCCTTACGCAAGATCTTTGCCACCGACAGTGGGAACGTATGTTTCGGCCACCACATGTAATACGAGAAGCCTGCAAACGCGGAGGCAAAAAGCGTCCCGTACACGAGCCGAAGCATCCATGGCGTCCGTGGTTTGTAGGGAGCGTGGTAGTTGTAGTTTGTTGTGTATTTACGGCGCAAAGACGGACCAAAACGGCTCCGTAACGGCGCCAATTGGCTTCGTAGACGCAACATGGTGTGCAGACAAAAATTTTGATTTTTGAAGATCAAACTGTTTCTGGAGAAAGAAAGAGAGAGAAAAGAGGAAAAAAAAAAACCAAAATCATCAACTTTTCTTTAAACCATGTCCAACATCCTCGATATATTTCGCCCACCAGCGTCCCGGGCTTGGACACCAGAAGAGATCGAGAGAGATTGCTTGCCATGCACTGCGATTCAGGCAGCAGTGCTGATTGGGGGCGGTGCGTACCTCGCCTCCACGCTTCCGTTCCAGGATTCGCATGGCAAGATCGATTTGGCAAAACATCCACAGTGGTGGCAGCGCAGTGTCCGTGGAGCTGGCGTCCTATTGGTGGGTTTGGGTGCGTATCGCGCTGGAGAGGTGGCGCAGATGGTTTGGAAACGAACTTTTGAGTGAAAGAAGAAGAGTGAAGGAAGAGTAGATGAGACACGAGCCTATGTGTAGGAATGTAACGTTGCGGTGGTTTTGGACCAAAGGCCATTTATAGTTTAGCCGTCGCTACATAAGCGAATGCCAAAAAAAAGAGACCCTAACCACGTGAGCGTTGCCCGAGGACTTAGCTGTCTAGGTTTGGCAGACAGCGAAAATGGGTCGATTATAATATGAGGGAAGACAGGGTGTCCGAAACATTCTTCACTAAAAGTGGGCCAAAAATAGATCACATATTGGGGGAAGTGGGGGAGGAGAGGGGAGAGGAAGAATTACCAAGTGATAGGAACCCTTCTTCTAGCCGGGATTCCGGACGGTGTTCATAATAAGCCCGTAACCCCCCTGAGGCGGTTGGAAACGAGAAGGAAAACATCAGGCCAGTTTAGCCGGGTCTGCAGATGGGAAGCCGCGGGTTGTGACGTCAGGTTACTTCTGAGCTGCCAGGGTACAGTGAGCCTGCTCATATGAAAAATATTTTTCCTTTGTCAATAGGAAATATTTATACTTTTATTTTTAGGTAGTGGTTTTTTTTTTTATACAATTTTTGAATTTTGTTTTTTTGGTAGTATTTTTTCCACCAAGCGCACCGACCCGACTTGATAATGCATCAGGTACTGTAGCAGGGCACAGATAAGATCAGTCACCATCGTTCAGCACCGCATAGTGTGTAATTGTAAAGGTGTCAGACAATCTGGAGGTCCTGATGTTTAATCATCTTTTTTCTTGAGTCTAGTGGAAGGAACTGGCCAGACCTTTTTTTTTAGCCACTTGTTTTGACTCAGTCGGTTTGATCTTTTGCTTGCAATAACGCGACTGATTGGTGTAGGACCCTTTGTTCGGTGAACCACAGCCTAGGCCGGTGTTTTACTTCAATGAGAAAGAGTGTATACAATACTGTTGCTATGTTGGAGGATTTTGTCGAATATTATTTATAGTCGCCTGCCGGATTGGGGAAGCGGTAAAAAAGAGGTGAAAACGCAATAATAAAAAATAATAATAAAAAAAAAAAGGACGTGCACTCACCCGAAATATGTTGTCATACCTTGTGCGTCCCTGACAGACACGGTTTTTATATGGAATGATTCCTCCGGGAAATACAAAAAAAAGTCTGATTGATCCAACCAGCCTGTTTTCCAGAGTTATCATTTCTATTGAAACCTGGTCCCGGATTATCTTTTTATTTCAGCATCCATTAACTTGACACAAGCTCAGTGTGTGAATTTTTTAGCGACGGTGCTTCTAGGTCTTATTGTTTTTACAGTTCTCGACCTCATAACCATTCAGGTACCACTTCACCAACAACCAAGTTTATATATCAACATATTGCAATCGAAGAAAAAGCTAGTGAGAGCAGCAACAGAAAAATAGCAACGATTTATTTTAGTTTGTTCCCTTATAATTTGTGGTTTTCTCAGTGTTACCTATAACTTCTTTTTGCAGACCCTTGAAACACTGAGCCATGGAACAGCCGTTTTTAAGCGTAGACGCCCAGCTGTTGGAGCTCCAGCAGCAGCAACAACAACAGCAACAACAACAACATCAACAACAGCAACAACAGCAGCAACAACAACTCAATCAACCACGCGTGCTCCCCAAGACCAAGAGCGAATTCGACCTCGCCAACCCGTCCAATCCGCTGATTGCAACCGCCCAAGCACTTCTCCAGGCACATGACCACCGCTACCTCCAAGCTCCTCCAGTCCAGCCACACATGCCACTGTACCAAATCCATCCCGCACACACACTCCAGCTGATGCCACAGCAGGGCCAGTACATGGCTGCACAGCCGCTCCCACCGCCGCAGTATCCCCTTGAGGTTCGGTTTGATGATGTCTCCAGCAGCCTGAACCGCTCGGCAACCCTCCTGTACAACGAAAAGGGTCTCGTGGCTCCAATCCCACCGCTTCACATTCAGCAGCAGATGGTGAATAGCGAGAAACCCGAGCTGGTGTCGCCCACGTTGCTGCAAACCGCACCTGAAGCGAACAATATGGCGCCAGCAGCCGGTTCCAACACCGCCCCTGCCAACGAGATGCTCAAGTCGTTGTGTCTGCGGTGCAAGAAGGAGTTTGTACAGCCAATCATCATTCCTCAGAGCAACGACATCAACCTGGGCCGGCCCAAGTACCTTGCCGAACCCAAGATCTTTAAGCTCTGCCAGCACTGCCGGGATCTTCAGCGCCAGCGGTCGCGTCGCTGGCAGAAGAAGACCAAGGATAAGCAAGGCGCGTGCCGTCGGTGTGGGACCGAAATTCCCCAGGAAGAGCAGAAATTTGTCTTGTGTCCTGGGTGTCGTCAGAACTTGCGGAAGCGGAAGGCAAATCGTGCGGCGCAGGGCAAGTGTGTGCACTGCCTGGGTCCGCTAACGGCGCTGATTATTACTGGAGATGATAAGAAGAAGGACCGTGGGAAGCAGGCTAGCTACAAGGTATGTGAGCGGTGTCGGGAGAACGATAAGATTCGACGCACGAACCTCGAGAAATTGGGGAACTGTAACCGGTGTGCGAAGCTGTTGGACCCAATGGATGTGGGCAAACACAAGGTGTGTATTAACTGCCGGAGCCGCAAGAAGAGGTTGACCACGAGTATCAACACGACGAGTAATCCTGGATTGAAGCCGATGGAGAATTATCTTCCACCGCAGCCGATGGGGATGATGGGAACGCAGGACCAGTTGGCGATGCTTTCGTCAGTGACGCTGGGGGCACAGAGGCCGTATGCGCCGGTGCCGATGGCGAATCCGTACGTACAGCAGCAATACGCGCAGGCGCAGGCGCAGGCACAGGCATATAACCAGGCAGTGATCCAGCAGCAGGCGTTTAATCAGGCGATTGCACAGGCGCAGCAGCAGCAGCAATATGTGGGCAAGCCCCATGAGTACCAATACCAGTGATGTATATTATGTAAATTACACGGTGAATCAGGAATTGAGATGTAGAAGAAGAAAAGTGAAGTGACGAGGAAATATAATGACAAAAAGAAGTAATATAAGTGCGGGTCTAGAAGAAGGTAAGAAAAGTTTAATAAACGAAGAAGAATGAAAGCTTAAGAGTAGAAGAAATAACAGAAGCGAGGGAGAAGAAAAATAAGGAGAAGAGAAGCGAGTAAAAATTGGAAGCCAATGGAGGGCGGAAGAGGGGACTATGAAAAAAGGAGGAGAACCAAACATTGATTCAATGAATGGGAATACGAGTGTGTCAAAGAATTAAAGAAAGCAAAGAAAAAAATAAAAAAAGAGACAGAGATTCGATGTTTACTTTATTGTGGACCGGTTGGAGTCATGAGGTGTCAAGAGGCAACGGAATGAAATATTCAGCTGCAATATTTTCCACTAGGTGAGATTTGAAAGTTCGCCGCGGGCCAGCAATAAAGTTGAGAGCCTCGGCGAGAACGAGAACGAATACAAAAACGAAAACAAGAACAAGAATAAAAAATCAAGATAAATCAAAACCGACATGAAAAGATAAACGTGAATTAAATACAAAGAAATGTTAATAATATAACTTGCTCGAAGACAGAGGTTGTAATGAATGAATGTAATTGTCTGTAACTATAACTGTTACTGTAAGTTTTAAATTTGTATTTATTCAATGTCGATTGTCGATTGTCGATTGTCGATTGTCGATTGTCGATTCTCTGCTACTTTATTTTCATTCTTTAAATTATTCTCATTTTTGTCTTTTCTTATATTTGTTTGCAGAACGTTCGCATTTTTCCATACTTCGTCAACATGATGCACCTCAGCAACAGTTCCCTGCTGCTGATCGCGTCCAAAGACAAGCAGTTGCCGCCGATTCCTGCTGCTTCTGCGGAACCGCCGCTTTTGAAGACCAAGACTCTCCGCCGCAAAAACTTCAAGCAGCTTTCGCTTTCCAGCGAACCGGTGCTGCTGCTGCTGCTGCTGGCAGCGGCGTCGGCGCTGACCCTCCAGCTCCGTACTCTGCCCCTGCCGCTCTCTGAACAGACCCTCATACACGAACTCTCGAGCTTGGAACTCAAGCCCCACAGAAAACGCCAAACCGTGATCTCGTCCATATCGCCGACGCGCTCGGTCCTGCTGCCGACAGATCCCCCACATTTCTCCACAACAAACGGCACTGCAACAACAGCAACAGCAACACCTTCTGATTCTGCTTCTGCTTCTGCAGCAGACCCCACAACTGCGTCTGTCACGCCACTTTTTGAGTCGGTGCTCGACTCGCCGCTCGCGACCACGTCGAGCTTTGTCTGGAACAACGACGACTTGGTGTACCTCAAGGACTTGGGCCTGGGTAACTCCGGTGCCGTGGCGAAGATCTTACACGTACCGACACAAAACACCATGGCCCGCAAAACTATCCACATCGAGCTGAAGACCGCGATCCGTACCCAAATCATCCGTGAGCTTCGCATCTTGCACGAGTGCCACTCGCCGTACATCATCGAGTTCTACGGCGCCTTCGTCAACAGCAACAACACCGTTGTAATCTGCATGGAGTACTGCAACTGCGGCTCCCTAGACAAGATCGTGCCGCTCTGCGCCGACCGCCAATTTCCCACGCCGGTGCTCCGCAAACTCGCCCACAGCATTTTGCTGGGCCTTACTTACCTCTACACCACACATAAGATCATCCACCGTGATATCAAGCCACTGAACGTGCTTATGACGCATCGCGGCGAGTTTAAGCTCTGCGACTTTGGTGTGCTGCGCGAGCTCACCAACTCGATGGCCATGGCCGACACCTTTGTCGGTACATCGATGTACATGTCGCCAGAACGTATCCAGGGAGGCCATTACGGCGTCAAGTCCGATGTCTGGTCGATGGGACTTATGTTGATCGAGTTGGCGCTGGGGCAGCCGGTCTGGTCCGACGACAAGGCAGGGCCCGAGGGCATCTTGGACTTGTTGCAGCGCATTGTCAACGAAACGCCCCCGCTGTTGGCCGCCAGAACCAACGCGGCCACAGGAGAGCCATTTGAAGCCAATCTCTGCAGCTTTGTCGATTCGTGTCTCATTAAAAACGACCTGCAGCGCTCGTCGCCGTGGGATTTGCTCACCTCGCCATTCCTCAAGGGTGTGGCAGAGGGAGAGTACGACCGCACGGTGCGGAACTGGGCCAAACGGGTCAGAAAGGACAAGGTAAGTTGATATAGAGTAACCAATTAATAACAACGTACAATGAAACCTTTTCAAAGATTTGTAACTGAAAACCTGTTCATTTCATCTGTAATATATATTTATATACTCGTTCCATTTCAGTGAATTATAAAACAACCTCTTGCACCCACCCACCCGATCCGTATCAAAACTACTTCAAGAAAGCACCGTTGGTAAGTTCAAGTTCCAACTGGTAGTCGGGCTGGAATTCAGCATATAACGTCTCGGAGTCCCCGCTCATGTGGAGGGTGTATGCCGCTGTTTCGTCATCAATAAGCACTGGCTTGTGGCCGGTGCATGCATCTGCTAACAACTGGGCGTGGCATGAGTTCTCCAATAACGTAAACATATAAGCACACTCATCGACCGTCGAACCTACCGTCAACAAACCGTGGTTCTGCAAGATGGCAGCAATCCCATGTGGTCCGAGTGCCTCAGCAATCTCTTCTCCTTCACGAGAGTCAAGAGCAATCCCGCCAAAGTTGCGGAACACAACGTGACGCCCATAAAAGAGACAAACATCCTGGTTGATCATATCCAATTCCTTGCCAAAAGCCGAGTACGCCTTGCCGTAAATCGAGTGGGTGTGGCATGCAGCCACGATATCGGGACGGGCCTGATGGATAGCAGAATGGATTGAGAACCCAGCAGCATTCACCGCCGCCTGGTTGCCGTCTGGCAACACGTTACAGTCCATATCGACATGGACCATGTCGCTGGCCTTCATAAGCTTAAAGTGACGGTTCAACGGATTGATCCAGAAAGTACCAGGCTGCACTGGATCTTTGATCGACATGTGGCCCGCCAGGCCCTCAGAGTAACCCTTGCGGCCAAAAACCCGGAACGCACCCGCCAAATGCTCCAACATCCACTGACGTTTCTTGTATGGATCTGTGAACGTGGGAATCTGATCTGGATGTGCCATACCCTTGGCAAGGTTGTGGGAGCCAACTTCGGCCTTTTCGTATCCTTTGTTAACTGTAGTAACGGGAGTCATTCTCTTTTTTTCTTGTTCTTGTTTGCCTTTATCCTGACAAGACAAGACTTTGGCTTAAATATTTCCGATGAGAGCGCGCGCGCACCGTTTTCCCCCGCTGAGACTTTCGCTCAGGCCCAATGTGGAAATGGCCGCCACGACGATACTCTTATTGCCTTTTTTATTTGACTGTCGATTCCGCCCAACAGACCTCGCCTGCTCCTTCCATCTACACCAATTGCAATATTTCCGTCTCCAATTCCGCTTCTTCTTCTACTACTTCTACTACTACTACTACTACTTTTCAGTTTAGACAATATTTCTTTACTTTAATCTGCATCGTAGACATCTGCAATATTCTACATCTAGTTCGCTTTCCATGCATCTTCTCTATATACCATTGACCGATTTGGAAATCTCAACTCCCTGAACCTTCTGAGTGTATGCTGCTGAAGGCTGAAGTTTACGTGTAGATCGAATCTCGTCCATGGCAAAACCCGGAATCTTGATGTTCCAGTTCTGTTCCAAATGGAGCTGCACGTCCTTCGCATCCAATGTATCGACCTTACGATGCTTTGCCAAACGACATGCAAATCCTGTCACCGATGTAATAAACTCGTCCGCCAAATCAAGAAGCACCTCCTCGACGTTTCCGTCAATGGCCGTCTTCCCGTCTCCTTCATCCACACCGGCCGTGCCCACAAGCTCCGCCAACTTCCGCTTATTGAGCACACGGCTGCCTGCTTCCGGCACGGCGCTGCCGCTGGCCATATCAAATATAGGTAACTTCGTAATGGCAGCCGTATTCAAGAACGCACCCAAAATCAGCGCCAGCCCGCCCGTCAAAGTGGCACGAGCATCGCCATTAAGCTTGAGTGTCACTGGCACCGGTGGCTTCACGTTAATTGTGCTGGAAATCGGAAGTGAAGGCACACTTGGACGCGTGATCCCACTAAGATTGATTGGTGGCGGTTCATGACTTCGGATCGACTGTTTCAGAGGCAGCAGCAGCTTGTCTTCAGGCGGTGACAGCACAGATTTGCCAGGAGCAGTTACCGGTTTTGGAGCGTCTGCCGCTGCAAGCACCGACGTGGGTTGTAGTTGCTGCTGCGACATCTGTGGCGTGCCGCGGGCCACTCGTTGTCCTTTCTGGAACATCTGTGCCTGCTGTGCATGCTGTGCCTGCGGGGTATGCTGCGTCTGTTGCATCTGCGGCTGTGTCTGTGGGGGCTGCTGGACCTGCGTCTGCGGTAATTGCAGTGGCTGTACCTGGGGTGGAATCTGTTGTACCTGCAGTGGCGTCAGCAGCTGTTGTTGTTGTTGCTGTTGCCGTTGCAGCTGTTGTTGCTGTTGCTGTGGTGGTACCTGCAATTGTGTTTGTTGTGTCTGCAGTGGAGTTTGTACCTGGGCTGGCAGTGAAGCCTGTTGTCCTTGCGCCTGCTGAGGACGGTATCCACCTTTTACCTGCTGCATCAACTGATTTCGCATAATGAGACCTACACGCTGGAACTGTTGAAACTTTGTCCGCCACTCGCCGATTTCCTTCTCCACCATCGCCAACTGTTCGGGAGACGTCGCACTCGCCTTGCTCTGCTCCAAAATCTGGATCTTGCGCTGCACTTCCACCAACTTCTGCTTAACTTGGTTGAACCGTTCAACAGTTACTGCACTTGCTGGAATCATAGGTCCGTTATTGGTACCGGAAGTCGGTGTAGGTGCCAGTGCTGGTGGTGTTTGGCGGATGGGAGCCTGCTGAACAGGCATTTGCGGAGTAGGCTGACTGGCTTGCCGAAACTGTGCCATTTGCTGCTGCATCATTGGAGATTGGCGCTGATTCATGTTTGGCGATTGCATCATAGGCGATACTTGGTTGGGTGCCATGTTCTGATTCATGTTGGTTTGACCAAGCATCGGTGATTGTGTCTGGAATGCTTGTTGCTGTGATTGTGATTGTTGCGGTTGAGGTTGTTGAGGTTGTTGTCCAGTCATATTACGGTTGATATTCGGGGTAAGATTCTGGTTTTGGTTCTGGGATTGATTCTGGGATTGATTCTGGGATTGGTTCAGGTTCAGGTTCAGGTTCAGGTTCTGTGTTCCTTGTTGCTGCTGCATGCGTGCCTTCTGCTGTGCCTGGTAATTAAGCAATATATGTCTGATGCTTTCAGCTTTCTGGTAATGCTGCTGCTGTTTGGCTTTATCATCTCCAGCGGCATTGGCCAACAGCAACTCGTTCCGTAGCGCCTGCACCAACTGCGCCACTTGATTGGGATGTATATTGATGGGCCGCTGGCCACCCGACGATTGGTTCGCCTGGCCGCCCGATTGGGTCGTCTGTCTGTACATGTTCCCGTTATTCATGTTCACAGAGTCTTTTTAGTTTGGGTTTATTTTTGTTTGACAAAAATGTCGCCTCCGATTACAAAGAAAAATACCAAATGTCCAAAAGGATCAAATTATATGTTATATTATATTATATTATATTAAAAAACGAAATTTACCATTATTATTCTATTAAACGTTGTTGGACGCAGTTTCTTCGGTGACTTGGGCTTCAGCAGCCTTCTTGGCAGCCTGGTCCTTGAAATATGCAGCATACCCATATTTGGAACGGGCTCTGAATTTGGCTCCATACCTGCCAAATACAAATGGAACTGGCACCATCGCCAAAGCAATAAATGCAAACAACGAACTGGCCCAGTCAATGTGTAATCTCTTGTACATGTAACCAGTAAACAATGGGAACACGGAAGCAAGAACATAACGCAACAAGTTGTTGGCTGCCAATGCTGAAGCCACAGTGATTGGAGGGAACGACATCGAAAAGTAAAGCACAGCGGAAAAGAACACCAAAACCATACCGAAACCAAATGGAACACCAGCAAGAGTAGGTGCAATCCAGTGGATACTGTGTCTACTGGTCCAACCTAACCAAAACAAAGAAATAGGCAAACAAATGGCACCAATCTTTCCGACAAACAATCTGGATTCTGGAGCATCCCAGATAAGATTACCGTTTTCGTCACGCTTACCTCTGGTTCCATCAGGGTTCTTAGGGTAGAACTTGAACTTGTCAACAAAAACCTGAAACACAATGGCACCAATCATACCAATACCAACACCGATAAATGGCAAACCGGACACACCCAACTGCATATGGTAGACACCTCTAAAGATAATTGGGAACGCTTCAAAAAAGCCAAACAAAACGGCAAAAATAAAAGCAATATAGAAGGAAATGATGCACACGATTGGTTCAAGAATCAACATTTCAATAGGACGCAACAAGACAAAGTTGGCCATTTCCTTAATGTATTCTTTGTTAACTTCTGGTTTCTTGATACGAAGACCTCTCTTCATGGCCCTGTTTTTCAAGATGATTGGTTTGTAAGTTTCAGGAACAAGAAGCAAACATGGCAAAATGGCACCGGAAAACATAAGAGAAACCCAGGCAGCAGACCATTGCCAATTCTTGTACTGAGCAGCAAAGCTACCGACAATTGGACCAATGACTGGACCAAGGAAAGGAGCTAAACAAAAGAGAGAAACGGCGAGGGACATTTCTTCTGGCTTCAGCGACCACAAGTCTGAAATACTTCCACCAGCAATGGAAAGAGCTGGACTAGCAAAGTAACCGTTAAAGAATCTCAAGACCAAGATGGTACGTATATTCTTAGACAAACCAACACCCATGGTGAACAACATGGAAATTGGGAAGGAGAAAAAGTAAATCCAACGACGGCCAATAAGTTCGGACAAAGGAGCGGTCAAGACAGGACCAAGTGCTAAACCGACCAAGTAGAATGTCAAACCGGAAATACAGAGTTCTTCAGACTTCTGGAATCTTTCCACCATGTCTGGAATACCACTGACGTAAAGTGAAGAACCAAGAGAACAGCACAAACAGACAATAGCGACGGTAAATGTAATGTACCACTTCTTCCAAGCTGGCCAGTTGGAAGGGTTTGCGGGATCATCAGGACCATCCCAGTCCAAATCTTCCACAGCAATCTCACTTGGTTCCACACCTTCTTTTTGGGAGTCGTCACTGCTAGCTTGGTCGGAAGATTTGTCATCTACTAATTCGTGCTTTAAGGCATGACGGGAAAGTGTTTTTCTTAATTCCAATTCGGCCATTTCGTCAATCGACTTGTGCGAGTTCAACCGTTCCAAGGTGAATTTTCTATTCAACTCGTTTTCCGAATTGACAAATTCGTTGTTAGAGGGGACACCGTCTTTACTGGCTTTGAAAGATTCCACGTCGTTTTCAAAGCTGTCATTTGGATTTTGTTCAATAGTTTCAGCATCTGCAAATTCGGCTTCAGGTTCTGTCAAGTCGTCTGCGGTGTGGTAGGCTGACGAATCGGTGTGGGATGCAATAGACTGACGAGCTGCATCCCTCAACTGTTGTTCTTCAGTTTTGGAAGTGCCTAAAATACCCATTTTAAATGTATGTTGCAGTTATATCAAGGAACTTAAAGAAAACAAACAACTACTTTCTAATGTAAAAATATGTCAGGAACCCCCAGGATATAAATACCATCGGAGGCTGGAAACTAAAAAGAATTACATGGAAATTTTGCAGTGACATGCAGCAGAGACTGGGATATAGAGTAGAGAATATTTTTTTTTAGTTGCTTAAAGTTTAAAAAATTTCGCGAACAAGAAAAGTCGGTCATTAAAAGTGATATTTCCAGCCGTTAGGGGTGCGATAAGAGATGGAACTAAGGCCGAAGAAGGAGACCAAATGGGCACAAAACGAAAAAAAAAGAGATGGTAGCGCAATTAGAGGAAACAAAGATAACTCTGAGAAAAGGTTGTTTTCGAGAAAGACCTTGTCCATTAGCGTTAAGCCCCAAAACGTGGGAATACAATCGGCCGTAAACTATGGTTAGTTCTCACTACTTCAGCCGTGAGTTAAGCCGTGAGTTAAGCCGTGAGTTAAGCCGTGCTTAGGGAAAAAGAAAGATTCTAGAGCAAAGGGAGGGGTGAATTGTATTCATTCATCTACCCCTTAACTCTCACCCTTCGTCAAATATCATACAGTCGTGTAACTCTTGTTGTAATCTAGAATCACTAGCAAAAAAAGGTGGATATATCGGACAATACCACATTCGCAAGCATTACAAACAAGGTTGATTCGAAGGTTGAGACTGGTGACATTATCGGCCATTTCGCGCGCTTTACAATTTACTGCCGATCGACTAATATCTAATTTAGGAAACTTTGTATGGCGGTGCGCCTGAGACCGAGGTCTTACGCTTATTTTGCTCAAATGTTAATCTGGACCCCAACAATAAACTCACACTCCCGAATTGGCTCTTCCCAACGTCGGCCAAGTTTTTAAAGTACGCATTTATTACTGTGAAAGGTAATCATCGCCGATTAATATACGCAAATAAAGAGTGTACGAAAATAAACAGTTAATACACGAATATAACAGCTACAGGAAATAAGCAATCATCATTTATTGGTTTTTACTACTTGTCTGATCTCATGTCTCAGATTACATTACAACAATCCTGTGCGAATTTCTCCGGATCAGAACTCATCTTTGGAAAGAATCTTCTTACCGTGAATTAAACGAAAAAAAATCAGTAAAAATAATAATATCCTCACACAAAACTCAAAAATGGGAAATTTTAACCGGGGTTGTTACGTCACAATATTGTTTGTATACAGATTTTTGCGGTCCTGGCAACTATTTGTCATCCCTAGAATTCCATTTTCTCAGTCTCATCAGTCTCATCTCGATAGCGAGTCTCACGTCTCACAGGTGTTTCATTCCAGCCATAATAGCTTTTGGCCCGGATATACCCAAATGTAAAGTTAGAACCAAACACCGCCACTGCGGCGCCCACAGCCACAACTAAGAACTTGAAACCCAACGGTTCAACTAAACTATTAAAAATCATCCCGATGATCTCCGCACTTATGGAAGACGTATTACCGCCGCCACTGAAAGGGTCCTGGCTCATGCACTTGAGCCAGTACATGCACGCCTGTTCTAACGCCGGTACAATAAGCTCTGGCTGACAGTTGTTCTCATAGTACAGCCGCCGACAACTTTCGATCTCTACCAATAGATGCAGTTCCTGTTGCAGGATCTTGAACTGAATATCACGTCGAATTGACCCCACTATGTTATACACAATATACGCGACATATGTTGTGGTACCAAAGTTGAGGGCTAATTGAAGATACGACCAGAGTAGGTACGGCGTGCGCGCAGTGGGTGCGATGTTCGATTTCCACGGATGCGGGAGGGCAACAGGCGCGCGTCCTCCAGCCATAAGCGAGGAGTGCGCACTGTGCTCTCGGTGCGATGCCGGCGCAAATGTAGCGAGCGATTGATTTTGGTGCGACTGGTCGTGTGCATGGATTGTCTGTTGGCGCGCGAACTTCGTGCCGAGAGGCGGCTCATGCTGGTTGGGTTTTGTCTGGTGCGACGCAGTCTCGCGCGAATCCTGCCCATAGTAATGGTGGTGGTGGACCACCGTGGGACCAAACGATGCAAACGGCGTTGCCGAAGAAATGCCAAATGGCGCTGCTGGCGCTGCTGGCGGTTGCACAGACTCGTAGTCCTTACGGCCAGAGCTGTAGACGTACTCGTCTTCCTTGTCTTTCGCGAGAAAACTCGCAAGATTTGTCTGTGGCGAGAAGACGCTAACGTGACGTTCGCGCACCAGTGGTGTATAACTACTGGGCGTATATTCGTATTCGTAGTCCACAGTTGGTTCCTCATCGATTCCTGGAGCGGGAAGTAAAAGTTGAGGTTTCCGTATCGCCATATTTGCACCTAATGCTGTTGGTGAAAGAATAGTACTAACAAAACTGTACTCTTGATTGCTTACTTCTTCTGGGTATTCGTGTTTTGATGCTTCATGATGGTTGTCACTTTCCTGATCCTGCGGATTTGACCTTATTTCCTCCTCCTCTTCCATATAATCTATATCCATCCAGTCATCCTCCACATCTGCACGGTCTTCTAGAGAAAGTGTACGAAGGAAACTGCCGTCGAAATCACTCATGATGTCTGTACCACCGCGAGCTAATGATGATTTTCTTGGTGCGTCTCACACTGGTGGTGTACCTACCGCCAGGCGGCGTGAGGATCTTGCGCGCTCAGAACAGAAATTCCACGCGATGAGCATTTTAATCTTCATTAAGTGATGGGATCAAAACGTAAAAAGACCGAAAAGCAGAAGGACTTCAAGAAGGCAAAGCTTAAGGTTGGTAAGACTGCTGCAAAACCCGACAATCATACCGATACATCATTCACAGCGAAAACTATCTCATTACCAAACCAGTCACTCAACAAAAAGTCATTCACTGGTACGAAACAAGACGAGATAGATTTGGCACACCAACTTTCTCTTACAAAGCACCATGCATCTGCCACTAGAAAGGAGATTTTGCAACAGATACAGGACCATCTCCCACAAAACCCCTCACTCTACAAACAGATCTTGACGGCCATTATACCGTTAATATTAGACCTGTCACAGGGTGTACGAACAAACTTGGTATCTCTCTTTGCAGCGTCTGCTGCCAAGCAACCAGGACTTCTAGAATTACATTGTCGCTCCATCATTCTTTTTATTCACTCCGCTATGACCCATATTCTGCCTGATATCAGAAACAATTCCTCAAAATTTCTTGAAATCTTGGTAAAGGAAGCACCACAAGCGCTTGTAAAGTCTTACTTTATCAAAACACTCAAAACTTATTTTACGTTAATGTCATGGACACTTTCAGACAATAAAAAGGCAGTTTCGCTCGCCGTTTCAACAACAAGCATTGGTGGATCGGTAAAACGTGCGAGAATTGGACACTTGGCCGTACTTCGTGCCTTCTTGGAAGAATCATTATTTGCTCCTACACAAGCCGAAAACGAAGAATTTATTAACGCAGCTATGCCTCATGCCCAGACGGCAAAGTATTTGTTTTCTCCCGTGCCGCAGCCATTTGCTCCATTAAACTTATTTACTTTACAATTACCAAAAAGACATACAACTCAGTCTGCCGAGGGAACTAAGATCGATGATGGTACATTTAGTTTAACCGATTTGGATACCATTTCGGCAGAAGATTTGTCCACTAGACGTAAAATCATTGTGGATGTCTTTATGAAACCGTTGTCAAAGAATCTCCTGATGCTCGTTAAAGAAGGAGGTGATGTCGGTAGAGAAGCTAATTCGTGTATTCATGTCTTGGAAAGATTGACTAGCGAATTGAACCAAAAAGAAGAGAAATAGATATCCGTTACCCACTGCACCTGGCAATGGTGATAAATTTATCAGTCGTGCGATTTTTTTATTTTTGCAATCTTCAATACACTTTTTTTTTCTCTTTAGTTAAACCCATTTACCTCACCATCATGTTCAGATCAATCGTTCCTGCTTTCAGAAAGCCCTTGGCTCTGCTTATCGTTCCTACAAGAAGCTTTTCAGTATCTCCAATAGTATGGAAAAAGAAGCAGAAGGGAGGGAAGCACCTGGTCGCTCATGAAGAAGAAAGTTCAGCTCCGTCGGGCCCACTTATTGACTTCGACGACGCGACGTCCAAGTTTGCTCTGGTGGTCGAAAAGTTCACCAAACAAGCCAATGAGACAAAGCAGGGTAAAACAAACCCTAAGGTCTTTGATAAGTTGATGGTTGCAACCAACCACAATGATGAACTTCCTTTTACTTCTGTTGCTCAGACAAGTGTCAAAGGTAGAAATTTTATTATCACCTTGTTTGATCCACAATCCTCCAAGCACGTTATCAATGCTATTTTGGGCTCCAACCTTAACATGAATGCCCAAGTAGATCCATCTAACAAGTACACCTTGAAGGTTCCCTTGCCTCCAATAACCACCGAAACCAAGAAGGAAAATGCCAAACAGTTGAAGGAACTCTACGAGAAATTCAAAAATGGGCCACGTAGTTTAGCCTCGATTAGAAGCGACATTAAGACCAAGTTCTCCAAGCACACCAAGAAACCAACTGACTCTGAAGCCAAGTTATTGGATGACTTTGAAAAGTTGCATAAACAGTATACCGAGAAGTTGACTCTGGTATTTAAGTCTACAGAGCAAGCCATTCTCAAATAAATTCACTAGAAGGTGATTCCTCCTTCAATAAAAAGCCGTTTGTGGTTTCGCTCACACCACTTGATGATACGAAGACTATATGAGATTAAATCTCGGGAGTTGATCTGTTCGTTGCACAAACAATAAAATTCAAAATTATCGTCGGAAAGCATGAAACCAGTAACAGGATTCCACCGCACGTAAGTGAGCTTCTTGCTCCGTACACCACTGACAAATGTCGTAGCGCATGTGTTGCGTAAAATGGAATAGAAGTATACTAATTGCATGTAACTGTTCAAGCTGCGTTCGTTGCTGAAATATATCGAATCACTCATGATAAACTGATTGTTCTTCTTAGACTTGTAAATAAAATGCTTAATGACAGGAACTCGTATCTCCTTAAGAATCGATAGCTTGCTTGAAAGCAACAATTCCCGGCTCAACTTCCGCATAAACATCTCGTTACGTGTAATCTTGTGCACAATATACTTGGCGACTTGTTGCATTTCAAAAAAAGCATGCTTGTTACCACTCACTAGGATGATTGTCACAGGCTGGTCAACAACTCCAGTACCATGATCAATGTACTCAGCAAGGTTAAAGTTGTGAACAAATGTGTAAAGAAATCCGTTCGGATTAAAGTTGGGCATACACAAAGGCATCCATAAATCATCGGATTTAGAACCGTGCATTGCTGAAATAGTACAGAAAATAATCTTCAAGTCTTCATTCGACAAGGTATGATTTTTAGGCTTCATCGACCCGATAATACGACTAGTATCTGTTGTAAGCAATGCAAAAAGGAGATCTTCCCCTGGCAATTTAGTGTCGCCCTTCTTACCAAGAGGTAGGTATGATGCCATATCCAACTTGTTATCATCCTTCGACTTGAGTGCCTTTGTTGAAAGAAGTATATTGTTAAGTTTAGACCGACAAGTGTTGGAGATCTTGACGTTTTGAAGAGAAGAGTCTAGCAATTCACTAATAAAAAAGTCAAAGCTGCTTGAATCAATCGTACCAGTAACATCAAGGGGCAATCCGTAGCTCAAACGCATGCACCTCGAATCCAAGTTATAAAAGTCGAGCAAAGTCAATACTTTTCTTAAGTCAAAGTTCAATCTATTCTTGAAGTTCTTGTCAATTGATGGCTTAGACAAAATTGAGATCAAGTAATTATGCAAAGAATTTAATTGAGTGACAAGAAAGGAATCTTCCAGGTCTGTTCCATGTGAGTTGATAAGTTCGTAGCTGAGTTTCGTTATTGTAACCATAATAAGCGGTGTCTTGTTAAGAGCCACCATTTTGAATCCATCTCCTACCGAAATGGATTGTATTTCCTGGTGAATATTTGATTCAAATGCCGATACAATTGTTGTTATGAGACCCATATAGCCCATAATCACGTCGTCTGATCCGTTCATGGAGTATATAGGTTTACCGGCAGTGGAAAGAATGAAAAAGTGCTTTAATTTATGGTGGAAAGCAGTAGGATCTGGTCCCTTATCAATTTGAATGTGCTTTTGATAAAACTCAGTTTCGTCAGTAGTTGTCACTTGTGCCAACCCGAGATCTAGAAACGAAAGATTGTGGTATTCATTATTCTGAGGGTTCGAGTCGTGGGTGATGATCCCGTTGAGAATATCCAGAATATCAGCCTCATCCTCATTCACGTCATCGTTATAATCTTCGGCAATGTCATTATCAGTGTCCAATACATCGCTATCACTGTACTCGATTCGATTTGTGGAAGTGCTGCGGAGTGATTGTCTCAGCAGCACTGGATAAAGCAGGGTTTCGTCGGTGGAATTGTTAATCGATGCGTTTTCAAGATTAATTGCGGTAGTTGGAGTACTTGTTGATGGTGGCAACAATGAAGTGGCCGATGCAAATGATGGTTTCATTTAATAACAATTGTGTATTTTGAAGAATAAAACTACCTACTAGCGCCTAAGAAACATATACCAAATCAAAAATACAAAGATGAGTCCTGCACCCACCACAGGAATGTATTGTCTGATAAGAGCTTCCAAATTGATGCGTTGTGCTCTCTTTCTATACTTGAGAGAGTCGCTCTTTAGACTTGAGGACAAGTCACTCATACGATCAAGCGAATCACCACGATATAAGAGATCTTCAATGTTTTTTGTCATCACCTTTTTCACATCAGCCAAGTCGTTGTTCAACTTGTCTAAATTCGATTGTGCTCTTTGATCCTGGTAAATCTTCTTGGTCTTGCTCAAGAACGTGTCAAACGAACTGAACCCAAACGGCCTAGCAGTACTGCTCAATGCTTCTTGGCCATGCGAATGCTGGAACTCGTTCGAGATTTCCGTTAAGTACGAGAACGCCAATTTCCGGGCATAAGACTTTTCAGTAATACAAATGTACACGATAGACTGTACAATCAAATAGTGAATATTGTAGCTACCGGACTCAAGGGTGGCCTGTGGTTCCGAGTTGGGTGTGATCCTACTGATAAGAATCTTGCACTTCTTCTTCTGTTCTTGCAACAGCGCATCATTATTATCGTCTACCGATCCACACAACGGAAGGGCTTATAGTGTTAGAATACATATTTGAACAACAATCACTCGAATGTGTTTGTAACGTACCATCGTACCTATATATTAAGGTAGAAAGAACCATGTTTATGGGCTCGCTAATCGAGAAAGAGAAACTTGTTAGGTTGCAGTTGGTTTTTTTGGCACAGATTATGTGCAGGCTCCACTTTCCTTTTCACTGATCAAATTAGGTGCTTTTTTCTCTTCGAGTCTGCTTGTTCCCTCTAATTAAAAAGAAAGGGGGAGAGAGAAGAAGAGTACTTTAATCAATAACTTTTCACCATGGATATGTCAAATCTATCTACGGATCTTCCACCTACAAGACCAGTTGATAATGCTACAGTTCTAAAGTTGAATCGGGAACTCACAGCCGAATTCAAGAAAGCCGCCAAATCTGTCGCTGTGCTTTACAACTCTTCGGGCTCCAAAGCGGAACAGAAAGCCGATTTCGCTACGGCTGCCTGCTCAGTTACATCTTTATACCGTCTCGCCAATAGCTCCACTTCTATCTTACGCCACAACGGATATCTTAACTGCTTGGATGAGCTTTTAGAGGTGATCACAAATGACGGTGATATAGAAAATTGGGCCCTTACTAAAAGGGCAGAAATATTACGGATAAGCAGCACACCATCGGCTCCATTACCAGAGGAAGTACCATCTGAGCAAACAGAAGACATCGATACCGTCAAGGATACCACATTTTCACCTGCAGTATTACCTTCGGGAACAATCCCCAACGAATTCTCGTTTAATTTCAACCACGAACTCAGGCCGAATCGATTTTATCCAGGAATTCCCCCATTATCTGTGCAACATGCTCCACATAACCGCCGCAATATCAAGACTTTAAAACCTGCTCCACTCTCACAGACCTCTGATGAGAGCGACGAAGACGATAAGATCTCGTCAAAGCGGCTCAAGTTTCAAGACGAGCTGTCTCCGAGGAAAAAGTGGAAAAAGTCTGCTATCGATGCTGACACGGCGCTGGGAACGGAGCACCAATTGAATTGATGTGGATTCCAATCCTCTTTGCATTACTTTACTGCGACCGGTCGCAAGAATTTAATAGATTTATGATTAATGTGCATCTTTATTTTTTTATACATTTTATTATCGAGTTTATGCATTCTATAAAAACTAGTAGCCAAATAATCCATCGTCATTATCGGCGTATTCGTCGTCGTATTCGGGGTAACTTAAGTCGTCGTCAGAATCTGATTCGTCCAGTGACTCTTCACTTTCAAGGTCTTCGCCCTCAACCAAACCTTCTAACGTGAAACGCAATATCGTTTCGTTCTTGCTTTGCGTTCCTTTGGCGACTTCATGTGTTGATTCGACATTCGAATTGATCAATTTCGACTTGGAACGTATGATTACACCTTGACCGATTATACAATTTTCCAACTGCACATCGTCTTCAATGATCACATTATTGAAAACCACGGATCCAGTCAACTTGACTCGTTTGCCTATGACACAGTTGGCTCCAATTACCGTTCTCTTGACATTAGTCTTTTCTCCCAACGTAGTTCCATCACCAACCAACGAATCCATCCCCACATTAGCCAGGTGGTTATCCTTAGGTTGGCCACCTTGTTGCCCATTAAGTGGAGCTTGTAATTTCATTAACCAACGATTAGCTTCCATTAACACTGGTGTATTGTTGCTTCTGAAGAAAACAGCTTGGTCAGGTAACTTATACAAGCCAATCTTTTCCTTGATTGATGAGTGTTGCCACGATCTTCTGGCTAAGTCACGAATCACCTTGGTTATGCTTCTGTGACGGAAATAACTTTCGGTGAACTTCTCTTCGCTCTGTTGGAAAATGTCAAAGATCTTGCTGGAGCCAAAAAATATCGAACTGTTTAAAAGCTTGGTGCTGATCGTTGTGTTAGGAATTTGCCAACATAATTGATTTCTGATCGGCAACGCCTTGTGGTAATCAACGTCTTCGGGGGTGTAGATATCCAATAACTGCTCGTTACCGTCCTCCAACTGGGCATATACGGTGTAATTTTTTGGGAAGATTTTGCTCTTTTTGTCTTCGATGTCCAATTGGTTTCTATAGTACACCAATAACCCTAAATCGCTGTTGTCCCGATTTCTATATGCCTCAATTAACACTTGTGGGGGGAAGTTAGTGAAGAAATCGCATGGTAACAAGATAAAGTTAGAGTTACTCTGCAAGTTGTGCTGTTTGTATAACTGGTACAACACTTCACCACTATTTTCACTGTCGATGCCAAGGACTCTGATCGTAGGCGAATGTGAGTTGATTTCTTCATATTCACTTGCCTCACGCTTGATGCGTTCAGCTCTCTGTTTCTTGTATGTCGAAACAGCATCCTCGATCTCTTCTGTGGATGATCTTTCAGCAACAATGCTGATCTCAGGGAAGAAGCCTTGGTTGCACCAGTCCAACACATATTCCACCATGGGCCTGTTGGCAATCTGCAACAAAGCTTTTGATGTCCCTGAAGAACGTATCTGAGAAAATGGACTCAAGGCTTTACCTTGGCCACACAATATCACGACGTGGAATTCCATTAGTATAATGCAATCTGTTTGGACCTTTGCATAAAGCTCACCTAAGTTGCATTGCACTCGCAGAAAGTTTTTTTCTTTAGTTCGTCACGTGCATGTATCTTTACTTCTTGACCTTGAGGTCGTGTCTGAGCGATGTCGTATGCGAATCTGGAGGTTTGCCACTGTTGGTGAGTAAAAAGACCTAAACAGCGAGAACTACACGTTGCAATCCTACAATGAGTGAACAGGATCCGCTTTTGGCCGCATTGAATGCCGATGACAACCAGCCCGAAGAAGCCACCTCTTCAGATCCTGAAAGGGAAAGAGCATTGGCCAAGTTCAAGGACAAGTTGTTGGAACACAGAAAGTGGGACGCCAGATTGAAAGATCTCAGATTAAGCATACGAGACTTGGACAAAGATTACGAAAAGACTGAAAATGACATAAAAGCATTGCAATCAGTGGGCCAGATCATTGGTGAAGTTTTGAAACAATTGGATGATGACAGATTCATAGTGAAAGCTTCCAGTGGACCTAGATACATCGTCGGGTGCCGTAACACAATCAAGAAAGAAAGCTTGAAAAATGGTGTGAGAGTATCATTGGATATGACTACCTTGACCATCATGAGAATCTTACCTAGAGAAGTGGACCCATTGGTTTACAATATGACAACATTCGAACCAGGTGAAATATCATTCAACGGTATTGGTGGTTTAACCGAACAGATCAGAGAGTTGCGTGAAGTGATTGAACTACCATTGAAAAATCCAGAGTTGTTTACCAGAGTTGGAATAAAACCACCAAAGGGTGTCTTGTTGTATGGTCCTCCAGGTACCGGTAAGACATTACTCGCCAAGGCAGTTGCCGCCACCATTGGTGCCAATTTTATCTTCTCACCAGCTTCTGCTATTGTTGATAAGTATATTGGTGAATCTGCAAGATTAATCAGAGAAATGTTCTCTTACGCAAAGGAACATGCACCATGTATTATCTTTATGGATGAAGTCGACGCTATCGGTGGTCGTAGATTCAGCGAAGGTACGTCTGCTGATAGAGAAATTCAAAGAACATTGATGGAATTATTGAACCAAATGGATGGGTTCGATACCTTAGGTCAAACAAAGGTTATTATGGCTACCAACAGACCAGATACCTTGGATCCTGCATTGTTAAGAGCTGGTAGATTGGATAGAAAGATAGAAATTGGCTTGCCCAACGAGGCTGGTAGATTGGAAATTTTCAAGATTCATACTTCCAAGGTCGCCAAGCAAGGTGAGTTTGATTTTGAAGCGGCTGTAAAGATGAGTGATGGCTTCAACGGTGCTGATATCAGAAATGTTGTTACTGAAGCCGGTTTCTTTGCCATTCGTGATGATAGAGATTACATTGTCCAAAATGACTTGATGAAGGCTGTGAGAAAGGTTGCTGATGTGAAGAAGTTGGAAGGTAAATTGGATTACGAAAAGTTGTGACTGTCTCTATACCTTTCTTTGCAATACACAATTACAATAATAGGTTTATTACTATGTACATCATCGTTTTAACTCTAGAGAGCGCATCTATTGTTGTTTCACGTCTTCATTTTCCTTAATGTTTTCCATGGTCTTAGCAAAGTCTGGGATCTCAGACTTAGACAAAGCATCCAAGTGAGCAAGCAAAGCAGGGTTTTCAATCTTGTTAATATGATCAGCCATCTTGGAACCGATGAAGTCTTGAACTTCCTCGGTCAAGTTCTTGTAGACCTTCTTTGGTTCAGCAGCCTTCTTGGCCAAGTAGATCTTTTGTTCAACCGACAATGGCATTTCTGGGGTAGCAAGCTTTCTAACTTGCAATTCTGAGAGAACACGCTTCTTGTGCTTAGAATGTTTGTTTCTCAATTGGTCTAATGCTTCTTGAGGGAATGGTGGTCTGGCTATGGTTTGGACTTCGTGTGTCTTTTCAAAAACAACAGGTTCAATAGTGGACAATTCACCATCTTCAATATCAGCTGGAGGGTTTGGCCATGGTATTTCGATGGCATCGTGATGTTTAACAAAACGTTTTGGGAGCCATTTCTTGTATCTGTCATCATAGTATTTTTCTTTGAAGACAACTTCGTCAGCCACGAGATAGTTGATCGTTCCCTTGTCATCCTTTTCTTTACCAGCAAGTTTCACTGACGAACGTGGCACAAACTTTGGGTAATCGACGTAATGACTATTCTGATTATCGACCCACTGTGATTTTGGGATTAACTTCTTTTCAGTGACATTAGCCAAAAGCAATGCATCAACATTAGGAGCATATTGAAACACGGTAGTCACTTTACCCTTGTGTGGACCTTCTGTTATGTAAACTGAATCTCCAGATACGATGCCAGCCTCGAACTGAGTTTTTCTCGAGCCTTTTGAAACCGTAGGAAGTTGTGGCTCTTCATCAAATGTTGGCAAACCAAACTGCTTGGTCAACATTGACGAATATTGGTCACGAAGACGCCTCGGTAACTTCTCAAGGTCACGACTGAACCTCTTTGTTGCACTGTTCCACGACATGATGTGTATGTATTCCAGGAAGTTGAGTAGAAGATTTTCAAGAGCGAAATGAAAAATTATTAACTTGGTTCAGACACGACCGGGTATCAAAACACCAACTCTTTAGCAACTACCCTAATATTGCAAAACGATTAAAGTGATACAGTTTCTACACTAAGATACTTGAACTTTCGACTGAAGCATAGCAAGAATTATTCTTATATTAAAACAAAATCTTTTTTCTTCTTTAGTAATATTATACAATACAACCACACTCTAATCGGTGCAGATGTTGATGAACTCCTGTTCATTTACTGATTTTAGTTAGTATTTTGGGCTCGATTGATACTGGAAAAATATTGGATACGTACTTTCTCCATCCTCATCTAAGTCAAACTCATCGATCATTGCTCTCAATTCGTCATCGGTAAGGTTTTCTCCCAATTCTTTGGCTACTCTTCTCAAATTTCTGATACTGATCTTGCCGGTATTGTCATCGTCAAAGAGCTTGAATGCTCTGCGTATCTCATCTAATGGATCCCTATTAATAATTTTCTCTCCGACTAGATGTTAGTAAGATCTCAGATCGTGATGCTAAATATGAATCAATGTTCAGACGTACCTGCTTGAAAGAAGTTTTCGTATGTGATCAAGTTGCGGTCATCAGTATCGTATTCGTGTATTATATCCAAGACTTCACGTTTTGTCAAGTCAAATCCAAGGGCACGGAATGCTACCTTTAACTCATGGTAATCTAAACGACCATCATTGTTCATATCGAATAATGAAAAGGCCTCTCTGATTTCCTGTTTCTGCTCATTCAATAATTCCAGTTTCAAATTGCTCAACACTCGCTTCTGGTTCGAGCCTCCAGAGCCTGAGTTGTCATTACGGTAACTCATGGTAAAAGTCTAATACACTAAACACTCAATTTGTTTTTTTTATTTTCGCGTTCGCGATTTGTATATCATCAAAATCCCGGAGTTAGAGTAAGGCCTGTTGCATCACCTAAAGATGATCTTCACAGTAGGACAAAAGGTACGAGTGCGAAATGAAGCCGGTGTTGTAAAGTACTTTGGTCAAACTGAATTTGCTCCTGGTACTTGGGTAGGAGTTGAATTGGATTCTGCTAATGGGAAGAATAACGGGACAGTAAATGACGTTAAGTACTTCAATTGTAACAAGGATGGTTTGTTTGGAATCTTTGTGAGACCACCACTTGTTCATCCAATTGTTGCAGGGTCCTCTCCTTCTACCTCAGCATCACCACCGTCTAATTTACATATGATTATCGACAAGCTTCAACAAAAGCTCCATGTGGCTACTATCGATATCATGAATTATAAGGAAAAGATTCGTGAACTTGAGCAACAACTCAGTATAAGCAATTCATCTCTTAGTGATGCAGAAAGTCGATTGGATATGACGATTGTCGATAAAGATTACATCAATAATGTGAAAATTGATTTGCAGTCAAAGCTAGAAGAATTACAATTAAAGTATGATGAATTGAAGACCGACCACCAGATTATTCTTGAAGAAATTGAAATCAACAAGGAAATTGAACAAGAGGTTGAATCTCAGATGGCAGAAAGCAACTTTTCCAGTGCTGATATTCAAATCATACTTAAGAGAAACAAGCAGTTGGAGGTGGCTCTAGTAGACTTGCAAAGTCTCTTTGATCAATCTGATTTGAGATTTAAGGAAGAAATAAAAGCATTATCTTTGAAGCTATCCGATCACAATGATAATAAAAACAAACTTGACAATATAACCAAGAAACTTAGTGCCGCCGAGGCCACTATCGAATCACTTCAAACACTGCTTGATTCTGCATTACATCTGGAAAGAATTATAGAGAATTTAAACTCCAAGAATCTAGCATTGACAAATGAAATTATATCTTTAAAAAATACCGTTAACGAATTAACGGAATTACATGAACTAGACAAGAGTTTGGAAGAAAGTCAATCCCTTGTAGAGGCTGACTTAAGATCAGATCTCAAATCTTTGAAAGAAGTCATTAGAAATGAACGAGAGATGATTACTGATCTTGAAAAGAAGAATAAATACATTCAATCAAAACTATATGAATTGGAGAATGCCGATCCTCGGCCCCAAAAAGAATTACATTCAATGGAATCCGAACTTGAAAACTTAAAATTGCAGGTCAAGAAGTACAAGTTTAGCAGCCAATCTGATTCCATCACTGCTCAAGTGGCTCAAACCAGACTAAGTCTGCTTCAGCAACGATTAAATGTGGGAGAAATCCACAATTTAAAACTCAAACAAGCTTTTGAAGTCATTTTCCAGTTAAAATCAACTAAATCAACATGTCAAACTATTATCTCGAATACTCTTGCGGATTCAGCATTACTCAGTCTTAATATGAAGTTGTTAAGCGAGTTTCTTGACGTGCAACTCGGTTTGTGGGAGTATAATTTTGCTAATGATCAGTTACTAAGTCTGAGTCAGGAACTTTATGATATTTTAAACAATCTTGACCTTACATTAAATTCTATTATTAACATGATCAAAGAATCTCATATTAGTACTGATGGAAACTTTTCTCAAAAGTTTATAAAAAATGCCATTGAATTAACACAAATTAATGCTAGCCTGTGTTATCATTATTCAAACAAGTTATGTCTCAAATTTGTCACGTCTATGTGTGTCTTGTTTTTGGAGTATTTTGCTGTTCTTGTTGAGCAGATTCGTCCCCAACTATCTGAAAATACTGATAGTGTCATACAACTCTTTAATGATTCATTGGAAAAGTCCAAGATTTACTTAACTTCATTGCAGAGTGTTAGTATCACAGATGACATTAAGCTGAAACAGTATTCTATTATTGATATAATGGACTTATATTGCAAGACTCTAGGTATGTTATACAACGCACTGATAACTCCAGATGAAGTTCAGCTCAGTGCTAGTAGTATAATGGAATCGCTAGAGCTTCCAAATATAATTGGATCAGAATTTTCAGCCTATACTGTACCTGCCGAATCATTCAGTCAAGCATTGGAAAAGCCAGAAGCCAATATGAATTTGGAAAATCATCAGGATGACACGTTTAAGCACAAATATGAAGAAGCCTCGGCCACGTTGATTGAGAAGGATCGTTTATTGCACGATCTAGAATTAAATGTTCAATTACTTGAAAATAATATGAAGATATTTAGCCAAGTGCATGGTGAGGAATTGTTCCAATTGAAGAACGAAATTTCCATGCTAAAAACAGAATCCCAGGAAGCTAATGAGAAGTACCGGGAGATAGTCAAGGAAAATGAATCCTTGTATGAAAAACTAAACCAATTGCAAAAAACAAGTCAGTTGTTTGAATTTGAAACCCTAGTTGGAACCTTTACCAGTTTGGAATCGGAAAACCTGTACACTCAAAAACTTGCCTTAATTGAAGAAGTACGTTCTCTCAGAAAGATTACTTTAATGCATCAAAGAAAGAAGTTCAATGACATAGTCACATTTGATGAACTTATTTCTAAAAAGATTCAACCAGATAAATCGGCTCTAGCTTTCCAGGTAAATGCTGCCAAGCTTAGAAATTTAGCACTTAGCACCAAAGCAATTAAGTTATCATCAGAACAAACGTGGATGCCCAAATCGAGCATTCCTAAGTATATCAATCTTAAAATTAAAGAGGAGTATGCTACATACCGAAATTTGATAGGCAAAGCATTACGTGATTGATACATTATTCGTTAAATACAATTGTGCCGTCAGGTTCCCTTATCTTCCTTGGCCATTTGCTTGCCTTATCGATGTGTTCCGCTGGGTAAAACCACTCAAGTACAGTATATATAAAGATATCGACGATTACCATCAATACAAAAAGTTTCCCAGCAATCAACCCACAACAATAATATTTTCCTAGACGGGTTAAAAGTGGTTGGTTGAGCTTCTTGTAATCCAAAGAATTGTACACATTTTCTGTGCGCTTGGCAACGCTTGCCCAGCTGTACATCTTTTCCACCTCGTCGTGAAAAGGTGAGGTGTCAACTTTGCCTGATTTCACGTTATCAATAGCTTCCATGACTTTTTCTACCAATGAATCTTCCACTGGTTCAGCAAAGCTGGTCATGTGGCCAGGTAAAACTTCTGGAATTCCACCCACTTTCGTCACCACAACATAGAGACCACACGAAGCTGCTTCAACTATCACAGAACCAAATGCTTCTGTTAATGAAGGATGCAAATAAATATCGCCCTTTACCATGACATTCCGAACCTCTTCGTGCTTGATTGCACCAATCAAAGTCACTCTTTCTTGTAAGAAGTATTTCTCTCTCATTTGTTCCAAATCAAGGAATTTAGGACCATCCCCAGCAATAAGAAAGTTTACATGAGGGTTTTGGAGACAAATGCGAGGAATAATCGCCGTTAACAAGTCCGATCCTTTGTTAGGAAACAACCTGGAAATAACGACGATCGTGATGCTGTCTCTTTGAGTTGGTGGGATTTTTGTGGTATCGGGATAAAAGTCTTTAGAAACCACCGCATTCGGAATTACTGAAACATTCAAAGGATCTAAAGATGCTCGTAAAACCGTGTTTTCTTTGCATGTATGCGACACACAAATGAGATGACCCACGTCACTCATAGTAAACTTAAGTAACTTGTTACCCACAATAGATCCAACGTCGGCAAATCCAAAGAGCGAGTGATCGGTAAACACGGTTTTCATACCCATTGTACGACCATGGATAATTGCTTCGTGGCATAAAGATGAATAGGACCCGTGTCCATGGATGATGTCAATTTCTTCTCTTATGAAAATATTTCTAAGTACAGGGAAAGAAGGAAACACTGTAGGGTGTGTGCAACTTCTGTATGCGATGGATAATGGTGCGTAGTAGACTTTGAGACCATTGGTTAGTATTCGTATTCCGTTACGATTGCCATAACTATGTGTAATAATGATAACTGAATGACCCAAGTCGATTAGCTTCTGTGCAAGATGATATACATGGAACTCTACCCCTCCAGGTTGGGGGTAAAAGAAGTCAGTTACCATAGCAATATTGTACGGCATGGTTTCATAGTTGTCTTAAATAGGAAGAACTAAGCAGCTCAGTTTGTATTTTTCTATCGCATGAAATGAACGATGCTCGCGAATTTAAAGTGTTCGGTACTAAATAATCTATCATACATAAGCTTCACGAGGAAGGGTAGCAGCCGAGTTCTTGAAGTTTATAATACATTGCTGGTAATCCCACTGACTTTGCTCGCAAAGCATGACTCCGTATTGAAGGTTAAGTTTTGTTTCAAGAACAACCTTGACAAGCAATTCTTGTTGCTGAGGTTGGAGGTTGGCCTTGATCTCAGCTGGCAAATCTGCCGGAGTGGGAGTAGCACCAGATGTAGGAGCTGGAGTGCCAGCTGGAGTACCAGCTGGTGTTGTCTGTGCAACATTGGATCTAGCTCTATTCCATGCGTCGGCTGAAGCATATGGCCTTATTGACAAAAGATCACTGGCAACAATCATTCCCCCATTTGGACCAGGAAGCACAACAAATGTTCTGTCAAAGCTCTTGCTCGACAATGCAATTTTCTTGTTCTTTTGCGAACTGAACCTACCTCTTGGTCCATTTTGACCGTGATTCTGTGCTTCGGTATTGTCTGGCGCAGCGGTCTCGTCAAAAGAGCCATGTAATGTAATCATTATCCCATTTAATTGAGGGAATCGATAACTTTCCATACTGAATTTCTCAGGTTTCGTCATAAGATCATGCTGGGTTTTGGGAAGTTGAGAAAATAATTTAAATATTTGTTCTTGGCCAGCAGCAACCCGACACAATCTGGTTTTCACTGAAGATACTCTGGTCAAGTTTCTCGAATTAGGCAAATAGTACCCGAAATCTGTAGAAGGACCATTTGAGTATGTATTTCTGGTTTCCATCAAGTATGGGTGTGATGAATCGACTTGCATGGAGAACTGTGACTCATTTTGATAAAGAATCATCAAATCAGCACGATTGGAATCCCATAACTTGATGTAGTTGGCGATAAAGTTTGTGGCCATATTTTGGATCTCGTCATCTGGGAAGAACATGGAGGCAGGAGGGTCAAATGGGAAAGAAAGATTGGCAACCAAAGCCTGTTCGTTTCTCAAGATTTCCCCATTCAATACCACCAATCTTGGGAAACATTTCATCAATTCAGTCTTGATCTTGAGTACTTCATTAGGAGGCGGGTTATTGACCAAAGGGTTTCCATGCAAAATCAACTCCCGTAAGAAGTTCAACTTGTGCTTCCAAGATTCAAACACCTTTATTCTGTTGAAGTTATTGTTCAGTAAAGAAAGGTTCTGTAATAACGGGAATGTGTGAGCCAATGTTGAGATAGTGGTCAAGTCGCTTAAGTTGTTGTTAGACAAATCAACACTTTGTACATCCCACTTGAAATCGCCCGCAATCTTCATTAAAGCCGGGAAAAATTTAGATGTAGTATTAATGGAATGGAAGAAGCCCTGAGCGTTGAGAGAGGGGTCTTGTTGCACAGAGCTTAAGTTGAGTAACTTGAATTCTGGTTGGTATCTCGACTTTAAGAACTGACTGAGATTTTCAATGGTGTTGCTAGAAGCTCCAGTACCTGAACCTCCTCCCATTTTACTAGAGAACGAATTGTCTCCAACAGCTTTGGTAATTTTCAAAGATTGGCCAGCGAACTTGACACCGGACCAATTTAACAAATCGTTAGCCTGTTGCTGTGATTTCACATACCCCTTTAGTATACCAGTAGAAGGATCCACACTGTAATTGCTGACAATTACCTTGCATTTTCTTGAGATAAAGTTGACACATTCCTCTGCAGAAGCCCCATTCCATCCCAAGATCTCCATAGGGACAGAATTGGCTTGAACAAAGCTATCAACTTGGTTGTTGTTGTGGTGAGCATTCTGGTTTCTGTTGTACAGGTTATTGTAGCCGCCTCTTCCTCTGCCACGATAACTCATGGTTACTACCGGGTGTGAGAGTAGATGTTGTCTCGTTCAGAATTTTAAGAAGAGATTTTACGCTTTAATGGTCAATAAATTTTTGTGCATTCACACTACCATTAGATACCAGTGGGGCTAGGCGGCTGGTTCCTCTAAAGTGCCAACAATGGGATACTTATTTTCAAAGTGTTGTTCCCAACTGTCAAGAGATTCCCTTTCAGCTTCACTTAAATCTTTCAAATCATCAATTGGTTCATTGAGTGACTTTAACATGGCGGAATCAAAGGAATTCTTGGCCAAACCACGAGACGAATCCCTGCCCCCAAAATTTTCATATGGGCCTCCAGGACCATAGAAGGTGGCACCCTGGCTGACATCAAAAACTCTTCCCTTCACAGCAATAAAAATTTTTGGATCGTCACTCCCATTGAATTTGGCTAACGATTGGGGTGTGAATTTTCCAGCGACTATTGGTTCATCTTTCGATTCTTCGCCACTGAATGGATTTGAGATTGCCACATCCGAAAGAAAGTTCTTAAATAAGAAGTACAATAACACTAATACTACTATGGTTCCAATCATCTTTTGCAGATTTAGAGGATTAGTAAGTATCACAAGCCAATTGGTTCCTCGTTTATACCGGCGACCTAACCCATTTTTGTCGTTAACCACTCACGTGAGGCACAACATCTGAGTGCTACATGGCATGCCGCCAAATCAGGCAATACAATTGATGGCCCTTGTATTCACCCTAAATGTATGTGCTTTTGTAAATTGAGACCAAAACTGCCATTTCTTTCTTCTATATGTCTTCATAATAATAGAGCTAATACGTTATGACAATATTTACATCGTAGATGGTATCACCTCTGTAGGAGTTTACCTGCAGGCTCCCTTCCAAAATATTAGGACATTGTCTCCGAAAAATTCACTACCATTCTCGAAAGCCTAGAGCTAAACATTATGGGTAGAGAAATAGTTACTTTGGACGACTTAACCAAGAACAACTTGGGTGTTTTCAAAAAGATTAATGAAGTCACATTGCCCACAACCTATCCAGAGCAATGGTACAAGGATTCCCTCAATTCAGACCAAATTGTTCAGTTGGGGTACTACTCTGAATTGCCAGTAGGTGCAATTAAGGCCAAAACTATAAATACAGGTAACAAGATATCCACTTATGAGGGAATGCAACAACTGGTTTTGAATTCACAAATTCCAAATGCTGTCTATATAGAAAGCTTTGCTGTGTTGAAGGCTTACAGAAACCTACACATCGGTACTAAACTTTTGAATCATTTAATTGAAGAAACGAAGGGAAAATTTATTCACGAGATAGTGGCACATGTTCATGTTGACAACACTTCTGCGCTTGAATGGTACATAAAACAGGGCTTTGTCAAAACTGATCTCGTTATCAAAGACTATTACAAGCAACAGGGATTGGAAAACCCAGATGCATACGTCATTACATTGGCTGTTTGAATTATATGGAAATAAACTCGGTTAAATATGTTGTAGTATTATTGTACACTTTAACTATCACCTTCATCTTCTGTATCAGTGTTAATATCAGTGAAAACACTTTCGTCGTCACTTTCTTCTTCCAATTCCTTGACAGTCTTCTTAATTGGAGCGACTTCACCTCTCAATGCAGCCATAGCACCAGCTAAGGAGTCTTCTTCTGGATCAGATATGTCACTTTCATCGTCATCAGAATCGACCACTTTCTTATCATCAAGAAGTTCAACTTTTGGAGGTTCCTGGACCTCCAACTCAATTGGAATATCCACATCACAACCAAAGTATGCGTTGTTCTTCAATACAACTCTGAAGTGATAGGTTCCAATCTGTGGAGGAGTTGGAGAGCTCAATTTAATCTTAAAGGATGAAACAACAACCTTATCATCCCCTTTGATCCATTCATCTTGTGTAAGCTCCAAATTACTCAAATCGGCATTCGTCAAAGGGTATGCAGAACTTGCTTCGACTAATCTGTTGTCGCTCTGTTGAATCAAGAAACCATTCCACAAGTTACGCACATTCCCTGGGAAATAAGGTGTGTATGCGAATGGAAGCTCTGGTTGCTCTTCGTTGGACTTCGTGGGATCTCTCATGTATTCCATTGTTTCTTCTTCTTGTAATCTTTCCTCCTTGATTTCTGGGCAAGACTTGAGCTTTCCACCCTTGATCAAGAACTTGAGAGACAAATGAGCATTTGAGGATGGTGTAACAACTGATTCTCCTGGAACAACAAATTTGGATTCAATGACACGTATGGAGGGAATGTGGGCAGCAATATCGAGAGCCTTCTGGAGCTTAGCAGAGTCAGAAATACCCAAAACTTTCTTCTGTTCTTCAGTTGGAAGAGTTAACAACTTGCCTAGTTTCTTGATACCAGACTTTTGAATGGCAGTTACATCAACGTAAGGTAATTGCAAAAGTTCCTGAACTCTACCAGTTGGTCTGACAGCTTGAAGGATAGACTTTTGTAAATTAGTACAAGCAAAGATAATATCATGGTGTCTGAAAACAACAGCAAGATCAAGCAAACCGTTTATCAACTTTGGCATAAGAGCAATAATTTTTACCTTTTCATCTTCCAAACTTGGGTTGGTCTTCAAGTAACTGAAATCACGATCCAAATGCTTAGCAATCAATTCTCTTACAGTGTTGATTTCCAAGTGGGAGAATAAAGTCTTGATTTCTTGAGACTGGCAAATCCAGTCTAATAAATCATACGGAGTGTAAACTTTACCTGGGTTTCTGTCAGTTAACTTACGTGTGAAGAGCGCAGCAGTGTCAACGTGCAAGCCTTTTCTAGTATGTGATTTGACATTGGACCACCATGAACCAACAATAAACGGTAATAAAACCCCAATCAAAGTAAAGTAAATACCCACAACCAATAATGAGTATTTGCCCTCAACTAGAAATTTTGGAATAGCAATACCAAGTGAGGCCACTTGTTGTCCAGTGGCATCTGGGTGGCCAAATTCCAAGTATGCTGCTTTAGCAACAGGGTCGGTCAAAGCTTCATAAGCCTTGGTAATCTGAATGTAAAGAGCTTCGGCTTCTTCCTTGGCGGTCTGTGTAAGATCCTTAGCTAACTTATCCGGGTGAAATTTCAATGACAACTTTCTGTAGTGGCTCTTAATTTCCTTTTCAGAAGCGGAACCGGAGATACCTAAGATTTCATATGGATCGAAAGTGGCAGACAAGTTGACTTCCTTGGTATAATTCAAACCCACATACACAACAATGGACCATCCAAGAATCAACACTAACAAAGTCTTGTTGAAAATCTTGGCGGATCTTTTCTTCCTCTGGTAAGTCCTGATTTGTTTGGCACTCTCAACTCCCACAGACTGGCTGTCTTCTCTAATTGAACCCTTGAGCTTAGAGTTGAAGTCCTTTGGATCGTCAGATGTTTTAAGTCTATAAACCCATCTTGCCGTCAAAGGTAAGAGAATGAAGGTAAGAATAGCCATTAAGAAAAATGGCCATGATTCTCCATCTTCATCGTAATTGTATTCTGTCGCCATTTTGAACAAATCACCTATAGATCAAGACCAATGATGTGGATACTCTAGAAACTGGTGCGTCGGCAGAGGTTTTTTGATATCGACGTGTAGTTTTTCATATTCCTGCAGGCTGGTCGGACAACAATACCCATGAGACAAAAAAAAATGCAGCATACATAAAAGTGTAATATTGAAATAACTAGTTAGTGAAGAACTAAAAATACATGAGTAATAAATGGAGAGATCATTTAAAACACTAGTGGTGGAACAAACGAATTGGGTTCTCGACGTAGACAACATCAAAAGAGTCTGCAGCGCCGAATACAGCCTTGTCCATGACAGAACCGGATGGTGCAGCAATGAACTTAACACCAGATCTAACAGCTCTGTAGACATTGTCTGGGAAGGGGAAGAAAGCATCGGAAGACAAAGCAACGTTGTTCAACTTGGCGATCCATTCCTTTCTTTCTTCTTCAGTCAATGGCTCTGGCAACTCAGCAAACTTGGATTCGTACTCAGTCTTTTCTGGTTCAGTGTTTGGAATTTGACCAGTAACGTACAAGTCAATGGCATTAGACTTTTCTGGTCTCTTAACACCCTTGGCCCACTTAAAGCCCAAAACCTTTGGATGCTGTCTAAACCACCAGTTGTCGGCCTTGTCACCAGCCAATCTGGTACAATGAATACGAGATTGTTGGCCGGCACCTAAACCGATAACCATACCGTTCTTGGCGTAACAAACGGAGTTGGATTGGGTGTACTTCAATGCGATAGTAGCAACAGTCAAATCAATGATACCTTGTTCAGTCAAGTCCTTGTTCTTAGACACAATTTCCTTGAAAGAAGAACCCTTAACAATGGCATCGTTGCGCTTTTGTTGCAAGGTGATACCGTAAACTTGTCTAGATTCTAATACATCTGGAGTGAAGTTAGGGTCGATCTGCAAGATACAGTACTTACCACCCTTCTTCTTCTTCAAGATTTCTAAAGCCTCGTCGGAGTAACCTGGAGCAATAACACCATCGGAAACTTCCTTGGAGATAATTTGGGCAGTTGGCAAGTCAACAATGTTGGACAAAGCAATAAAGTCACCGAAAGAAGACATTCTGTCGGCACCTCTAGCTCTAGCATAAGCATTGGCCAATGGAGACAATTCTTCAATATCTTCGACAAAGTAAATCTTCTTTTCAACGTCGGACAATGGCAAACCAACGGCAACACCAGCTGGAGAGACATGCTTGAAGGAAGCAGCAGCTGGCAAGTTCAAGGAAGCAGAAAGTTCCTTGACCAATGGCCACGAGTTCAAGGCATCCAACAAGTTAATGTATCCTGGAGAACCAGCCAAGACCTTGAAAGGTAATTCACCTTGGGAAACAAAGGCTTGGGCTGGCTTTTGGTGAGGGTTGGCACCGTATCTCAATGGCAATTGAGAGATGTTTTCAGAGTATTGCTTTCTGAAGAAGTCAGAAATGGCAACATCGTAGTCAGCAGTGTGCTCAAAGGCCTTCAAGGCGTATCTGTTTCTGGCTTCGGCGGAAATTTCACCAGTCTTCAACTCTTCCAAGAAACCTGCGTAATCCTTAGGGTCAGACAAAATAGTAACTCTTGCATGGTTCTTAGCGGCAGCTCTCAACAAGGTGACACCACCAATGTCGACTTCTTCGACTGCTTCATCTATGGTGACGGCAACCTTGGAAATAGTTTCCTTGAATGGGTACAAGTTACAAACAACAAAGTCGACCTTTTGGATACCTTGAGCTTCCAAGTCAGCTTCATCGCTTTCCAAGTTTCTAGCCAAGATACCACCATGGACAGCAGGGTGCAAAGTCTTAACTCTGCCGCCCAACATTTCTGGGGCGTGGGTAATGGAGGAAACATCCTCCACTGGGAAACCAGCTTCACGTACCAATTTAGCGGTACCACCGGAGGCTAAGATACGGACCTTAGCAGCGACTAAGCCCTTGGCCAAGTCTAATAAGCCGGTTTTATCGTAAACAGATAAAATAGCAGTTCTTGTGTAATCAGTCATTAAGTCAGGAGGTTAATGTGGGAAGCAAACAAATATAAATCAATCTGATGAGTCTAGAACAGGATGCTTGCAAATATAATGGTTTGCTGAGTGTTGTTAATGCTCTTAGTGATTCTATTCCCGAGAGTGGTTTCTACTGGTTAGATGCCAATTCGTCAGATGACCAAGTGTCAAGTAGTTATATAGTTTGGCGTTGAGTATTTTTTTTTCCGTTCTCAATTTATTAGTGCCTAAAAAAGAGTCAGAGAATTGACTCGTGCAACAGAATCAATCTATTATTCAAACTGAAGAAGCTGCACATACGAAATTAGTATTCCAGTGGTACGTATCGACGATTCTCACTCCATGTTTTAAAATGGATCATCGAGTGTCCGAGGAAGACATATGTAACTTGTTTAATACGATAATGGCACAATTGTAGGGTAACTCTTCTTGTTCCACCTGCCACCTTCAGAAATTGCGCTACTTTTTTCTTCATGGTCTAATCTGGCTATGGCTTATTTCCTACTGTTTCTTTTTTTCAGGTTTATCGTTTTGTACATTATTCTAAAAAAGACCTTATGCTAACACAGAATATCTAAAAAACAAACAACGCTAAACGACTACCCAAGACACTAGCCCAGTAAAAGATCTTAAGATCACACTTAAGATCTGTATCTCCACAAGGACAAAGTGTTTTGCTTCTTCCAAGTGTGACGACGACCAGCCTTGGTGTTGTTGTACTTGTGACCCTTGTTGATACCTCTGGACTTCTTGCCGGTAGAAGTAAGACCTCTGGATTCTCTGTGCTTGTGGACTGGGTTGACGATCCAGTTGTACTTAGCATCTCTTCTGATGGCCTTGTGGGATGGGTCGACCAAAATGACTTCGTAGTACTTGTAGGTAGAGTCTTGGTTAACCCAGTAAGAGTTAAGAACTCTCAAGTTAGAAGCACGACGACCGACACGTTCTTCAGCGGTAGATCTCAATGATCTTTGGTACTTCAATTGGTTAACACCCTGGTTAGTTGGCTTACCGTAAGTAGCACCCTTTGGAACTGGTCTCTTTCTGCCACCTCTTCTGACTCTAACTCTGTAGATGACGAAACCTTGCTTAGCCTTGTAACCCAATCTTCTAGCCTTGTCTGGTCTAGATGGTCTAGAAGCTCTGTGGATAACAGTCTTTTGTCTGTATTCCCAACATCTGACACGGTAAAGGAAACGCATGACATCAGATTGCTTCTTTCTTTGCAATTCTTCCAAATATTTGTAGGCACCCATTTTGATTTAATGTACTTAAAGTAACTAACAAGGAGAAAAGTATATTAATCGAGATTTTTCACTACTTATAACAGCGAAAAAATTTTTCGCAGAGAAGTGAGCCGCACAAGACATCTGAAAATTTTCATGGAATTAGAAAATTACACAAACTTTTGTGCGGGTAATCTTTTCACGTGATTTTGCAACTTCCCGTTTTTGTTCTTAGAATTACTGGGTTTTGCATCCAACGAACCTGTACAAACCGCAGAGGCCTGTAAAAATACGTACCAATAAGATTTAAAATCTAGAGCTCCAGGGTTTCCAGCAGTAGATATGAAATACAAAATATAATCCAAACAATAAATCTCAATTATTTCTTCTAATTCTATTCAAAGTAGCTTCAGCTTTGAACACACGTAGGAAACCCCTGAAAAGATTTGTACTGGAGCATTTCTTTGATTCATTTAATGCCTAAAATAATGAACCAGGATTCTGGTAAAAAAAGTCAAGTTCACATTATCATTTCCATTATACAAATTCGTATTCTTGAAATATTTGTTTACTTTGAATAAATGTGTTCTGGATATGCTAATGTGAGTACCTAAGCGACTGTGCTCATTTTAAGATATTCTACAAGCCGATTGTCGTACAGAATAGCACACAATTCATTCTCATTAATTTTACAACTAAACTAGAGACATACATTTTTCAAAAATGAGCCTAAATAACAGAATTGAATAGTCCAAGAAATCATAAAATCCATTAGAGCAGCAAATTATGATTTTGTGAAGAACTACTATACGATCTTGGAGTTGACACTGGCAATTTCGTCGTGTTGAACAGCAGCCTTTTCAAGAATATTTCTGCTTGTTTCAGCATGCTCAACCGAGGGTTTTTCAATCGGAGATTGCAAGTATTGTAAGTTGTGAGCTGGATCATCTCCGAACACCTGGGCTACCTCTTCTAAAGTATAACCTGAAGTCTCCACAAAGAAAAGAATAACAACAGTAAAATTGACAACAAGAAGACAACAGAAAACAATGTAGTACTTCCATTCTATCGCGTCCATAGCAATTGGAGTGACAAAACCATTATAAACTCCAAGAATGGCTTGAGTAATATTGAAAATGTTCAATCCTTTAGCTCTGAGACTGTAGGTCAAAATTTCGGTAACGTACAAATATGGTAAACCGTTAGCTCCCAGGTTGTAAGCAAGATAGTATAAGAAAATCATTGCCACGACGCCTCTTCCCAACCCTTTCTCTTTAAAGTCTCTTTGCTGATTAATAGCAGAAAGAACAGTCCAAACAACATAACACAAAAGCATTGAACCAGTGCAAGCCATCAATATAGTTCTTCTTTTGAATCTGTAAACATTCATGGCGAATAAGGCTGAAAAAACCAAGTTATAAATCATTAATCCACCATTAATTTGCAACTGCTTCTTTTCATCAGTTATTCCAATAGAATTTAAAACTTTATTCAAGTAGTAAGAGACTAAAGCATTTCCAGATAGTTGCATGATAATACCAGTGTATACGACCAAAAAGATTCTTTTTCTGTATGATGGAATTTTAATGAAATCGGAATATTTTGTGTGATCGCTAAGTTTTTCCATTTCAATTGCAATTTCAATGAGCTTTAATTCAGTATCGATCATTTTTATTGAATGTTCATTGGTTGCGTTTCCGGTATGGATTTTGCTCAACACTTTTCTAGCTTCATCATGTTTTCCTTTGGAGACCAAATATCTTGGCGACTCAGGAACTGTCCAAAAAAATAAAACTTGAATTAAAGGAAGAGCTCCCTGTAAGTAGGAAGGAATTCTCCAAGCATAATGGCCATTAATAGTTCTGGTACCGTACGTAATCCAGGCAGCAATTACTGCACCAAGGTACCAACAGACATTGTAAAAGGTGGTGCATATACCTCTGTATTGTGGGTGAGATAATTCGGATATCATAGCTGGAGCAGACACCATGGAAAAACATGAACCAAAACCTATCACAAATCTAGATACCAAAAAGAAGCCGTAACTGTTCGAAACACCCTGTAAAATAGCTCCAATAATAGTAATTATATCTCCAAACACAATAGTCCACTTTCTGCCAAATTTATCAGACGCCCAGGAGGCGAATATGGAGGCAACTATACTACCAAAAGTACCACCACAGCCTAAAGCACCTAATCTTGCACCTTTTGGATACCCCATGTAAGATTGCCATTGATTCAAAGACTGTAAACCATTGAGCATACTTATATCGTATCCGAGAATGGTGGAGGTTAATGTAATCAAAAAGACACACCAGTGCAAATGGCATAAGTATGGATAATTCCACCAGTGCCGGTCAAGCTTGGACATTTCCATAAGAGAATCATCATGATTGATATAATCTATTTGTTCTTCTAACTTCTGTTCCGTAGAACTAATAGAATCCTGATTAACTGTTGTACTAAATTCTTTAGACATCTTTGGTTTGTAATCTTTTAAACTTGGTAATGCCTGTCTTATAAAAGATACCAGTTAACTGAGTGGACAAGATCCATTATTTATACATTCGAGAACAGTAACCAATTGTTGGCTTTGCCAACAATTTTTGGTATTTTGGTTCTTTACGTGGTGGGGTATTAATCATTACCTCTTTTTTGCAACAAGATTTGGGTTATATTTTTAAATTATTAGGATTTACAGTATTTAGTCTCCACGTTGGGGTTAGTTCTGTTTACAAAGACGAGCACCGGTTAGTGTTGACTATCCTACATGTTAAAATTCTTAATCTCACTCTTGCTGCTGCTGACATAGTTATGCGCTGTTATATACTCTACCTCCTTTAGGTATGTAACTCGATGTAGACTGCCAAAAACTGCGAGGCCGCCAAGTTGATTTATTTTAGATTTTGGGGTATACAGATAACATCTCCCCACATCTACCCCATAAATCTGAATTGAAGAAAACCATCGGCAATATATAAAATAATAATAAAGGACATTGGCATGGAGTAAGTGTTGCCTGCAACTTCTAGTATAGTTCACACTGATAGTGGTCCCCGCAAGCTTTTACAACTTTTCAAATGTTTTAAAGTTTAACCCTCTCACAACTTTATCTAATTAGTATATTACAGAATGGTGCTTATTACAGTTTATTCCCGGTACTCCATAGCCTTCTCCCCACCTTATCGGCATAAAATCGGCTCCAAATATGCTTGGAATAATAGTGACCTCAGAAATAAGATTTCCAAGCAAACAAATTATACTTTTCTTAACGGGGTAATTTCCAAATCCGTTGTATTGTCTCCACTTCTTTATACAAAAATAGATATTGTTGTGTTGAACAGTAAAGTATTGTCAATTATATTGGAGACCTTCTTTGGCTTTGTCTGTTTAGTTTGGCCTTGTTTCTGAAATTAGAAGAATTGAAATATTTTTACAAATTTTTAAGATTCTTGAATAAATACGAAATTGACGAGGCGTAAGCAATAAATAGAACTGATAACAGGCAAATGGAATTCATATCAAGGAGATCCAAGGGAGGTAGCAACCCTACTTTCAGCCAATTCTTACCTCAGTTTAATTTTTACGTTCTGATTTTCGATCTGTAGCACTATCCCATCCTAAATATCTTGTCATTAGGATATACTGCTATGTCACTATACCCCCCCTCCCCTGTGTATAAGGACTAAAAATATCGGAAATTTGAAGTGGTGAGAAGATTAATGCACTGTATTGGAACTTACGCGCTCGATGATCATCTCAAAATTTGAGCTACAGAACAAATCCCAGAAAATTGTACTTCAAATATGACCACTGAAACAGTAATTAATTCAACTACTGAGGTTCAGAATATTAATAACAATCTGACTGAAGGGTTGGATATTGATAGCATCGAGGCCCCTAACTCAACAAATGCTGAGACTGCCGAGACAGATGTACTAGAACATCATACACTAGCACTGGAATCAGAGGTCTCAAAATCCGATGTTCCCCAACGAGAAGTAGTAGAGGAGACAGTAAAAAAGATCGGAAGTGTCACAGAAGACATGGTTGCTGAAATAAAAGACAAAGAGGAATCCAAGTACGTGATAATTACTGAAGATGTCGAGGTGCAAGGCAGCAAAGATGAAATCGCTAGCGGAAAAGATAACACGAACACGAGCATCGACAACTTCATAAAGCAGAGGGAAAGCAAGGAAGACATCGAACAATTTTCTGACGACGATATCATAATTGATACTCCTGCTGACTTATCATCGTCTGATTCTTCTTCTGATTCTTCTTCCGATTCGAATTCAAGTACCGACTCATCATCAGACTCGGATTCAGAGGTTGACGGGAACGAAGACAAAGAAGATGGATTTGAAGATGACGAAGAGAATGATGTAATAACAGGTCCAATTACTTCCAAGAACGAAGTTCTAAACGAGACTGCCCCAAAACTTCCAGAAGGATACACGATTCCCAACAACGCACCTATAGAACTAGTAGGGGAAGTTTCAGGAATAGTGGAACAGAGTATGATCATCAAAGCCAACATTTCTGGAGAATATAGGGTGTTGAAAGATGAATCAGTATTTTGTTTTGAGGATAGATCTGTAATTGGTCTTCTCTTTGAGACATTTGGTCGTTTACAGCAGCCTGTCTACAGAGTAAAATTCGACACTGCTGAAGAAATTGAAAAGTTTAAAGATTCCAAAGGTGAAAAAGTCTTTTATGTTGTTCCAGATTCACAATTTATCTACACCGACTCCATCAAGCATTTAAAGGGGACCGATGCAAGTAACTGCCATGATGAGGAACTACCAGAAGATGAACAAGAGTTCTCAGATGACGAGCGTGAAGCAGAAGCCAAGCAGGCTAAAAAGAAAAAGAAGAATAAGAAGAATAAGGAAACTGACAATTCTGCAGAAAGTTCAAAGAAAAGACAAGCCGACGAGACAAACCAGTCCAGTAAAAGGTTTCAACCGTACGGTTATGCACAGCCTTCTATACCACAGCGTCCCCAAATACCAGAGTATAACCCACTCCATAGTCGCACAGAGAATCATGGACAGACATACAACCCGACACATACTACCAATTTTTCACATCCAACAACGCAAGCTATTTCTCAGATGTCACAGCAATCTCCTTACGGAATACCATTTAGTCAGGCACAACAGGCTTTCAATATAAGCCAACACCAGGCATACAACCAGTCTTCTCATACACAATACGGAGCATATCAACAGGGACAGTTCCAGCCATACCAGCAACAACCTTATGAGTCTCAGTACCAACAACAAGGCGCATTTCAAAACACCGTCCAACAGAACTATGGTCAACAGAACTACAACCAACAGAACCAACAAATCGATGCGCAAACCAATTTTAGACAACAGAACTATTATCATCCTTACCCCAGCCAATTACCAGACCAGGCACAACATACATCGCAATTACCACCTGCTCAATTGCAGCAATTACAGCAACTCATTGTGAATCTGTTAAATCAACAACAACAGAAACTTCCACAAAACCCGCCTCAAGGTCCGTCGTGATTAAAAATATGTCTGAATAGTTATATATATATAATTATAAAGAAGATAATGCCTTCCGGGCAATCTCTAATGAATTATTTGGAAACCCAGCCATTTCTGCCACCTCCAAGGCGTAAGACTTCTCGCTGATTCCAGGTTCCAACTTGTGATCAATAAGAAATTGTAACCTGCCACCATCAATTGTCTCATTTCGCAAGACACGAGTGCGGTAATATTTCAATTTCTTTTGATCCACTTGGTTGTCCATTAACATTGATTCCAACTCGCATCCAAAATGAGTTGCAAACAACGTTCTACACCGGTTAACTGTCATAAGACTGACAAGAGATGCATATGCAATAGCAAGACCTTCTTTCCCACTTGTGCCCCTCCCTATCTCATCAACTATGGCTAATGATTTTGACGTTGCATTTGCTAGAATATTACTCGTTTCAACCATTTCAACCATGAAAGTACTCAAGTCACTAAACAAATCATCTGATGCCCCAATCCGAGTAAATATCTTATCAACAATTCCAATGCTTGCCTTTGTAGCTGGAACATAAGAACCCATTTGAGCCAATATAACTATTAATGCATTCTGACGCAAGAATGTACTCTTACCGCCCATATTTGGACCTGAAATTACCCAGACGTTTGAGTTTGGACCGATGCGTGTATCATTAGGAATAAAGTTAGTACTCGCACTTCTCAAGCCTGATTCGACCACCAAGTGCCTGCCACCCACAACATTAATTTGGGGTGTCTTCACCAACCTTGGACAAACCAATTTTTCTTCTTCAGCCAATACCGCAAAAGAGGTGGTAACATCAATGAAATCTATGATTCTGCTAACATGACGAATAGCAGCAACTTTCTCAAGAACCTCGACTTTCAATGAGTCTATAATAATGCGTTCAGCTTCTTTAATCTCCTGAGTCTTATTATCGATATCCGCCTGAATATGACTCCACTTTGCTGGTCTGTAAAGGAGACTTCCTTTTCTTTTTTCATGTATATTTGCCTTGAGAATAGTGTTGACTTCATCTATCAGTTTCTGTTTTCCAGATATGTGAAGTACATTGGTAAGTTTTCCATGTTGCAGCTTTTTGGTAATTGTTAATTTAGGGTCAATAACCAGTAATGTTTGTTTGTATGCATTGAATAATCGTTTCTCCTCATCTTTAAGCTTGTCTAAATCGTCATGAAGGGCAGAAATTTCCGAGTTATAATTTCTCTTTACTGCAAAAGTGAAAGTAGGCTCTGTCGTAGTTTTGGGTGGTGTTGAATACTTATCCAAAAATGAATTTGCATAGGATCCCGTGTTCTCAAATTCACCGTCTGAAGGTTCAAACTCATCTGTTGAAAGGCCAACCTCATCCTCAATGTAATCGAGATGCAAAGTATCATGAATCTGGCTTGTTATCTCTGTCGGAACGTTGAAATCACTTAATAACAACTCTAAAGTTTGATTATCATCCCTAATTGTTCCATTTTCTCTGACCAAGTATTGATTAAGAGATTCAACTTTGGATAAACCATCGGCAATTGCCAAGAGGTGTGCAACAGAATCTCCTGTATTAAGTGCCAATCTCTGAATAGATCGAACAAAGTCACCTATATCGGCTAGTTGCGATCTGATGGCAGTTCGCATAAAACTGTTTTGCAAAAACAAGGCGACAAAGCATTGTCGGTACTTTATTTCTTCTATATCACGAATAGGAGATTTGAGCCATTGAGTCAATAGACGAGTTCCCGACGGTGTAACTGTACGTTTAATCGTGCTTAAAAGAGTACCAACGGTGGAAGCTCTACCAGAAGTATTTCTTTCTGTTAGTTCAAGGGCTTCTCTAGTTCTTGAATCCATATGTAAGCACTTTTCATTCCAATATTGAATTGGTAACTCGAGAACAAAATTTGACTCTGGTAAATTAACCTGAATGTATGAAAGCACCATGTTCATTGCACTGCTTTCACGCACCGAAAACCTCTCCAATCCCTTTCTTGTGGACTGTTGGTTACTCTTGAACATTAACTTGAGGTCAGTATAAGAAGTTTTGTGATATCTAAGAAAATATCTTCGCAATTCTTGTAATGGTCCATACCATTCACCACTAAGGAAATTTTTGGACTGTAACTCATGCGATATAAGAATCTCACTAGGATTAATTCTTGAGACATCTGAAATGAGTTCGGACAAAGTTGTCTGCTGAACATAAAATTCTCCCACCGATAAATCGATCCACGACAATCCTACTTGCATCGAAGGATCATGAGGGATACTGGTGCATTTTGCCGGAAGTGATATTGCAAGAAGGTAATTGTTCTGGGTGAAATTCAAGAAAGTTTCATCCACCAAAGTACCTGGGGACACGATTCGCGAAACTTTTCTATGAATGATATTATCAGCCGATTTGTTTCTGGTTGGAAATTGATCAACTATGGCAACATTTTCCTCAAAGTCTTGCACAAGTATCTTGAGATATTTGGGAAGCTGATATAAAGGAAAGCCTGCCATTGGAATTGTGTAGTTGCTGGTTTTTCTAAAAGCCACTTTCAAACCAAGTTTAGGTGCATATGTTGATGCCTGATCAAAATACAATTCGTAAAAACTTCCCACCTGTATTAAACAAATACAACCTTTGTTCAAGTCAATTAGTCTTTTCATAGATGCATATAATGGGGTCAAACTTTCTTTATCTTTTCGGCCACCCCGGTCCCAATCCGGGGGCAGTAGAGTGGAAGGAATCTTAACATTGTCTGAATAAACATCGGCTATTTCCTTTTTTTCTGAGGCAACTGCCAATGCTAGTCGCCGAGCTTGAAGGCCAACCATCTTACCACTACTGAGAAGTCCACAAAGCCTTGCACCAGACTTTAGCATAAGACTGTGAATGTATAGAGTGGTGCTCGTCCTAGTTTTTAAAGGTTCAGATTTCGCGTTTATGGCTCCATTACACGACTTGTAAATTCTTTGAAAACTATTTACTTCTATTCTACATCTATTGTACAACTCGTTATCATGCTCCTACTTCTTTCTAGTACTCCTTCTTACAGGTGCAGCAGGTTTTGCAGGGGCACTTGATCTCGTGGAACGCCTTGTGGCAGGCTTAGTTGGTTCTTCTGGTTCTGGTTCCTGTTCTTCCTCCGGCTTTTTCTCATCTTCGTTATGGTCACTTTCCTCGTTCTCCTTCTCCAGATCAAGATGTGCCTCAGACCGTGTTCTTCGTTTGTTTGTGGGGGTTGTTGCAGGTGGAGTTGCGACACGCGATTGTCGTCTCTTGCTTGCGGGCTCTACCGATTCCAATCTGGCTGAAGAACGAGTCCGTTTCTTAGCCACTGGCGAGCTCTTTTCCAGTGCCACAGATTGTTTCCGAGCTCTCTTTCCTCTTCTGGAACCAGCATCCTCACTCTTTTCATCGTCACTGGGAGGTACGGACTTTTCGTCCTCCTTTTCTGATTCTTTGTCTTCCTCATTCGTTGTTTCCTTTTCTTCGTCAGCCTTTCTTTCTGAGTTAGATGTAGTACCAGTAGCATTAGTTGAAGTGTTTTCTTCCGTCTTTTCTATGACAGTAACAGAAGACGGTGTTTCCTTGATACTAACCCGTTTTGATGATCGCCTTGTTCGAGGCTCATTCTTTTCTTCAGGTGTTGTTTCTCCGGAGTCTTGCTCAATCTCTTCAAGTTGAGGCTTTTCTATAGGCTTGTCCTCTTGTAGATCTTCTTGTTCTTCCACAGCTGGCGCCGGCGTACCAGTTCCCAGTGTAATGTCTTCACTGTAGTCTTCTGGAGCATCCAATTTGACAAGGTTGTAGAGCAGATTGAGCTTTTCCCAAACTTCACTCGCCGTAAACGGCACGTTAGTGTTCTGGTTCATCTTCTTGAGGATTGACTCTACATTGGCATTCTTGTTTTGACCGGAAGGCCTGTAGTCACATACAAGATCAAAGAGCCAGATCTCCTCGTCAAAGCTCCATTCTCGCGACACCATAACTGTTTGGTATTTTGTGTTGCGTTTGTGTTTGCGTTTGCGACGATGGTGATGATGGTTGATTTTGGTCACATGACCAACAACTGGTAGCACAACCTCGAAAAAATTTTGAAAATTTTGTACCAATTTTGGTTGGAACTTTTCAAGCACAGCACCTAAAAGGAGGACCAATACATCATGCCTAGAAGGACACAGAATATCAACTCCTTGAGTAGAGGACGTGCTCGTGCTTCTATGAACAAATACAATTTATTCAACTTGTATAAGAAGCCGCCTGTGTCTTACCTCAACAAATCATTATACCAACAGAAGTGGCTTGCCAAAACAGAAACTAGATCGTACCACGGTGAACACTTGACGGAATCTCGTTGGAAAACCTTGTTTGACCCTTCTTTGGAAACTGTCGCCCAATTGGATGCTTCCTTAAAGGGCTCTAAAATTGCTCCAACTCCGATGGCCTTGCAAACGTATGCCGCTTTGGAAAAGAGATTGGAACAAGCTGTCTTCAGAGCCATGTTTGCATCTTCAGTCAGACAAGCTAGAGAATTTATTCTTGGTGGACATGTAAAAGTTAACGGTGTCGTGATAAAGCACCCTTCGTTCCCTTTGAAGGAAGGTGATATCTTCAGTGTTAAGCCTGAGAAGATATTGCTAGCTATAGGAAGAGTTAAACCAAGTGTCGAAAAGGCAGTTAAGACTGATATCAAGCAAGTGATTGCTTGGAACAAGTATGTCCAAGCAGCCAAGGCCAATCCACACGATGTCTGGCAGTTAAAGCAAGCCAAACCAGCCTCTTTGGATACCATTAACAACAAGTCCGAACAAAAGCTTTCAATTAAGAGTTTCAACAATGATATCGAGAAGTCAATGTTGAAGCAACAAAAGGAAACCACAAGAGAATCCATATTATCCAAAATATTAACCTTAGGAAAAGGCAAGGAAACTGTGGACAGTTCAATCTTTAAGGAATTTGGACCAGATTCGGCTAAGTGTGTTTCTGTCTTTGACCATTTTTCCAAGAGCAAGCACGAATTGCTTACAAAACATACCATCGAAGACACGACTCGCTTTATCTCGAAGAAGAAGCCAGAATTTGACACTCAAGCAGAAAGATCCCTTGCATCTAGTGTTAAGCAGTTGTTGAGTGAAATCCAAAAGTCCCAGATTGAACACATTCGTGTTAGTGCCAACGAAAGCAAGTTACCAGAAGACTTAGCATCTGCTCCATTCACGACGGACTTTGTAAAGAAGTTAAGAGGCCATCCAAAGTTGGACAAGGATGCAATCATTGAGGATGAAACCACTGCGCGTGTCAACTTGCCATGGCAAAAGGGGTTGTTTGGCCGTCAAGATCCATCTAAGCCATACTTCACTCCTTGGACTCCAAGACCATTCCTTGGTTGTTTCGCTATTTACCCAGCCCATCTTGAAATTTCGTTCACTACTGGCCATGCGGTATACTTGCGTGACCCAATTGCCAGACCTGGTCAATCTGAAGTCATTTCTCCTCTTCCTGACCACGTACATGAAAGAGCTTACATGTACTACGCCAGAAAGGGTATGTAAGGTACATATATCTTTAATACACTTGTAAATACTAGGAACATCGCAACTTGTAAGTTCAAAACTTCCAAAATGCTTCAGATGCAAGGTTTTGCTGTCGACATTGGATATGCTTAGAGCGCCTGTAGTATTTGCAGGTTAACTTACATTCTTCAATACTATAAATACAGTTTAAGACATAAAGTAGCACCTCCTCTCTGAGAAACCTGTCTGAAAAGAATGGTTGCAATTCTTACTGGAATTTCTTAGTGTGATGCCTCGAATAACATCGTTCATAATACGAAAGGCATACAGAAAATCCCCATTACTAGCACCCCTTGTACGCGTGAATAAAGATGTGAATTCCGCTGCTCGTGAATTACGATGGATCCAACAAGAATTACCCGAGAAAAGCTGGACTGAGGCCGTCATACGACGTAGCCGACAGGAGCCTTTGCAATATATTCTTAAATCTCAACCATTTGGTCCACTTGATATTATATGTCGCAGGGGTGTACTTATTCCAAGATGGGAAACAGAAGAATGGTGTACTAAGTTAGCTGAAATACTTTCACAGAATTTTACCAACAAGAGCCTACTTGTGACTGATGCATGCACTGGAACAGGTTGTATACCGTTACTTTTGAATCACGAACTTCAATTGCTGCATATCAATTCCGAGATTAGTGCATTCGACATATCACCAAATGCATATGAATTGGCTTTAGAAAACAAACAACGTACCAAGCAGTCCAATGTTACTTTCAAAATAGCCAACCTATTCGACAGAGACCTCGCAGTAAAACTACATGTTGGTGAGCTTGATTTGGTCACTAGTAACCCTCCCTACATTCCACTCAGTGACTACAATTCCCCTCTACATGCTAATGGTATTGAACAGTCAGTTAGGCTTTATGAACCGAAGTTGGCCTTGGTAGGTGAAAACGAGTTCTATGAAGCCTTAATACATAATTTGGTTATCCCCACAAACGCCAAGGGATTTGTGTTTGAACTTGGTTATCAGGAACAAGTTGACTGTGTTCGTCGTTTACTTAACAAACAATGGAGCGTGGGTACTTTCCATGACTCTGCTGGTAATTTAAGGTGTGTTGTTGGTTGGCAAAAAGAAATGAATATTTTACATAGTTTATGCAATTGAAATAGTCTTGCTTTTGTTATATTATACAATGATCCTTAAGCAACAGTCTGAGTCTCCTCAGTGGATATTTCTTCCGTTGCTTCAGGGTTATCCTTTCTCTTCTTAAGGAAACCTCTTCCAACCGCAGTGATACCTCCTTCTCTTGGGAAGACTCTTGTTCCCCATAAAACATATCCGCCAAACCCGCGCATTGTCATCACGGGGTGCATTCTTCCAGGAATTGTTTGGTATGGACGAACTCTGCTTTCAAAAATCGATGGAGCTAATACACGCTTGTCTGCGGTTAATGCATGTTGCGTTTCCAACAACAATTCCTTGAACTGACTGTACACCACAATTGGCCTGGAACCACCAATAACAGGAAGGACCTCAGGCACTAAGGTAGGCATATGTAGGGTACTAACGGCAACAAATCCATCAAAATTTCCTTCTTGAACCAAATCAATCGTTGCGTTAATCTCCTGGGCACGCTTTGCTCTACGCAAGTATTGTAACTTCTTCGCATGCTTCAATTGCTCGATTTCTTCTTCAGGCAAATCTGTCCACTCAATCTTTTCGTTTTCAGGTTCTAAGAACTGGAGCCAATTGATCGTTTTGATCATCGACAGCTTCATTTCCTCCGAGTAATCGGAATATCTGAGTGCAATATGGTTAGGATGTTCATTCTCGTGAACCAAGACAATCGTGCCCTTTCCCTTCATTCTTTCCATCATAGCATAGAGAATAACACCACCAGTTTCATCGACAACAAGGTACTTTCCACCAGGTTGGATGTTAGCATAGTTCAATATTATTCCCAATGTCTCTTCACTCATATCAAGAACACGAGGAAGATCTTTCTCAATGTAGTATTGTAATAATTGAGAACTACCAAGGTACTCAACAATGAACCGTCTCAAGAACTTCTGTTGCTTTCTCTTTAAGTACTTTTGTTGTGAGAAAAGAGTCTTCTTGTCAAAGCCTTCGTGGCCAGCAATCATTTGCTCTATAATCTTTTGTCCAATTTCGGAAGTGGCTCCTGACTTCTTCAACTCATCTATGTCTTCACTTGTTAACTTTTGAATCTTCGATCCAATGTCAATGATATTTTGGTTGTTTTCTGAACTATTGGTGAGAAGTGCTGCCAACTCGCTCTTGGTCAATTCTTCTTCGGTTCCTTCATCACCAGGATCGATTCTGAGATCGCCGTCACCAGAAATACTCTTAATTGGTTTAACTTTCAAGTTCTCTACAATCTCAAAGGATTGTCCAAACGGATAGCCAATAATTTCGTTGACTTCAAACGAGCCAAATTTTCCTAAACTTATAACACCGTCTGGTCTCAACTCCACTATCTTCAAACCTTCAGAAGGTAAACGGACCAAAGCATGTTGATTGAAAGATATGATCGTCTCGTGCTTTGGAGTGAAGGGAACAGTTTCCATGTCCATTTTAGCCGTTTGGTGGGTATATAGATGATTCACAAGATTGCGATGCCCGTTGATTTACGATGAGGCCGGTATGCGCACACAATTTTTTTTTCCAACCTCAACCTCATCTCTTCTCAACTAGAAAGGTTTATAGATTTCAAGACTGTTAAGATGGGTAGAAGAGCTAGAAATAAGCAAGGTGTACCACCTTCATTTGAAGAATTCCAAGCCAAAAAGGAAAAGAAGGAATCCAAAAGAAAGAGAACTGAAGAACCTACTGACAGAGTAGTCAAGAAAGTCCATGTAGAAGAATCCAAGAAACCAAAGGACTCCAAACCAAAGGAATCCAAGAAAGCCAAAAAGTCTAAAAAGAAGTCTCAAGATGAAGATGACTATGAGGATCCAGAAGACTTGCCTGAAGTTGACTTGGAAGAGTTGTCGTCCGCCAAGAAAGCATTATTTGATGATTCCGAAGAAGAAATGGAAGGAGAAGACTTGGAAGGCCTTGATGACGAGTTCGACGTTGAAAACGAAGGTGATGACTTGTATGATTCTGATGAAGAAGGCCGTGCTAGACCAATGTTTTCAGATGATGAAGATGAAGATTTGGAAAACTTGAATGCTGCCAACATGGAAGCTTTATCCAGAAAATTGGACGAAGAAGAAGAGTTAGAAGCTGAAGAGGCTGAGTTGGAATTATTGGAAGGCCAGGAACAAGCCAACCAACCAAGATCCAAAATTTTACCAACTGAAGAGGAGGAAGAAATCATGGCTCAGGGCCCTCAAGACGTTACCATGGTTAGAACAAGAATGATTGAAATTGTTAAAGTTTTAGAGAACTTCAAGGATTTGGCAGAAGAAGGTAAATCAAGAAATGATTATCTTAGCAGATTAGTGAAGGATATTTGTGAATATTTTGGTTATTCTGAGTTCTTGGCTGAGAAATTGTTCAACTTATTCTCTCCTGCTGAAGCCATGGAATTCTTCGAAGCAAACGAAATTGCTAGACCAATTACTATCAGAACAAATACCCTCAAAACCAGACGTCGTGATTTGGCTCAAACTTTGGTCAACCGTGGTGTTAACTTGCAACCAATTGGTCCCTGGACTAAGGTCGGATTGCAAATCTTTGACTCGCAAGTTCCAATTGGTGCAACTCCAGAATACTTGGCTGGTCACTACATTTTACAAGCTGCATCTTCTTACTTACCAGTCATGGCTTTGGAACCACAAGAAAACGAACGTATCTTGGACATGGCTGCCTCGCCTGGTGGTAAGACCACCTACATTTCAGCATTAATGAAGAATACCGGGTGTGTGTTTGCCAATGATGCTAACAAAGCTCGTACCAAGTCTTTGATTGCTAACATTCACAGATTAGGGTGTAAGAACACTATCGTATGTAACTACGATGCGAGAGAATTCCCCAAGGTGATAGGTGGCTTTGACAGAGTCTTGTTGGATGCTCCTTGTTCTGGTACTGGTGTCATCGCTAAGGATGAAAGTGTCAAAGTAAGTCGTACTGAAAAGGATTTTATACAAATCCCTCACTTGCAAAAGCAATTGTTATTGTCTGCCATTGACTCGGTTGATGCCAACTCCCCAACCGGTGGTGTTATAGTGTACTCCACTTGTTCTATTGCAGTCGATGAAAATGAGGCAGTTGTCGACTATGCTTTGAGAAAGCGTCCTAACGTTAAGTTGGTTGAGACTGGTTTGCAGATTGGTAAGGAAGGTTTCACTTCTTACCGTGGTAAGCACTTCAACTCGAAACTTTCTTTGACCAGACGTTATTACCCACATACTTACAATGTGGATGGTTTCTATGTTGCCAAGTTCAAGAAGATTGCACCATCTCCACACGACGTCTCCAAGGCCGGCGCCAAGGAGAAGGAATCCTTGGCTAGATCAGAAGCAGAAGAAGAAGGTATTATTAATGGTGACTTCGCTGAATTTGATGATGAGGCTGACAAGGACATTCTTGACAAGTCTATTAAGAGAGGAATGAGAAAGAAGGGTCTCAATCCAAACTCCAAGAAGTAAGAATGGGCGGTAATTCTCTAGTAGATTAATTCGTTCCAATTTTTTTGTATACTATACTATAATTACTTACATTAAACATACGTTTCCTAACCCATGCTCTTTTATGTACTCTGCCCCGTATTCTTCATACTCAGCTTTAGTAATGTAACTCTGTTCACACTCTTCATTCAGAGCCCACTTTTGCATTCCTCTCCAGGCATCAAGAATCGGATCATTGGCAACACGAACTTTTAATGGAGCACCAACAGGAAGGAAACTGGTAAATTCGTTGACGACTCTATTTTGGAAGCCAGGTAAGAGTCCAAGGCCACCTGTTATGAAGACATCCTGTATCAAGTCATATGCTTGGCCTCCCGCAGTGAAGTTGTTATCTAATCGCCTATGCAACAAGTCACTAGCCAATTCAGGAATACCTGCTTGGTCGAGGCCAGCAATGCTGGGTTGAAAGAGCACTTCTGACACCCTAATGCGTTCAATATTTAAATGAATTTGGTGGTTCTTCTTTATAATTTCCGGATGATTAGCAATTTCTTCGGCATCTAGCCCATCAGCCTGCATTGCAATGGTCACATTTTGGCGTGGTCCATGAATAAATTTGTGAAGAGCCAGATTCTTCCAATCAAATACATTAGATGCTGCCATTGTGTCTTCATGGAAGAAATTTGGATCGTACTGCAACAATTCAGCTTCTAACGCTAAAATTTGTTGATGAACTTCCCCTCGCTCTTCTTCTAAGGTCAGATGGGAAATGTCTCTATAAACACTCCAGTCATCATCATTAGCGCCAAATGTATCATTTGGATCATTGTCAATGGATACATTAGCATTTCTCCGTCTCTTTCTTGAGGTGGCATTAGTCGAACCAGATTCATCATTGGCTAAATCAGCGATATTTTTCATTCTTTGTTGAGCAGCCATTGATTTTCTATCCTTAAAGGACTCAACCCTCTTGCCAATCTCCTTATGCTTATTGATTAATTCAGCCAACTGGAGTCTCTTGGACGACAGCCAATCTTCCAAATCTCTTTCACGCCATTCTTTTTGCTCTCTTTCCAACTCTGCTTTGGCATCTTCTTCTTGCTTCTTTAGTTCCTTTGTACGTTCACGGGCTTCGTAATTCCCCTTCATAAGCTTTTGCTTTCTCTTTTCCTTTATCTGATCTTCAGTTAACTGATCATCTGGAATTTCAACCAATGGCCAAGCTGTTGCAGGATCTAATTCTTCTTCAGCAGCATCTGGGTTATTAGATTTCTTTAAAGCTTTATTGAGACCAGCCAAGTACTTGTTGAAATCCTCAATATCCTCAAAGTTTTCAGCCTCTAGCTTGGCCTGTGCATCCAGCGGAGAAAGATTGGAGATCTCTTCCTTTAAGACGGAATAATAATTCCATTCTTGTTGTTTCTGTTCTAATTTTTCCAATCTCTTCTGTTGTGCCTGTTCTTGTAATCTTTTTCCCTGTTCCCTTCTTCTTTGTTGTTGTCTAGTAATCTCTTCCTCAGACTTCTTTTTTTCAGTGAAACCGGAAAGTTCCACGGCTGCCTGTACTAGTATATCATTTGTTTCCAACTTATCCATATCTAAGTAAGTTTTCAATTCGTCTTGGTAGTTTTCCAGTACATAACAGAAATCCTGAAACAAATTCGTACAGTGGTGCGAATTTAACTTAGATGGAAAGTATGGATACTTTAATGCCAATAAACTGGACATATAGTTTTGAGACTGATCGCCGCCCCAATCTATACGTTTGGTTTGCAGAAGTAGACCCTTTCCCTGGAAAACTGGAATAACATGGGTCAGTTCATGGCCAGTTCCTATGACTAAACCACTGGATTTACCACTCGAATTGGCATAAAAAGAGAATAACGAGTCGATACCAAAAGTTACTTTGGGCACTTGGTAAGCTTCAAAGAGCAAATCGTACATATTTTTCCTTTGAGAAAGAGGACATCCAACTGGTTCTGTAACAATAATAGGGTTCTCAAGTCTACCATTATCACTGGTAACACCCAAGTGCTCAAACGTATAATCGAAAATGAATTCAATGTAGTCCCAGTTCGTTACCAATGGACCGTCAAATGGAGACTTTATTGAGGAGCGCAACAATGGATCACGGTAGCAATCATTACCAATTATTGTCAATGTCTTCAGAGCCTTGCGATCTCTGTAACGTGCAACAAGTTGAGGGATAACGTTGTTTGGAGATGGGGAATTGGTTAACCCAGCCTTCAACGTGGAGCTACCAAAATCAAGTGCGATAGGCACACCCAGCTGATAGTTTTTGTAGAAAGGCTCTGGGTTCGGGGGTACACAATAGTCTTTCAAAAAGTTGACTTCCTGAGGGGGAAGTTCGGGTTCCTCTTGCTTGACCTTGGACGGAGCCATCTTTCTGTAATGGATGTCTTTAAAATCTATAATCCGATTTAAGTCCAAATTGGTAACTTTGAGAAAAGGTCGTGCGAATGGGCTCAAAAAACACAACACCCATACTACGAGGACCTCTTGAAACCGCGATAATGGAATTGTGGTTTGACAATTGAACGATCACAAATTCATCATTTACAAACGATATGTCAACAGAAGAAAGTCAATTAAACGTCCAAGGATATAATATTGTGACTATCTTAAAGCGCTTAGAGTCTGCAACCTCACGCTTAGAAGATATCACTATTTTCCAGGAAGGAGCCAACAAGCAAGCCTTACCCGCAGGTGAATCAGTGGAAAGCAAAGGTGCCGAAGCTACACATAAAGCAATTTCAGCACCAGTTGCCCCGGCTGCTCCTACTGCGCCAGCTGTGGAAGAAACTCCAAAGTCCGTCAAAGCTTTCAATGACCTTATTCAAGCTCATGTTGATCCATTCGTGACCCTTTCCAAGTCGATTGATCCTGTTGTCAGTCAAATAGCACAAGAATTTCTTGATTGCTTTAAGGAACAATCGAAGTTATTGCTAATTGTCAGCAAAGCCAAACAGCCTCAGTCGAATGACGAAGGTTTCCTCAAAGCGTTGGCTCCTTTGAACGAAAAGATCACGAAGATCATAGAACTCAAGGACGCTAATCGTAAATCAAAGTTTTTCAACAATTTGAACACCATTGGTGAAGGTGTCCCTGTTTTGGGATGGGTTGTTAGTCAAACACCTGTTTCCTTGATTCCAGAATACAAGGACAGTGCCAGATTTTGGTCCGATAGAGTCTTGAAGGAATTTAGAGAATCAGACTCTAAGCAGGTTGAGTGGGTCAAGTCTTTCTTGAACATTTTTGATGAATTGAAGGTTTACGTTAAGGAATTCCACACCGCTGGTCCGTCTTGGAACGCTCAAGGAAAGCCACTTGCAGAAGTTATTGCGGAAGCCGGCGCTGGTTCCAAGGCTGCTCCTTCTTCCGGCGGTGCACCACCACCACCACCTCCTCCACCTCCTCCTGCGAACTTGTTTGACGAAGATAACAAAACCAAGCCAGCTTCTGGTGGCGGTATGGGTGCTGTTTTCGCTGACTTGAATAAAGGTGAGAATATCACTTCTGGTCTTAAAAAGGTTGACAAATCTGAGATGACGCACAAGAACCCAGAATTGAGAAAGCAGCCAACTGCTGTCTCGAAGAAACCACAGCCTCCAAAGAAACCAACAAGTTTATCTACTGCACCTCAAACCGCAAAGAAGAAGGTGGCCAAGAAAGAGTTGGTTGACGGTACGAAATGGATTATAGAAAACTACACTGAGGTTGACTTGCCTGACCATGCTCTGCTTGTTATCGAAACAGAAATGCATCAATCCATTTTCATAGGTAACTGTCTTGGCATCACTGTTCAGATTAAGGGGAAGGCAAATGCAATCTCTATCTCAGAAACCAAAAAGGTTGGTGTGGTTGTCGATACTTTGATTTCCGGTTTAGACGTCATCAAGTCGCACAAGTTTGGATTACAAATCCTCGGGGTTGTTCCAATGATCAGTGTTGATCAATCAGACGAAGTTAGTATTTACTTGTCTCAAGAGAGCATCGATGCCGACGCACAAGTGTTCTCCAGTTCTACGACTGCCTTGAACATCAATGTTCCACAGAACGATGACTACACTGAACTTGCAGTTCCCGAACAATTCAAACACTCCGTTAAGAACGGTAAGCTCATTAGTGAAGTGGTTGAACATGTCGGTTAAAAAAAGAAAGACTATTTTTATATTTAGCAGCGACAGGCGCCTTCGTTGTCTCGGCGGCGGAGTTACGATGTGAACCCATGCGCGTATTTATCATTCTTTTACTAAGCAGCGGAGACATTCAGTTTTACAAATTAGGAAATGTCGCACCTCGTAGAAACCTGTAGAATGTTCTCATCGATAATAGAGAAAAAATTCTGTTGGAAGATACTTAAAGTCAAGTTTGCAGTTGGATCGGGTCCATTTGGCATTTAGCGTAGCAAACAGGTTTATTATACACATATTATGGTCAAGGATACCAAATTTTACGACTTTTTAGGCGTGTCGCCATCTGCTAGCGACAACGAGTTGAAAAAGGCATACAGAAAAGCTGCCTTGAAATACCACCCAGACAAGAACCCTTCGCCTGAAGCCGCTGAAAAGTTCAAGGAAATTTCTCATGCTTATGAAGTTCTTTCTGATGAACAAAAGAGAGAGATTTACGACTCTTATGGTGAAGAAGGTTTGAACGGCCAAGGTGGCATGGGAGGCGGTATGGGAGCTGAAGATATCTTTTCGCAGTTCTTTGGTGGTGGATTTGGTGGTATGGGTGGCGGTGGCCCTCAACGTCCATCCAGAGGCAAAGACATCAAGCACTCCATTTCTTGTACCTTGGAAGAATTGTACAAGGGTAGAGTTGCCAAATTGGCCCTTAACAAGACTATATTATGTAAGACCTGTAATGGGTTGGGTGGTAAAGAAGGAAAAGTCAAGAAGTGTAATGGCTGTGGTGGTTCTGGTATGAAGTTTGTTACCAGACAAATGGGTCCTATGATCCAAAGATTCCAAACTGTATGTGACACCTGTCAGGGTACCGGTGACATCTGTGACGCCGCTGACCGTTGTACCAAGTGTAAGGGTAAGAAGACCGAATCTGAACGTAAGATATTGCAAGTCCACATTGATCCAGGTATGAAGGATGGCCAAAGAATTGTCTTCAGTGGTGAAGGTGATCAAGAACCTGGAATTACTCCTGGTGACGTTGTTTTCGTTGTTGACGAAAAGGCTCACTCTAAGTTCACCAGAAAGGCTAACGATTTATACTACGAGGCTGAACTCGACTTGTTGACTGCCTTGGCTGGTGGTGAATTTGCCTTCAAGCATGTTTCTGGTGACTACATCAAGGTCGGTATCATCCCAGGTGAGGTTATCTCTCCAGGCTCAGTTAAGGTTGTTGAAGGTCAAGGTATGCCTGTCTACAGACAGGGTGGTAGAGGTAACTTGTTCATCAAATTTACCATCAAGTTCCCAGAAAACCACTTTGCTTCTGAAGACAAGTTGAAGGCCTTGGAAGACATCTTGCCACCAAGAGCCAAGGTTACCATTCCAAAGGGTTCCGAAATTGACGAATGTGACTTGGTCGATCTCGACCCATACAAGCACCAGGCTAACATTAGACGTGATGCCTATGATTCTGAAGAAGAAGAAGGTGGCGCTGGCGGTCCAGGTGTTCAATGTGCTTCCCAATAGAGAGAGAAAGGTGAATAAGAAGAGAAAAGATATTATATAGGTGAGTTAGAAAGCTGAAGTTTGCTGACGAAGCATCATTGCTTGGGGTATTTATTCAATAATTAATAATCTTTCTGATACAAAGCCAATCATTTTCTTACATTAAACCAAAATAATAATGCCATTGAAGCGGCACATAATCCAACCATGAAGGTGGAACACCTACCATCCCCCAAGGAATCTATCATTTTTTGGAGCACACCAACAAAGAAAGAGCCAACTAAACATCTAGAAAGATTAACACAACTAGTGGATGTTGAACCCTTCAGAGGAAAAAGATTGATTAGTAAAGATTAACTGCGGATAAAATTGCAACGTTGAAGAAAGATATACAAAGCATGGAAATCAACATGGGTGCAACATTAACCTTCTTGTCTAAGCGCCATGCAAAAACAAGCAAATAAACCACTAAACCTGCTGTTGTATAGCCACCTAATTGCAATCTTGCTTGGATAAGAGTAAATTTGGGGCGTTCATCTTCTGGTACACTAATGTATTTCTTGTCGTAACTGGCTTTTCTCTAGTGTACAAAATTCGATCGTCCTGCCAACAACAAGAGATCCGATAAATATACCAATACTTGGAGCCATGTAACAAAGGCCCACCTTCATCGTGCTGTACCCATAAACTGACCGGAGTATGGTTGATAATGATGTGAGGGGCATTGTCCACGTTGAGAATTGAAACGCTCCTGCTAAAAGACAGAGTAGTACATCCATGTTCATCATCATCTTTAATGGGTCAAAAATGTTATGATGAACTTGTGGAGCTATGGTTTCATATTCATTCGTGAGTCGAGCCAGTTATTTGGGGAAAAATAGTACTGTTGCCTTAAGTACCTTAGGTGGCTTCACTGAAAGGTTCCCGACAACCTTTCTGTTAGCCTCGGGTAATAAAACAAGACTTATACCGAACTAGGAAATACTACTAATCGCAAGAAACACAAACACTGCCCGCCAGTTCCACCGCGAAATGGGTGCAGCACCTACAAGGCCCCAATTCCTTGTGAACAAAGCTGTATTCCATTCAAGAGACTGATATATCTTCCTCTTTCGTGAATCTGTACTATATCGGATACAACACCTGCTGAAACCGATACAATGGGTACAATACAGGCAGATTGTAAGCAACGTAAAACAACTATTAACCAGAATACCTTTGCTCTGGTGATTGCAAGACAAACAGCTGAAAATGCTAGTAAGCTTCCCAAATGCAAGGACGCTGACCATAGGTGTCTACTATACCTGCGAGTAACATAGGTTCTATTCCCTGTAGAAGCAAATATGCCACCACAGATAAGTTAGTCTTAGATTCCGAAATATGGAACATTTTGGTGAGGATAGGGATTGCAGGGAAGTAAATTGGTGTTGACATGGTTGCCTAGATCCCACCTATTCGTAACATAAATAATATTATACGTTTTTCTGTATCTTATAAAATGGAGTATGATGTGCTGGGTTTGAAAGTTTCATTGCCAGAGGCCTCTATCAAAGAATCGTTGTTATTTACAAGGTTCTTTCCTATCTTGTTGCTTTCTGGCATTTGTCGATTTTGGGTTGCAACATTAACCGATGGTCTCACAGCTAATTTGAAGCTGTAGCCTTAACTCCGTGTGCAAACGGATATAATAGCTTCCGAAACGGATCGCGGATTTAGTAAGTACAGATCAAATCGGAGATAGAACGCAGTGCTCATGATCTCCAACGATTTATATAATACGGCTTTATTAAGTCCGATTAGAGGAGTATCGTACAACAAGGAGTAACAATAAGCCAGCAAATAAGGAAATAACTAAAACCGATGAATAGCATCCTGCAGTGTTGAATTCTTTGACCATTTTATCTAAAACTCCTGTTCCGAAAACTGCAAGTAGACACCTGACTAAATTAAGGCAGCTTGAGGATGAGTTCGCTCGGTCTGGGTATAATTCCACCAATAAAGTAGCACAGCATGACATTATTGAATTTGCAGACATGCTAATCAAATATGTAGATATCATAATAGAAATTATATGTCTTTTATACTGGATACACCATCCAAAAATTAAGAGACCAATAATTTGCAACATGCACGGTGTGATGCATATATCTATACGAGCTCTGATGGAGTTGAATTGTGGAATTTTCACCATCGTTCTGTTTATTTTTTCTTTGAATCTTCTTCTGCAATGTCGTTAGTACCAGTTCAACAATTTACCTGTAAGTGTTGATGATAGTAGACAAGCAATAGATTGTGGTATATAGATAAGGCCGACATGAATGACGCTGTAGTTGTAATCAGGACCTTCCAATTCGGTTAATATCAATGCTAGAACAATACTCCAAGCCGCAAATTGAATTCCTGCTGGTAATAAAGCACATATCACCACTGGCCGGATTACAATCTCGAATGGAATAAGAAGGTCAATCTCCTTTCTTTCACTTAACGTGGACATGTCGTTTGTCAATTTGGGTCGGAAATGTGTGTGGCAGGTATAAAAGTACCAGTCTGTGGACACTGTGTCGTGGGATAATTGACCCTTTTCCTACCATGATCTTGAAGTTTCTGGAAGCACGACAAAAGTGATGAAGAGATTTACTCCACCTCCAATGGCAAGAAAGACAAAAATAGCTCTCGAAGAATCAAACCCACTAAGTAGTGTTGCTCCAACTAACCCTCCGAACCCATTACCGGCAAATTGCATACCAGAAACAATTCCGACAAAGCCACCACGATCTTCAATCACGCATACATCCTCAGAGATTCCAGCACTAACTGAATTAACAGGAGCTATACATGCTGCTTTAATACACCTGGGTAACGCAAGGAGCCAAGACAGATAGGTTTGTGAAAGAGCAATGTAGGCGACTACAAAAATGGTTATGCATGCAATAATGACTGGCCGAGAGCCAAAATAATTCGCCAAATTAGAAGAAATGGTAGGTCCTATAGCTTGAAAAAGTAAGTAAGCCACCACTTATAAATTCATGACTGACTCTGAAGTTTTAAAATAAGATTTTAACGGGGGGAATGCAGGGAAGTAACTCGGACTTGATATAGTACTCCAGAAGCCAACCAGTGATAAAATAATCTTTAGTGCATACACATAGTTGTTGCTAAAACCTGTGTATGGAGCGTCCTGTTTATCTGAATTTTCCTTGTGATAGTTGTCGCTAGCCGAGTCTTATTCCTTAGTTGGAAGCATTAATAGACCCTGGAATTGAGTTGAGGTTGGATCAATTGACTAGAAAAATTTAGACATAAAAAAGCTAAATATCTCGGAGTCATATCCATGATAAAATAGTCTATGCAGAATGCAAAACAATATTGATTTGGAATATCTATACCCCCAAAGATCCTAATTGGAGTCTCATGGAACCATACTATAATTTCTTCTCTTACTTGAATGTGTGACAAATCTAATCCCCTGGCAAAGTTTAGACCAGAGACTACTAATTAAATAAAGGCACACTCCATTAGTCGGAACTAAGACACGATGAAATGGTCTTGATGTTACTCTAAAAACAATTTTACTTATTTGTGTTATCGTCTATTAGCTTATCTGATAATAATCTACAACATTACATACTCCTTCCATCGTCCATTTTCCTTTTTACTTTTCTTTGGGAGGGTTATTGTACTTTCTAGCTGGTGGGTTCTTAGGGGTCGTAATCATGAAATTTATGCTGTTAGAATTCTTATTTGACACCTTGTGCTTCTTAAATGGACTTGAATCATCGTGCGATTCCGTCTTGAACACAGATTTTCCTGTTGTATCACTTGATGTCTCAAACTTATGACCTGGTACTTGTATCAGTGGTCGTGAAACTTGCATTCCCATTGCGGGTGGCACTTGCATCACATAAGGTGGGGCATTGTTGTAATATTGATATTGTGGTTGTGCAATGTAACTTGAAGTTCCGGGGTATTGGGTAGGAGAGAGTTGTTGAGTTGATGGTTGGTATTTTTGAAAGTAAGGCGAACCAAGCACTTTACTGGACTGTTGCTGCTGTTGTTGTTGCTGCTGCTGTGATTGATCTGCTGGAGGTGGACCCATTTGATAAACAGGAGGTCCCGTGGTATAATACATTGGATAGATCTGTGGTGGCATGTGCGGGGTGATATGTGGTGAATGTTGCAGCAGCTTTCTCTGATATGTGGGAAGGGGTAATTGGGTATGATGGGATGGAGGAGACGATGTATTTCTTTCTCTTGGTACAGTATCGCTACTATCTGAAACCACTCGACGATGAATCATCGCAGGCAGTCTATTTGGTGAACGAATTGGTGAGACTACACTGCTATGTGTCTTGATGGATTCTGCTGTCTCAGTGAAAGAAGGCAATTGTGCATCAGAGTGTTTCCTTTTGCTGGATGTTGGGATCTTTACCTCACCACTGTCTCGTCTACCTCGAATGATCTCGTCAATTAAATCGGCTGGATCGCGTTTCAATTTATTGATCTGGTGTTTCATATGCTCAAAGCTAGTTCCCTCTGTCAAAAATAAAGCGGGGACTAACTCTGGATCAATATTCATTGATTTAGCCATCAGCAATAGTTCAATAATCGTTGCACCAAATTGACATTTGACTCGTTCCTGAACTGTCTTCTCTTGTTCAGTTTTGTATCGAATTATCTCATTCAAAGTATCAATATTATACGGCCAGAATGCTTCCTCTGCAATCACTTGTCTTGGAAGGTCCAAAATTTCTGAGATCTTTTCATCTATAACCACTCTGACCTCTTTGAAGGATTTGGATTCAGACTTTTGACAAGACTTTAAATTGCTACTGTCCTGCAGTTCTGCTTCACTCATGACTTTTTCCAAGGAATGACTTGTCATCAGCGACTGGTGACCATAATGCTTGTACTTTGTCCGATCAATGTTGAAGCTTTTCAACGTAGATAAAAACTTTTGGTTTGTTGGTGAAGGCTTCTTGCTACTTGAAGATGATGATTCTTCCAGTTCTGCTTTATCCTTTGATGCTTCTGATATCGAAGACTCATTTATTTTTGGTGAAGGAGTCTTCTTGGCACTAGATGTATCGGTGAGTATGGATTTTGATTGCGATTCTAGCTTTGACAAAGTTGAAAGTGCCAAATCTTTGCCCTGCTGGTGATTCATTAGACTTATTAGAGACAACAACTTGGCTGTGTTATTATTGGCATAGACTTGGGAAAACGATAAGTTGCAAATTAGGATTGGCCCTTTTGGTTAGGAATTTTCTTTCTGTTTCGGTAAGAAGGAAAAATCGAGTATGGTCTGGGTTATTGCTGATCGGGGGCAAAGGAGAGTGAACGATAGTGACTTAATCAACTACTAATGGTAACAATCGATTTTCAAGGCGGGACTAAGGATAAAAAAATCCAATATTTGATGAGTTGCAAGGGATGTTTTGAACAATATATAGTAGCAAGTATCTATCTTTCTGATAGATAGTCTTGTGAAATGCTGATTTGCAGGTAGAAGAAGTGAAAATACTGAAATTGTATGTCGGGCTTCAAAAATGTATATTTATTGCGTATATATTAATTTCTTAGAATTCAACATGCAATAGGTATTGAAGGATTTCCAGGAAGAGCCATTACCTGATACGGAAATGTGTAGCACCTGCATGTCCATTAACCGTTTAGGGTTATCGAGGTAAAAAAAAATTGCGATTACGAGACTTCCTTATCCAGCAAAATTATTGAGCAAAACACTACAACCTCTCACAATTGACAGTATAAAAATGAAATCAATGGGCAATTATCAACAAGAAGCGTTCCAGCTTATAACAAAGAAGAAAGTATAATAACTGCATCTAGATGCCCAGTATTGTTCTCCTTTTTAATTCTCTTTCAAAATAGGATATCAAATCGCTAGTAGTCTTTTTCGGTAATAATAAAATTACTGAAAAAGGTATTTTCTCATCAGAATTTTTATATCTTACTTCTATAGCTAGTGTCCGGATTATTATTATTATTTTTTGTTATTTTTTGTAGTACCCAACCCAACCATAATTGCCCAACACCTGAAGTCAAACCAAAATTCGGCTCGCCCTTCCTTAGATACATTCAGCCCTAAGCACTAAAGAAGAAAAACAATCGAACTAATTGGGGGCAATGTGATCACATTTTGCTTAATTGGTGATGTCTGAAAGTTTCAACAATGCATCAATAAGCTGACGTATCTATATCAACGCATAAATTGAACTAATATACTGGGCCAGGTATCAATCATGTGTGGTGTGTTTCTGAATAGAGAGTGTTACTGGCTTTCATTTCGGACTTCATCTTTTTTTTCTGTTACTCCAGCCTCACCCCCACCAAGTTTGTTTGTTTGGGTGGGTGGAGGTGAGAGCAAGAATTTTTTGGCATACACCTTTCTGCAGGATGTCGTGGGCGTTTCTTGCAGTGAACATTCTGAGAGGACCTATTTGCTACCCCTTAACTTAAAAGAATGCGGGAAGACCCAACACACGAGGTAACAGATCATTCTTCTAACCATGATCTGGAAGCTCATTCTCGAGTTGGTGTAACAAATGGTCATGATATCACTTCTGTTACTGACTTAGCGTCATCCACTGAAAAGTCAATCGTTGTAGTGGGTTTAGGAGGGCCCTCCTCTTCAGGCAAATCAACTGTAACCAAGTCGTTAGTGTCTCTCTTAGCCAATACAAAGGTTATTTCTCAAGATGACTTTTATTTACCTGACGATAAAATCCCCACAGATCCTGTGACCAAAGTGCCTAATTGGGACTGCGCCGAAGCGATCGATTTCGACAAGTTTACCAAGCACATTAACAGTATAAAATTACAGGGCAGAGCCCTAGAGATAGACTCTTTGGAGATTGATGACAACATAAAGTTGAATCAGGACGAGAAATTATTACTTCAAGATATAATTGGTAAGACACCCGAGCTCCAAGACAAATTATTCGTATTGGTAGATGGATTTATGCTATTTCATGATACCAACATAATAGAGTTGTTTGATATTAGGTTATTCTTTAGGGCGTCATTCGAGACTCTTAAAAGAAGACGTGAAGCTCGCTCAGGATATGTAACTGTGGATGGGTACTGGGTTGATCCACCAAACTACTTTTCAGATATAGTCTGGCCAGGGTATATTGCCAGTCATCAATATTTATTCGAGCATGAGAATGTCAATGGTAACCTCAATCAGGATTTGCAGAGGAGTTTGCGTATCAAAGACATACCAAATGAAGAAGGTTCTTCTTTGTTTGATTTAGTTCTGATGGCTTTAAATTCAATTATAGAACAATTATAGACGTTTCAATCTTTTTGAAATTCATTACTTTTTAGGCTTCTTAAGCTTCTTTGAAACCAGCTTCATTTCCTTCTCATAAATCTCAGTAGCGTTCTCAGTAGGCTTTCTCTTGGCATTCTTATTTTTCACGCTGACCACACCCTTACCTTTCGCAGCCTGAGTGACAGATTTCCCAGCCAGCTCCCAATCAGCATCATCTGCAATGGTGTATTTGTCCAAGTTAATGGCATTAATCAATTCACGTTGCTTTTCTCTCAACTCTTTCAATGCCTCATCACCAGCTTCTTCTAAATCTTCATGCAATTGTCTTTCAACCTTGTCATAGTCAATGTGTTCAGCTTCCCCATCCATCTCCTTGACGACTTCATCCTCGATAGCAGGCATTTCTTCTTCGATGGCTCTGCTCAAAACCAGTCTAAAGTAAACAGAAAATTTACGAACAATCTTAGCAAACATGGCCATCGATTGGTTCGAAGGCAAGTTAAGTTCTTTAGAAATTTGATCCAAGTCCTTATGTTGCAAACCAATAGCAAGTAAGATGGCGGATTGAACAGAAGATAAATTAACCTCGTCACCTGTCTTCTTAGAGAAATATAATTGAGCAATAAGAGGCAACATATCGACGATGACATGGTAATCCAACAAATTGTTGGCGTAAGAATCCAATCTCTTCAAGTCAAATGGAGACAATAAAGCATCCAATTCTTTCTTGGTTAACTTCTTGACCTTCTTAGTTTTATCTTCTCCACTTTCAGTGGCCTCTATTATGTTTAGAGCCTGAACTGCCGGGAATTTCTTGAACTCGTATGACAACAACAGCAAGAATCTCTTGTGGAAATCTTTTGAAAATTCTTGAAGCCAAGCACCCTCACGGTCTGGTAAAACGTTTAACATTACCGATGTGTGCTCCCCAGTAAGTTCGTTGGCTGTTTGTCTCAAGTATACAGGGACGAAACCTGATCTCTTCCAGAACTTATTCAATTGAGGGGTCAAACCATATGAAACACCCAAGTAATGCAAATAGTATGGTGCCTTTTCTGATAACTTCAACAATAATGGAGGCAAAGACTTGGCGTCTCTTAACTTGATTTCATCCTTCAATGATGCGTTAGACAACTCTTTATCGGTAACTCTGGTGATAGTGTGATCATTCAACAGTTGAGATTCGCTGATGTCGGTAAACTTACCTTGGTAATAGTCTTGCAACAACTGGATTGCTCTACCACCATAACCCATACCAGCGTATTCTGGGTTGGTGGCAATTCTGACAACCCTAGCACCAGATAAAGAAGCAAATTCTTCATCTTGGAATTGTTGAGAAATTAACCAAGGAATCAAATCACCGCCTGCTCTTTGACCACGAGACAAAGAATTACGAACACTTTCTTTCGAAATCTCCCCTTCCAAAGCCAACTGAATCACACATAATGGATCAGGAATTCTGTTGTCGCCCTCTTCAATTGGTGGTAATAAGACGAATAACTGGTGAGCTGGAGCATCACTCATTAATTGTAAATCATTTGGAGAGTTTTTGTAGTGAGATGCAACGTAAAGCGCCATCATTTTTTGCAAGAAAGCTTCAGACACTGGATGGTAAGAAAACAAGGTGTCTCTGTTAACATAGAACAAGTTACATTGGGATGGATGAGGAGTACCCTTGGTAGCAAATTTCGCGTTCTTTGATAACGTAACATCCAAACACAACAACTTGTTCAACCATTTTTCGACCGGATCGCCTGGAGCATACCTAATAGGTTCGTCCAAAGTAACTTCTCTTAAGTTTCTGGCTATAACCTCTGATTCTGCTGATTTGCTGTCTCTAGATACAATAGCAGTCTGACTGTCATTCCGGTTAGATTGATTTCTTAATTGTTGAATCAATTTTAATGACAAAGATCTACCAGTTCCTTCGTAACCATTGATAGTGGAAGCCAAAAAAATCAAGTATGGGCCCATCAACCTTTTAACAACAGGTAATGGAATTGCCGCAGCTTCATCAATAATTACCAACTCAGCTTGGCCCAAAACATGGTGGTCATTTGGAGAAATGTATTGAATTGTTTGACGATGTCCTCTCTTAACATCGACTCTGACAATAGCCTTATTGAATGATGGATTGGTGGACTGGATAATATCATAATCTAAATGCTCCGTGTAACCCAAAGCATCGAACCCTCTAAAGACAAACTCAAACAAGGTCTTCAAGTTTTCTGGCGATGGAGAAGTGACAAAAATATTCGAGTAACCGTGCGAAATTGCGGCAGCCATGGAAATACCTAAAGCAGCGGATTTACCACGACCTCTTCCGGCGGTCAATGCAACAGTATTTCTCAAAGTTTTTTCGGAGATGACATCAATAAATGTTAAGATGGCTTGAGCCTGGTTCACGGTTTTTGATAGACCAACCAAAGCACCTGCAGGTTGAACATCTGCCAAGTTCTCCTTCAATTCCTTCAATTCCTTGGCGTTTGGTGTCAATTCATCGTCATCCTTAGGTGGCAATGGTTTTACGTGCTTTCCTCCAGATATCGGTAAAACATTCAACTCATCGTCAACTACTAAACAGTTGGAACAGGATCCCAATGACAATAAGAATCTTTCGTTGAATCTTGCAACAACATCATCATGTGCCTCAGTTCTGTAACGGGAATGGATATCCATAGACATGGTGTATAATTGTTTCAAGGAAGTCATCGATTTCAACAAGACCACCACAAGACCACCACCTTCAACGGTCTCGATTGTTCTAGCCAACAAATTTGGGGTCAAACCCTCGAAATCTTGCAATATGCACATACCATAAGTGTTACCTAAAATGTTCTCGGTTTCCTTGTAGTAAACATATCTAATTTGTTGATTGGAGATAAAGGCTTCAAATGGATCTTGATCATTGACATCCCTGACACCTCTCTTGATGTCTTTCTTTATCTTCTGCTCTCTCTTTTGTCTGTGAGATGTAAAGCCTAATAATTTCTTCTTGTATGCCCATAAGACAGATTTGTTCATCTTCAAATCTGCAGACATCATCAAATAATGCAAGTTGGGAAGTTGGTTACGTGCTTTATCACCAACAATGAAAAATAAACTTCTCTCCTTCTCTTGGACCCCATTACGGATAAGAGAAGGAATACGGGCATCAATAGCTTTCTTCCCCATTTGCACTACCTACTTGATTTTATGTATGTCAATCGCATCTCAAAATTTTTGAATAGTTAAGATGAGTCGTGTGTAGGTAAATTCTTCATTATAGCTCCATTATGGATTATGCAGAAGAAGTCATACTAGTAACTATCATTACCCATTTGACAGGTTTTGATACCTTTATTGCGTTGTTTGAGTTTATTCTCTAGTTAAATCTAATTAGTTCACTGTATGGGCTGAAACTCATTGCTGCAATTTTGAGGTTAGAAGAGTGGTTTTGTGTTCTTAAGTAGCTGGCGTTTACTGCAAAATTATACTTTTTATCAACTTCACTATAATATTTTCATAAATCCACAAATACTTATAAAAATTATATATGACATTTGGTTTAAGTACCCTGGAGGTTTGTTATGGAATATACTCCATCAATTTCACAAATAGATGCCGAACAAGAACGCAAAAATGCTTCACCAAGGTCAAAAAATAATAAAAAGGTGGCGCCTAGATCTGGGAACCAATTTAAAATAGGGCCCAGTTTTGACCTATTGACACCATTTTGTTCTGTATTTATGAAAAAGGGTGGCAAATTAGTTGTGCCAAAAATCAATGCAAGAATTGACCGTGGGTTTGACTTCGTCAAAGGAGAATGGATTGGCTACAAGCGCAACTATTTTGCTCTAGTTGCCTCCTATCATTTTGAAGATTATGAAAATGAAGTAATTCTAGAAAATCAATTTTATACAGTTTTGGAGAATCAAGAAAAATCCATCAAAAGCTTTGCGTTAAGACTTTCCTCTTACTCAACGAATCCAGGAATAGTTGTAAGTTTAGTCCAACATACAGCCAAAAGAGATCGAGGTCCCCAGATTACACCACCTGCATATCTGGCCATTCCAGGGGATTTGCCTAGTCACGAGCTTATTAAAAGGTCAACTAATCTTCGGAACAAATACAAGATTGAAGAATATAATTCTTACTTTTTTCAAAATTTGAAAGAATTACAAAAAAGGTCAAAATTATCAATTTTAAATACCTATACGGGAGACACTGTTTCATCAGTTGCTCGATACGATAGAATTCAATTCAACTCATACAATTCCTATAAGAAGACAAATCTCAATAATTGTGAGGAGCGATACATTATCGGAGTGTACTTAGTAGGCGTTTTAGAAGACGACAGTTGCGTGGAACTTTGTAAAGTGACCACAGAACCATTGATCGTAAGAGGAAGATCGCCTTCAAATTATAAAAGTGAAAAATCTCAAATACATTCCCCATCACCTCAAAGGAACGGCAATCCACAATTTCTCAACTCTCAAGCGTTTAATGACTCTCACAACTTGGATCCTCAAATAAACAGCTTTACACCAAAATCAGAAAAAGTCCAAAATATCATCGCAATATCTCCATCCAGGAATACTCCACAACCCAATCCACTCAACCAATCTACTCCGATTAAACTTAATGTTATCGCTAGTCCACTTTTAAGATCGGCACCAAGCAAGCATTCGAAGAGTACCGAGGCACGACGGATGTTAGAGTTACCAGATCAACCACCGCTTTCAACAGATGTCACAATATCCAGACCGTGTGACAATATAATGACTGTTAGGATCCATTTAGGAAAACCATATCCTATAGTCATTCCACTGGAGTTACCTGCTAATGACTCCTGTTTTGAAGAGATCACTAAGAGCGATAACAATCTTCTTATCAATAAAACCAGCCAAAGTAACAGCATTGATAATATACGGCCAACTTCAATATGTACTCTGGAAGGCACTCTTGATGATATTTTACACTATGCCGAGTACTTCTCAAACAGTGAAATCGAAAAAATCAACGTGGGTGCCTACCAGATTGATGAAACACTTTCTTACAAATGCAAGACTTACGTTCAAATGGACGACTTAATGATCAAGTTGCCGAAAAGTTCCGAAGCAGTCGACAAAAGCCCCTCATTTCGTTTTTTTAAATCTTATGAAAATCTTACTGGATCAAGAGACAGTGATATTTGCCAATCCATATTCAAACCGGTCACCCCTCCATATATAAAATCCACAAATTATGAAAACTATGACGAAAATTGCCAACATTTTCCACTTAACGCAAAATTTGACTTGAATGCATTATGGAGTCATGATTTCTCAAAAAAGAATCGAGATAGTCAACACAAAGGTGATAAATAGATTCTCAATACACATCTAGCGCGGAGAAGTTGCAAAATGAATTTCTTCTCTTTTGCACGACCTTTTTTTTCAGTTGAGATACAAATGAACGAAATCTGGTTGAATACTCAGGGAAGTAATATCATCTGAGTCAAGAATAATGTTATTCTTTAGTTTCTTTAAGACGCTTGTGGACCAAGAGGTTACTGTTGAGTTAAAGAATGATATAGAGATTAAGGGAACTTTAAAGTCGGTTGATCAATACTTGAATTTGAAATTAGACAACATATCCACTGTTAATGAGGGAAAATACCCACACTTGCAGTCAGTGAAGAATTTGTTTATCAGAGGCTCTACAGTTCGTTATGTTCATATGAGCACAAACTCTGTCGACTGCACTTTATTACAAGATGCTTCAAGAAGGGAAGCCATGGCCCAATCAGCCAAATAATGTATTTTAGCAAACATATCATTGTAATATAGGATGTCATAACTTAATGTTGCCGTAGTATTACTTTGGGTTACTAAGTCGTACTAGACATCTTGCTCTAGAGTGACCTGGTTTGTTACAGAAAGAGCATATCTTTTTTGACTTCGAATTGTGCGTGGGTTTGTAAACAGGAGGAGAAGGTTGAGGTACAATATCGGTAGTCCTGGGCGACTTCGTCTCTTCCAGCTTATTTTCTGTTGACTCTGTAAGCAAGTATTTTATTGCTTTCTTAGGGATTAGAATGAAATCGTCTTCAGGTTGACTGCAGACTGTATTGCATTTGGCACAGACTATTGGAGTTGTGATCCTGCGGATAAAATCATCATCACTAATGTCATCTTGTGTATTTGCATCGTTCGTGACGTCGGATTCAGTTGCCAGTTGAATAGCCAGTATGTATTTGTTTATAATGCTTATTTTCAGGTCATAGTTTCTCTTTAGTTCTTCTAGCTCTTTATTCTTCTCATTAACAGCTTTGACAAGGATGTCCACGGTCTTCAGTATCTCAACTATCGACATCGGAGCAATTACAAGGTCACTCGCATTAGATTTTATCGCATCTCATTAGTTGGTTAGACATATTAAGCTCTTCCTCGCAACTCTTTGATGAAAACAAAACCATAGTTAGTAAAAGCTAACCAGCTCATATATCGAATATATATCATTTTCGTAACTATTTAGGATAGATATTGTCAAGATATTAATGAGTTGGTGCAGTATCTTCAAGTATGTTGACATAAAAGTTGTATTTTCTTGGCTGTAATGGCCTATGGCAGAAGCGCACCGATTGCGGATTATAAGTTTGTTCTGGTGTTTGTGTCCGGTTCGATCCTTGCGGTCTAAGACTTGGTAATTCGAGTAATCAATTTTCCAGTCTTGAGCAATGAGTGGCAGTATCTCTGGAGGGAAGCAATTCAGCACAGTTTGTTACCCGTAAGGAGGCGAAGCGGTTGGCAACAACGCAATAACAGAGAAATTTATGGTTTCTGGTGTGACGACTCAAGTTGTTTTTTTGCTTCTACAATTGAAAGACCCACCACCAAACTACGCAAGACATTTATTAGTTCGATATTTTTTTTGATTTGTATTAATTATCTATTCAGACTTCCCTGTTATTTTTTTGGTAACTTGTTGCACCACTGGCCTTAAGGTCTCTCTCTCCAAGAAAACTAGAAGGATTAGAAATAAAACTGAGCACGCAAAGCTCTGAAAGAATTGCTTATACGTCTTTGTGAAGAATGATGATTGATAAATGAGCTGATGGTGAACGTAGAAAAAGGAAAGCAAAAGTAGCACACTCACCTTAACATGCGATGCAACATAAAAGAACAGAATCTTCTTGTTGTGTTTTGCGTAATATCTTCGAATAACAGTAGAACAATACGTTATCCGTAAAACCATATTAATCGAGTTAGAGAGGATTAACCCCAGCAAACCTAATTTCATATACTCGATCAAAATGTACAGTGCTGCTAAAACAACACAACTCAGGAAGGTCATAAAGAACGAAAATTTTTTGATCTCGCTTGTATCTGCGATACTGCTAAAAAGTGATTCAAAAATGCCATTAAATGCCAAAAATGGTAGGTAGAGGACATATTGAGGGAATATTTCAAAAATATTAGTCGATTCCCAGTTTGAAGCCTTCCCTCCTAACATGATTTTCAACAAGAAAGATGCATTTGCATAACCTGCAAGAATCAATACCAATGATAAATTCCAGTAGAACTTGCACAAATTTGTCATGACGTTAAAAGAGCTTTCAACGTCTCGTGAAGGAATTCTACCTCCTTTCAGGGAAAGAGTTCTTGTGAACAATAGTCTAATGTATTCTTCTATTGGTTGGAATAAAAGTCTTGCAATAATTGAACCATAATTGGTAACTACTGAATAAATACCCTGCTCTTCAATGGTGCATAGGTAATTGATTAGTACTTTATCACCCTCAGTTAAAAATTGTTTGAAAATCATCTGTATGAATAAGCTTTTCCAAAGAGTCAATGTAGAATGATTAAGATAGTAATGATTTATTTTAGTCTGGATTGGTTGTGGGAACAATATCAATTCATCTTGAGTCTGACTGTTATCCTGGACAAAGCTGAAATAGAAGCAGATAAAGATGGTAGCAGAATATGCCAATTGGCCAAGAGCAAAGGAAAGAATGGCATATCCATCAAATGCTAGCTTGGCCTCTGCGGTGAAAAGCGGATTATACTTTGCAGTACTAATAAATGCAAATGTGGTAAGACATCTGTTGAACACTGCATAACTCTCAAACTTTGAGCGTCTCTTGAAGTTTAATTGAACTTGGTTGAGTGCATAAATTGGTTCCACTAATAATTCCAATAGTATCAGAATGAATACGAGGGCCAATGTTAGTTTGCTGTATGGCAATAACAATATGGTTTGTTGAAATAGGCTTGAGTGATATTGCCAGTAAAATATAATGGCTGAAAGAGGAATTCCCACAAGTAATGGTAAGCATCCAAAATTCACGATGCTTTGCAAAGTTCCGACCTTCGTACCCTCATGGTACTTAGCACCTCCTTGTTTTAGCTTTATGGACTCATTGTTGGGAAGCTCAATGCGTTGAATTGACAATCTTTCACCTTCTCTACTAAAGAAGAGAATCGTCGAATAAATAAACTCCAAATAGGTCGAGATCCCGAAAATCTTGGGTGATATGAAACGGATCAATAGTTGGTTTAGGAGAAATGTTAATAACTTGGTCAAAAACTGAACTAAGATGAGGAATGTAGCTCCTGACGCTTTGAACTCCGCCATTTCCGTCTTGATTCCCCTTTCAAGTCAAAAGGTACAGACCACCCGTGTAGCCTAGTGTGGATTAATATTATATTACATGTTAATAAAATGCATTAAAATGAGTAACCTGTGGAAATATTCTTGAAGGTTAGGAAAAAAAGAAATCAGGTTTCGCTGACTCCAAGGTCTATTATACGTTAATTGAAAAAGTGTACATAAGCACAAACCTCGGCGAAATAAACTGATAGTACGGACTAAAGTATTATCAAGAAAGGTATAAAAAGAGCAGCCTGCCTGGTTATCCAACGACTATATCAAAACTGATTATAGAAGGCTATCTCCTTAATTGAAAAAAAATAATCTGCCATAACAATCTATTCGGAACGCTTGACAAGACGTTCTTGAACTAGTGCAAGAGATAAAATAAGTTGATATTATAATTGAAGAGAAATATGGACCCAAATAACATAAACCCTCAAGAGATTGAATTGAGAGAACAAGACCGTTGGTTACCCATAGCCAATGTGGCACGTTTAATGAAGAACACATTACCACAGACAGCAAAAGTCTCCAAGGATGCTAAGGAATGTATGCAAGAATGTGTGTCCGAGTTTATTTCCTTTATCACAAGCGAAGCAAGCGATAAATGTCTTCGTGAGAAACGTAAAACAATCAACGGGGAGGACATTTTATTCTCGATGCATGACTTGGGCTTCGAGAATTATGCAGAGGTGTTGAAAATTTACTTAGCAAAATACAGAGAACAACAGGCCCTAAGACAAGAACGAGGGGAAACAAGGTCCTCCAAGAGACAGTCGAAAAAACTTACCACTTCCAATGTCGAATATGAAGATGGTTCAAACAATGAAACTAATGGTGACACTAACTCGCCCGGGGCAGATGAGTTAGATCATAATAGGGAATCACTTGATCCTGATCAGGATGGTTCTGTTTATGGTCAACAAGCAGTCCAAAAGGAAGACTATATTAATGGTGATGGACACTATATAAACCATCAAGATCAGCCAGATATTGATTCAAACACAGTTGGGCATGTCAATGGAACACTCGAATCGAACACGTCAACTACAAGCTCTCTTGAATCACCTCAGCAGTTCTTCGAAGAACAGTATCATGAGGACAACACTACCGAAGGCCCAGTGAAGGTTAAGCAAGAAGGAGAAATAATTGGACAGAACGATAGCAAAGGCCATGTTGACTATCACTATGAGGAATTTATTAATGATGCTCCAGCTGAAGAAGTAGTTACTATGGAGTCAAATCCAAATGGCCACCGTCATAGTATAGATGAATTTACCAAGTTAACTCAAGATGAGCCCGATATTGACGTATTGACTGCTGGTATCTCCAATACTTCTTCCAATGGTGGATACTTCTAAAGCATATCCCTCTAGCATTTCCCAGTCTGATATTCATTTCTTAAGCATGTGTAATAGTATGTATTTTTTTTTGTAAAAGGATATATTAAAGTATTTATAAAAGAACTAAAACAAATTTGAACCAGCCTTATCATTTTAAATAGATTCCCTGCAAATGGGACAAACATTTGAATAGTTAACCCAACTTTTCACACAGGTATAATGAAACCGATGGGGACAATTATTCAAAGTTCTGACTTCGAACCCTCCAAGTAATTTATCGTAACAAATGGTACACCTCTCTTCTGAATCGAGAGATTTCACGGGTGGGATTTCCATCTTTTTGAGCAATATTTGTTTCTTCCTGTAGTTGATGAGAAGTCTTGTCTTAGCTATCAATACTCGTAAACTTGAGTATGATGAGGGTAATATGTGCAAGGGAAATGTGTAGAAGTAGAGGAAAATCATCGAAAACAAACAAACCATAAAGAATCTAACGAAGTTGACAATAAACTCAGCAATATAGATAATTCTGAGTTTGGATTCAACCCACCTCGCTTTATCTTCGGTATCAGGATTGTGGTAGAGATACTGATAATAGTTAAGACCGTACTTTAAACTTGTAAGGAAAATCATTGGGAAGATGTGAAGAATTTCAAAGCCAAAGATTGCAATCAAGATGTTATCTTCAAATGATATCTTCAGCTGCAGTGATCTGAAAGCCTCATAGAAAAACCGAAAAATCAAGAGCCCATCAATAAAATTCAACATGATCAAACCAAGAGCAAACCTTACACCCAAGTACTTGAAATTTCTGTGAAAATGAACATCGTGGAAAATATAATACACCCTTTCAACCGATAAGTAGTGGAAACTCTTTAGTAATAATACACAGAGAAATAGTCCTGCAAATTTGACTAATTCTCTCTGGACCACCGAGTAATCAACAGGTGAGCATTTGTAGTAAAGTATCATAAAACCAAAGAAAAATTCCCAAACGGTATACCCAACTTTATCTTTCAAACTTTTTATTTCATTTGGGGTAAGTCTCCCAAATATGGCCCACTTCATGAATTTGACGAAGATGAATAAGCCAAGAAGGCAAAATTGTAGTATTTTAAAAGTCAGCATGGTAGAAACTGGTAGACTTGATGCACCTTTGATAGTATTGATAGTATCAAGATATCGATGAACAAGGTTTTCCATTCCAACGCCTGGTTGGAAATACCCCCTTTCAAGTTCAAACTTGTAGGCAGATAGACCTAGAAATGCCCCAACCTGAGGTTAGTATCACACGAGTAAAAAAGGGTCACGAGAAAATGAAACCGATAAACATATCACAGATACTTACAGCGCTATACCGTAGTCTTGAAGTGGGAGCCATGGTATAAGTGAGCGGAACGATTTAGGATGTGGTTGAAGAAGGATAATTTCAAGTGACTAGGTGTGTTTGGTATTTATTATGCACGTGATTTTCGTTTTCTAGAAGCATTGAGTTGCTGAGCTACTGGAACTAAGAAATATTGGTGGCCAGATTAATTTCTATTCGTAATTATAATTCTTTGCAAAGTTGAAAACAATTTAGTAAATACAAGAAAAGCTTCAATTATTACTCATTAAGTCTTGATCGGTACATGAAGTTACGATTTTATGGTGGCACTTGGTTATGACCGTATATTATTGAATGATTTGCTCATAGGATAGCTAAATGCAGGATCGATGCGATGAATGAAAAAAAACCAAGCGATGATATCAATATGTCACATTTAGCAAGGCGATTGTTTAATATGGGAAAGAGAAATTTCAGAAAAAATAAGGGTGGAGAAAAGAAGAATTTTGGCAAGAGAGCTGGCCCTGTAAATGACAGAGATGCTTCCTGGTCAGATGCTGTAAGAGAGAGTGAAAAATGGGAAACTTACTATAAAACCATGAACATTATTCCAGACGATGAGTGGGACACTTTCAAGAAGCATTGTCAAGAAAACTTGCCTCTTACTTTTAGAATTACTGGCTCCAAAGCCCATGCTTCCGAGATTAAAGACAACTTTATCAACAACCATGTCAGTAAGTTGCAGGATGCTGAGTTTGATGGAGTTAAGTTGACACCAAAGAACTTGGCTTACTACCCTAACCAATTGGGATGGCAGATGGACGTCTCTAAGGCTGTTATCAGAAAGAACGAAGAATTTGCTCACACTCAACGTTTCTTGGTCCTTGAAACCGATGTAGGTAATATTTCCAGACAGGAAGCAGTATCCATGATCCCACCATTATTGATGGACATCAAACCAGAACACGCTGTTTTAGATATGTGTGCAGCTCCTGGTTCTAAGACTGCTCAGTTGGTTGAAGCTTTACATGCTAAGGACAACGAGAAACCACCTACAGGTTTTGTGTTGGCTAACGATTCTGACTACAAAAGATCCCACATGTTGGTTCACCAGGTCAAGAGATTAAATTCCCCAAACTTTATGGTTGTCAACCACGATGCCCAATTATTCCCTAGAATCAAGTTAAACAACGCATCTGAGTTCATCAAGTTTGACAGAATCTTGTGTGATGTCCCATGTTCTGGTGACGGTACCATGAGAAAGAATGTGAATGTCTGGAAGGATTTCACGGTTGGTAATGCTATTGGTTTGCACACCTTGCAGATTAATATTTTGAACAGAGGTTTGCAATTGTTGAAGAAGGGCGGTAGATTAGTCTATTCTACCTGTTCCTTATCTCCAGTTGAAAACGAAGCTGTTGTCGTTGCTGCCTTGAGAAAGTGGGGCAACCAAATCAAACTTGTTAACTGTGACAACGAGCTTCCAGGGTTAGTCAGACGTAAGGGTATTAATGACTGGAAGGTATTTGGTAAGGACATGGAATTAAGAGAAAGAGGTGCTGAAGACGTCCCAGAGACCGTTTTCCCACCATCTGAAGAGGAGGTCAAGACCTTCAATTTGGAAAACTGTATCAGAGTTTACCCTCACTTGCAGAACACTGGTGGCTTTTTTATTACCGTTTTTGAAAAGTTGGATCCTGAAGAATCTACCAAGAGAGGAAAGGAAGACGACGAAGAACCAGCCAAGAAGCAGAAAACCGAAGATGCTTCGACCAAGATACAAGTTCAGAAGAAACAAAAGTTACCAAGAGATGCGAATGAGGAGCCATTTATCTTTTTAGATCCTGAAAATGAGCATTTGGCTAAGTGTTGGAAATTCTACCAATTCTCTGAAGAATTTGCCCGTAACTCTACGTTGGTCAGAAATGCCACTGGTGAGCCAGTTAGAACGATTTACTATGTCTGCCCAATCTTGAGAGAACTTCTTACGATTGAAGAACAGAAGCTCAAGATTATCCACGCTGGTATTAAATTGTTTTCATCTCAAAGAAACGATACTGGCGAATGTCCATGGAGAGTCCAAAATGATGCCTTGCATACTATTCGTCCATTCCTCGGTCAGGATAGACAACTAACTTGTAACTTGAAGTTGCTCGAGTTTTTATTCCAGGAAGCCTTCCCTAAGATGAATGAAATAAAGTCCGCTGCAATTGATCCTGAGTTCTCTGCAAAGTTGGAACCATTGTCTGAAGGTTGTGTTTTCTTGACTGTTAAGAGAGATGGTGACTTGGAAGATTTGTTCTTGCCATTATGGAAGGGTAAGACCAACGTTAACTTGATGGTTAACAAGAAGGACACTCAAGAATTGCTTTACAGAGTCTTCAACATTGAAACTTCTGCAAAGGATCAGGGTAAGGAAGCGTTATACCAAAAGAAACTTGAAGCCACAAAGAAAGCGCGTGAATCAACTGAACCAGAAAGTCACGCTGAAGATAAGACAGAGGCTCCAGGTGAACCAGAAGCTGAAGCTTAAATAAATATAGAAGAGTCTATTGTATAATACATACTATTATAGAAAATGTCATTAGTCATCGTCATCCAAGTCCGAACTTAAGTTGTTGAGATTCAGCTCTTCCCCACTCAGTACATTATCCAGACCGGACTCCTCGTTTTGGGCTGCTTCGAGGTCATCGATATTCAATGTTTCGGGATCTTCTTCCATCACTTCAGTGAACATCAATGCGGTATTTTCGTCTATCAAGTCATCGACCCAGCTCTCAACCATCATGCCAAAAGCAAGTAACGCAGACTCATCCATACAACGTATGAGTTTCGGGTTCTCCTCTGCCTTAGTAAGTTTCCTGCTTGCAAAGTAATGGATCGCGTTTAAAATATCTGATTGAGGCAACTGTAGTTCTGGTGGGAAATCTTCACGATGCTTCATGGGTATAACAAGATTACTTGGTTTTAGGGAATCAAAAACTTCATCTGGAGGAAGGGTTATCCCCTTGCTTGTGTACATCTCCTCGTAATCCGGAGCATCTTTATCCAAGACTACATCCACATGAGAACCTTCAAATCTTGCCCTATGGTATGGCGATTCCATGATCTTTTCTTTGTTAAGACGAGCAAACCTTGTATATGCGCCATCACAAGCCAGATATATGTTACCAACCTTTTTTACAGACCGTCTGCCTCTTCCAGACCCAATATTCATCACTGATTTCCAAAGAATGCCTCGCGCAGATCTGTCTTTTTTTTTTTTTTTTTGTAAACACCAGTCCAAACCACCATCAAACTCCAAAATGTCTCTAAGTAAACACTTCCACACAAGAAATGAACTAAAGAGTATACTTGAAGAAGATAACCTAAGGAAAAATCTGATTTACATTGCCATATTACGAGTTCTAACAGTCGAAAAAGGCAAGAAAACAGGCAAGAAGAACGAGACTGAAATTCTCCAGAAACTCAACGATTATGAATTAAATACAAACAAGTTAAAGCAAGAGTATTCGACCAAGTTCAAGCTTCAGGAAGCTAAGTTGGAAGTACTTAAGCAGGAGAATGCCAAACTTAAAGATCAAATTGCTTCAAAACCAAAGCAGAAAAATGTGTCACCATTCTCTATGTCCCTTCCACGTACCTTCCTCTCACCAAGCTTGGAAAGGAGCAGCATTCTTAGTCCGATAGCTACCCGACACCGAGACAAGACCAATAAAGCAAAGCGATCATATATTACAGCAAGAAATTTTGGTCAGATCATGAAACTGGCTTCGTTATCTATTCCAGGAGAGGATTTACCTGAGAGCCTAAGACCTTCTTCCAGTCAAAGCACAATAAGCACAGAATCATTGTCGACTTTGCAAACTTCAAGACAAACTTCTTCTGTAACTAAGAATAAGGGAAACAATATATTCACCAGTTCACCAATAAAAACGCCTTCCAGACCTTTCATTGAAAAGTTTGACAAATCTTCGTCTTCCTCTGCATCACCTGAATTTACTCCAGCAAGAAAGAGCAAAACAATACAAATAGAGGAAATGAAACCCACAACAATAACTACAACTGACGAAGAAACAACTTTCACTAGTGCAAATTCGACTCTCACCAGCGAAAAAGGCACCTCAAAGAAAAAGAAGAAAAAGATGCTCCAACTTTGGAAATCAGAGTCATCCAAGCTCAATGTGGCTCCAGGCAAAAGACCTAAGAGCTTTGGTCTTGAAGACGAGAATTTGGACTCGCTCAAGTATTACCAAGACGATAACTTTTTAAACAATGACGATAGTCCGCCTAAAAAGAGACCACTAGAAGAGGAAGTTTTATCACAGGCGGAGGATATTCCAAGGAAAAAGAAGAAAGTATTTACGATAGACTGACAAGAACAATAATGAGACAAGTTTGGGTCGTTTCATTCACATTGTAGCGTAACTTTTCTATTACTCAAATTACTCACGTGACATAGGTCTCCCGATTTCCACTCACTAGCCTCGACAACTTCGGTCATAGCGATGGCAAAACTTCCTCCGACAAAGAACACTCAAAGTTTGGTCTCAAAAGCGATGCTCAAATCTAGAGGTTTGAAGACTATTACTAGTCTGAGTGTTAGGTGTTCTTCCATTGGAAAAAGGTTTGCAACAACTTCCAATTCCCTGCTTAGTAACGCATATACTTCCACTCAACCGATAAGTAAAATCCAGTCTCCATTTACGATTACTAATGGTGATATCAATAAAATACTATTGCGTTACGATAAGAGATTCGCTAAAACTGCTTTGTTAGATCTGGCTGAAAAGACACAGGAATCTGAGCCAGAAAACAGCATTGTCGAAGATGTGGAAGACAAAAGTTCAGAAGACAAAAAGGAAGTTCCCGAGGAGAAGAAGCCAGAAGAGGATCCAGTTGAAGAGCCAGTCATTACAAGTATAGAATCCATTGGTTCGGATGCCATACCAGCTGCACCTATTGGTTCTGGCGCTACCCCACCTAGCGGTAATGGTGACAACAATAATGATGATATTTCGAACAATTCCAAGAAGGTACCCAATCCAGAAACAGGAGTGTATCCTCCATTGTTGGCCATTTATATGAAAGACCGTCCTCCACTCCCAGGTCGAGGATTTGTCATTAATGTTACTGATACCGAGGTCATTGATTCGATTTACACCATCATCGATAAGAGAGAGCCATACTTTGTATTATTCCATGCAAAGGACCAAGCTGCTGAAAATACTGATGTAATCAAGGGAAAGGATTCAGTCTATGATATTGGTGTTCATTGTCAAATTATTAGACACACGACCCCTTCTCCAGGACTGTTCAGTGTTTTTGCATACCCCCTTGAAAGATGTAAGCTTGTTGATTTAAGCGTCCCTAAGGAGAAAAAAGAAGGTGATGAAATAACCAGAATTGAGAAAGAAAACTTTCCAAGCTCTTATTTGAAACCTTTCGATGTTTCCTACGCAACTGTTAAGCCAGTGAAGGACGAACCCTTTGACAAGAATTCGAATGAAATCGTTGCCTTGATTGAATCTATCAAGGTCTACTTATCCAAATTGGGTAACAATTCCCCATTGCAAAAATTAAAAGTGAAGGATAGCTCTGAATTATTAAACGATCCTTCCAGATTTGCTGATTTCATCGGTTCTACTACTCATGGTGACCCCAAGCAAATTCAAGAAATTTTGGGTGCTTTAGATGTGGAAACTAGATTGGCCAAAGCACTTGAATTGTTGAAGGTGGAAGTTAACGCAAGTTTAGTTAAGGAAAGTACAATTCATAACCTAACTGCTAAGGTTGATGAAAACCAGACCCGTCAATTCCTCAAAGAATTCATTAAAGAATTACAGAAACGTGCTGGTATTGATTCTGAAGACAAGCGTAAAAATAAGTTTGAGGACAGAGTAAAACACTTGAGAATGACCGAAGAAGCTAAGGAAGCCTACGAGACTGAGTTGGCTAAATTTGTGTCACAGAGCGACAACTCCAGTGAAACCGGCATTAGTGAGAAGTACTTGGATTGGTTAACTTCGATTCCTTGGGGCATTTACAGTAAGGATCGTTTTGATGTTAAGCGTGCCAGGCAAATCTTAGACCGTGATCACTATGGTTTGAAAGATGTCAAAGATCGAATTTTGGAATTTATTTCTATGGGCAAGATTTCAGGTAAAGTTGACGGAAAGATTTTATGTTTGGCAGGTCCTCCAGGTACTGGTAAAACTTCGATTGCAAGATCCATTGCTGAGGCGTTGGATCGTAAGTATGTCAGAATTGCCATGGGTGGTGTTCAAGATGTGCATGAAGTCAAAGGTCATAGAAGAACTTATGTTGGGTCGGTCCCTGGTCGTATTGTTTACGCATTAAAGCAAGCAAAGACATCCAACCCCTTGATGTTGATTGATGAAATTGATAAGTTGGATTTAAGTAGAAGCGGAGGAGCTGCATCCGCTTTCTTGGAAATTTTGGATCCGGAACAAAACAATGCCTTCGTCGACAACTATATTGATGTCAAGGTGGATTTATCGAAGGTATTATTTGTGTGTACAGCCAACTATTTGGGAAACATTCCTCCACCATTGAGAGACCGTATGGAGGTCATTGATGTCTCAGGGTACACCAACGGGGAAAAGATTGAGATTGCCACAAAACATTTGATCCCGCAGGCTGCCAAGAAGGCTGGATTAGAAAATGGCATTGTCAAGATCGAAACTGATACAATTTCCAGATTAATTGACAAATACTGCCGTGAAAGTGGATTGAGAAACATAAAGAAGCTCATTAACAGAATTTTTAGCAAGGCCTCGTTCAAGATTGTGGAGCAGCTCGATGTTGACGTAATTAAAAAGGAGACCTCTGAAACTGAGAAAAAGACAGAGGATCAGCCTGAACCAGTTGTAAAGGAAGAAGCTGTTTCAGGAGCTGATACTGAAGAAACAGAAATTGTTCAAGAAGAAGAATACGAACAACCTAAGTTGCAAATTCCAGAGGGATTTTCTATTGATGTCACACCTGAAAATTTAAAGGATTTTGTAGGTCCTGAAATCTATACTAGAGACCGTGTTTACGATTCCCTTCCACCTGGTGTTGCAACAGGTCTCTCTTATAGTTCTTCTGGAAATGGCGACGCCCTCTACATTGAATCCATTCTCACCCATTCTATTGCTTCTGGTTCAGGTCACGCAGGTATGCATGTGACAGGTAGCTTGAAAGATGTTATGAAAGAATCTGCTTCCATTGCCTATTCGTTTGCTAAGCTGTTTATGGTTAGGAATTACCTGGATAACAGGTTCTTTGAGGCTGCTGAAATACATGTCAATTGTCCTGACGGGGCAATTCCTAAAGATGGACCATCTGCTGGTATCAGTTTTACGTCTTCACTTATCTCCTTGGCATTGAATAAGCCCCTACCATCAACGATTGCCATGACAGGTGAAATCACCGTTACTGGAAGAGTTTTGGCAGTAGGTGGTTTAAGAGAAAAGGCCTTAGGTGCTAAAAGATACGGCTGTGATACCATCATTTTTCCGAAGGACATTGAAAACGAACTTCAAGAAATTCCTGATGAAGTCAAGGAAGGTATCAAGTTTATTCCAGTTGAATGGTATCACGAAGTTTTTGACGTCATTTTTCCAGGTATGACCCCTGAGGAGGCAAACACCGTCTGGAAACCCGAGTTTGACAAGCTAGATGAAAAGAAGAACAAAAAGGCGTCATTGTAAGAATAAAAAGTTAATACTGACATATATAAGTGTAAATAAATCTCATTAAATTATTCTTTTTTTATTGAACTAAAGAAGTCTCTAACTTCTTCTTCTGTTACCACTTTTCCTTGTTCTGCAAAAGGTTTAAAGAAATCTCTTAGTTTAGCACGAACTTTGTCGTAAGCTTGCAAACCTTCTATTGCTTGCTCCTTTGGGAGAGACAGCAAAGCTTCTGTTCCCAAATCAAGAAGAGACCTCGTGGATGAGCTATCATCTACATCTTCTGGTGGTTCAAAAACTGGATCATCTTTGTATAAATACTCATGGTTGTTTAAAAATGACGAAATCTCGGTATTGGAATCTTGATCACGGAGTTTCAGAAGATGTTCCCTAAACCCATATGATAAGAACACAGAATAAGGCACAGCGGAGCGTTTTATCCGTTTTATCTGTTGCTCATCCTTGGGTTGAAGCTGTTTGTATTGATTTTCCCAATCAGCTATCGAACATACATCGGAAAAATGTGGTAATCTAGCAAATATAATGCCTGGTAGTTTCTCTAGTACTTCAAAGGTAGATCTAAAGACCTCAATGCATTTCCAACAAATAAACACATCAAAATCATCCAAGTTAGGGAAATAAGGGACATTGGACTCGCTATTTGTATTGTTCTCGGCCGCGGCATCTTCACCAGGAGGAGACAACTTGTCAAGGAGATTTTGCGTTTTAACTCCTTTTATCGTGCCTCTTTTATATCCTAGTATACATTCTTCGTGAAACCAATCTTCTCCACACTCAAAGCCAAAATAACATTGAATCATATTGCCTGTTTCTTCCAAGGGGTTGTATGGCTTTTCGCAGCTGCAAAATAGCCCCTTGAAGTTTTGGTTATAATTGTTGGACAGAGAGGGTATATCTTCTGCTGGAAATTCTGTAAGTTGTTTACCTACTGGCGGTGAAGATGCTGTTGATATGCTGCCGGTTCTCGGACGAAATGAATCATTCTTGGTGGAATCATTGGAGCGTAGTCTCAATTTGCAGGCACTGTTTGGTATCTTGTTGGTCTTGGTAGTGCCACAATCGCACACAAATTTTCTCTTACTGAATAGTTCAACTATTTCATGAGATGAATGACATTGTATTGAACATGAATAGCATACCCCGATTGGAATGTTGTTGTTGGCGCGTGAGCATGTCAAACACGCAAAGACTGGTTGTCTCAACTCGCCCTGTGCATAGGTACAATCAGTTGGATCATAAGGCATTAATTCGCGAGCCTCCTTCTCCAATTGAAGTTGCTTCTCCAAATAATCCAGGGCCGTAATCAGTTCTTCCTCTGTCATAATGACTACTATTTGGTTTGAATTTACGCGCGTATTTTTCAATTACTGTTTTATGACTATTTAAATGTAAAGTACAAAGTAGAAAAGTAAGAACTTCAAGATGATTGCAACGGATCTGGTATGTCAGTGGTAGATGATGCTATTATAACAATTCCTCGTCTTATTTTACGGGATGTATTTTTTATTCTAAGGTTGGAATTTCCTTGACGATTTCGTCGAAACCTTCTCTGTATTCATCAGTCTTGTCGGCGTTCTTCTTGGATTTACCACCGCCTGGAACAATCATGACACAAGAGGTAGGTCTCTTGGTGGCACCAGCAGAGCCCAAATCTTCCTTGGATGGAATGAATACAAATGGTACGGCAGAGTCTTCACACAAGACAGGGATATGGGAAATAACATCGGCTGGAGAGATGTCACCAGCAACAATAACCAATCCCTTTTCACCCTTTCTTAAAGCCTTGACAACTTCCTTCACACCTCTCTTGACATGCTTAGCCTTGGATGCCTTCTTGACAGTCTTCAACACCTTCTTATTCAATTTCTTTGGAGCCAAAGGCTTGGCAAATGGCAAAACAGCCGATAATCTCTTTTCGTAGTTATCTTCACCCTCTTCGGACTTCGAGACCTTTTCTTTCTTAGCCATCTTTGAATTGTTGGTAGTTGATTTTATCAATGTTCAAAAAAAATTTCAGTCCAGCGATGCCATCCATTTTTTTTAATTTTCGCACGACTTGTTTTTATGTCTACGAAAGCATTATCATTGAGACAGGCGAAAAGGTTAAAATCACTTAATGATAACTAGACATGCTCGAAAGAGAAAAGGAACAAGCATACGGCCAGACCAATTGCTGGTTCCTGGAAATGGCCCTCTCAAATTGGAAAATCCCACTCCCACACCTAGGAGCACACTAGAAGAATCTAAAGTGATCAACTATCTCAATAAAGTGAAGACAACAACGACCGCTGAGGGTGTAAAAACTCTAATCATCGTAGTGTCTGTGACTGAAGGTATATATTTGGAGGAAAAATATTCTAAATTGGTAGAATTGATGAAATCCAATTTCGATATCACAGACTACGTTGTGTCTCCCACTATAGCAGGATCTCATGAAAGAACAGTATCCATCTACGGGAATGAACGTGCTGCTGCCAAAGCAACAGTTTTTATTGCATATGTCCTAAACGCACATTTGAACAACCTTATTAACGAAACATTTACACTTCGATCCAGCAACTATGCTATTACACTTCTAATATCCAACTATGTTAACTATCCTGAATTAATATTTGATTCATCCTATCCAATGACGTATAATCAAAATCCTGGCCTATACTCGCTTGAGATCGAAACTGACTTTAATTCATTGTACCATTTTCTACTTCATATTATGGCGAATGGCGCTAACACTTACAATGATGATGTAAACCAATACAGGTTATTTGGTGTGCATGCGGATTCCTCGTTAAGTCCACCCTCTGAAGAAGTAACCCAACGTATTGCTAAGTCATCAAGCGACTTCCAATCATTCACATCAACTACTGCATGATCATGACAAAATTTTGTATTTTTAGATATCTAAATAAACAAATGAAGAGAAATTAAACACGGACAACATCAGCTTTTTTAGCTTGACGAGAGATTGCAGCAACACGGTCACCTAAGGATAATGCTAAGCCTTGGCCCTTAGATCTGATTCTTACGTGGCCAATAATTGGACCATCGTTTTGCTTCTCAATACACAAGTTGGCCAATGCATCCTCGCCAAAAGTCGAACGAGAATACAAGTTAGCTGAAAGGAAATGACATTCTTCACCAACAACTGCCCCAGGGGTCAAACAGTTCATATTTGTACCCTTCATCAATTCATCCAAGTATTCCTTCAATGTGTCTATTTGGGCCTTGATAGTAATTTTGTTTTCCCATTCAAATTCGTTCCACATCTTCCGGAATTGACTCTCTGAACAAGTAGCTGGATTAATATAGTCCATAATATCGACATGAACATCGTTCAAAATCACAATAGTCGATTGGTCAGAATGTTGACCATCATAGACAATGTTACCAAAGATAACACCAGTATCAGCAGACGTAACCTTGATCGTAGACTGGAGTTTGTGGAAGCCATGTGGGCCAATATTGGCAGTGGCTGGCTTGTCCACTACCTTCAAATCACCCAACGTAGCAAACTCAACGGATAAATTACGTAATGTGTTTGTCGTCTGGTTAACTAGCAAAACATCCAAGACGATGTCATATTGATGAACCTTGACAAATGCCTCGGCATATATTGGGTCCGAGAAACCAGTTAATTGTAAAATCTTATTCAATCTTGAGGACAAATCTTCTTTCTTCAAGCCACTGCCAGATGCCAACAGAATATCATCAACTGCGGAGCCAGCAGTGCTATTGTTCTTATCAAACTGTCTGAAAACGATTGAGTCATCGATCTGTTGGGCATTGTCATGGAAAGTCTTTGCCTCACTCTCAGCCTTCTTCTGTTCGGCAGAATCAATTTGAGCCTTAAATGCATCCTTGGTGTCATCCAAGAACCCAGTCTCAAGCAATTCGATGTCTTCCTCTTCGTTTAGTATCTTGATGTAGGAGAGGATTCTGTCAGCAGAGTCTTCATCAATCTTCTTGTTTGTTAAAGATGATTCCCCGACTCTCAAGATGGAGACCAAAATCAATAAAGCTTCGGCTCTTAATGGGTTTAAGATTTTTGATGCTGTACCAATACGTTGTAATCTTAAAACCAACTTGACTAAAGTGGAAGCTAAAACAGAACCCAAGTAGTAATCACCAGCCAAGATCAATTTACGAATTGGTGGTTCATCATCAGACTCTTCTCTCTGTTCTGAAGTCAAAGCACTTTCAGAAGCATAGGTGCCATCTGGCAAGATAACAGGTCCCTTTTTGGTTGACTTTTCACTAGATCCATTGGCATTCTCCTTCTCTTTGGAATCATCTTCAGCCTTTCTTTGACTGGCCAAAATAGGAACTTCACCAATACTTGATCTAATGTATCTCCAGGCTTCTTGAATTAATTTCTCTTCCAAAGAGTATTCACCGATAATCCACAAAGATCCGCGGAATACTTTGCCGCTCTTTACCACTGGTAAGGTCTCAATTAATCTGCTTATAATGGATTCCCTCAAGTCAGGGAATTTTTCAACGACCTCCTTGACAAAGGTGATTACATCGTATGCAGCAGTTGTATTCAAGTCACTCATAGAGTCTAACAACAAGTCAATCACGTTGGCGGCAACTTCAACGAACTTGATAGCCAATTGGTGAATTGCATTAATCAACAATTGTCTGTATTCAGAGTTCTTTTCTTCATTAGATGACGAAGACTTCTGCAATTCTCTCTTCAACAATTTGACAACGTCTTCGACATTTCTACTGGTGATGAATTGTAAAGTAACCTCCAATGCTTTTTTGCGAACATCGATATCTTGAGAAGACAAGACTCTCAAGATGTCTAATGATAAATCTTGCAAGACACCTGGGAACTTTTGGTGAAGATCATTGATTCTTTCCAAGGTTATGATCTTCACATTGTTGTCGGCTTCCTTCGTTGCTAATTCAACAAACTTTCTACCTGCTAACAAGATAGCACTTGGGTTAGAAGTCAAGTAAGTCAATGAGTTGGCAGCTTCGTAAACTACCACATTGGAGGATGATTCAACTATTTCCGTGATCAACTGAGCATATTGGGACTTTAAGTTGGGATTTTCTACTGAGTCTCTCTTGATAAATTCAATAAAAGCCAACTGCAACAATGGATCCAAAGACTCAATAAGGGAAATGTTGTCTTGTATATATTGCAAAGCAGCATTTCTGTTAAGGTCTCCTAAACAAACAAATGCGTTTCTCTTACAGACAGAGTCAGCCTCTTCATGTAAAAATCTGTAAATTAACTCATCTGCATCTGGACACAAATGATCAGAAACCTTGTAAATTGAGTATAACGCAAACACTGCGTTCTTTCTAACATAGGCATGGCGATGTTCAAGACATTGACGGACATTTGGAACCAAGGTTTCCAATAATTCAGGCTCCTTCAACTTGGTCAAATATCTTAAAGTGTTACCTCTAATGTATTCGTTAGGGTGTTGCAAATCACGCTGGATGGCATTACAGACAAGAATCATTTCGTGTCTCATTTTGCCGGTATCATCCTTCTTAGGGCATACTTCCCAGTAAAAGTACAACAACTTTTTCAATTCCTTGTGCTTTGAAGGCATAACAAATCTAATGATATGCATTAACAAGTCAGGCAATGGATCACCGTTGAGAATGGTGATCAAGATCTTCTTCATGGCTTCAACCTTGGCTTCATCTTTGCCCTTTTCCAACAAAGTTTTGAACTCGTTGACAGAGGGCTTACTAGCCGTGTTGGGATCGTAGATCAATGTGTATCCACTATCGCCCATCCTGAATATATTTTTTTCTAGCAATTGATCAATTACGTGTTGTGTATGCTCGACGTGTTGACTTTTTCCACAGAATTAATTGAATTTGGTATTCGCACTATTAATCACGTGAATAATCCCTCTACCTGTTCTATTACTTGTTAGGAAGCGTTATCCGTTGTTATATATTAATGAATGTGCTAATCACTGTTTTCATCAGAATCAGGATTAGCAAGAATAAGTTTAGGTCTGTCATCATCATCGTAGTCGTTGTAAATCATCAAATTCAGCTGTTTACCCTCAGTATCAATAGAATTATCGTCGTTAAGGTAGTCGTCTTCATATTTGTAACCAGGATGTTGGTAATAGCCTCTAACATCAGCTATACTTCCAGAAGATGAAGACGAAACGGACCCAGTTCTGCTGGTTCTATTTGTGGATTCTGTCACAACACTTTGCAAATCTGTGCCCAATATTGAACCCCTTGTACCCGTTCTTGCCAACGAATTCGTTCTGGAAACATTATTGGCAGAAACGGCCGTAATACTTGAATTCGAGGACTTAGCTTCTGTTGTAGCAACTTTACTTGAGGCTGTGCTAATTTTAGGGCCAATTCCCAAACCTTGGGAATCCTTATCATCAACTTCCGCTGCCAACAACCTAGGTTGCAAATGACCGTGCTTCAATTCCACACCACTTGTTTTCTTAGACCGTCCTACGCCTCCAGCTAAACGCATATATCTTCCATTGGAAGTAGCCTGTTGTGACGTTACATCTATTGGTAAGATACCTGTTGGCAACTTCCACTTACCAGGGACTGAATCATTATAAGCTGTTCCCGCACTTCTGCGTATCGTCGTAACGTAATTTGACCGCTCACCTTCACCGGGTTTGAGAGTCATGGTCTTCTTAAGTGCAGCCAAGTTGACATTTCTGTAAGAGTTTGAACTCCATAGGGAACTGATTGAACTTGATTTACGATGGCTGGCCTTGGTTGAAGATGATACCATTTGAGATATCGTCGCACCGGATGTAACATGGGAAAGTGAATCTGATGATTCCAATATCGTGTGTGTTAGCGTACCACCTCTCCCTGATTGATATGATAATGAATTGGATGCTCGAATGCTAAGTGGAGTATTTAACAGGGTGTAATTAGGACTGGAACTGCTAACTCCTCCAGATCCCATAGATGAAAAACTAGTCGAGACTCTTTGGGGCGTATCCGAATTGTCTGGGCTGGGTGGTATAGGCGAGCTGGGCTCCATCGAAGAAACGGAGCTAAAGGACTCTATCCTTGACGCTTCGGTTTTTACGTATGGACTGTACTGAGATCCGAAATTTTCAGAATTGATATCGTTAAACATTGGGCTCACGGGTGAATAATCGCCTGATGAATTCAATGATGCCTCAACTGGATATGGAGGTTCTATTGATGTCGTTCGTGATGATTGAGAAGATTTTGTGTTTAGACGAGGAGTAGATTCCTCATAATTTGAGTTATAGGAAGCAATGCTAAGTAATGGAGGAGAACGATGCATTAAACTTGCTGTTTTGGAACCGCTGTCTTTTGTTGCGTCTAGCAAATCTCCCTTTCCCAATTGTTCGGTGTCCTCAATACTCATGTAGGAGTCTATCAGATCCTTAAGAGTATCAATTATATCATCCATTTCAACTTTTTTGGGGGAATTGGACGCTATTTCAGTCAGTGGAGCATTAAAGTACAAATTTTCACTAGAAGCATCCGAAGTTTCTTCCAAACTTGGGGGAGGTTTTCTGTGGAGTTGTTTTGAAGTAGGAGCATCACCTCCAGAAGACACTACCAGATCGATACCATCACCATGTTGGTTTTCTGGGGTCAGATTGAAGTTGGGACTGGGGTATGGGCTAGGACTATTCGCTTCTGTGTTTAGTGGCATCCTCAAAGAGTTATCAGATGCCTTATTCACTAAAGCAGGTATGTACAAAGACTGACTTTGCGGTGACTTGTGACTCTGAGGCGTTCTCTGATTTTGTGGCGATCTTTGGCTCTGCTTTGGAGTTCTTGGGATCCCGTTAATGGAACTTGGAGATAGGGTGCCTGCAGGAAAAAGTAAAGTTCTCTCAGGACTTTTAGGTACTTCCTTGGTAGGCAGTAGATGTATGGATCTTTTTGGTTGCGGAGGTGTTCTGTTTGTGCTATTACTGGCCGGAGGGTTGTTTGCTGTTTTAAGACTATTAGAACGCGAATTGGACGAAGCATTGTGCTGATGGGTATTAAAAATGGAGGATATCCGCCCTCCAAATATGGATCTTCTGTCTCTTTCAGACATCACGTAAGTTTTATCTTCCTTAGGTCCAAAAACGACTTATATTTCTTTTCGAGTAGTCTTTCTGATGTTCAAAATGAACGTAGACTTGGGAATAATCGTTTTCCTGGTCGTCTATATTTATCTGCAGGAAGTTAGCAGAGCTCCATGAATGTTTGTTACCTTTTTTAAGACTGTTGAAATTGTTGTTTCCTGGTAGAAGCTACTGCAGTGTAACATGCTCTACAATGACCGTAAGATCAGGGCGTTAAAACTGGTTTTTCTACGAAACTTGTATCTACCAGTACAGTATGAGGACACCAGAGTGGCATCTCAAAATGGAGTAACTCGCGATGATACACCTCAACTGCGACGTCAAAGTGTGTCCTCGCGAAGACAAAGCTTAATTAAAGCATCCCTTCCAGCCTTAGAGATCGCGGATGGATCCTATTTAAAATTACTAGATGAGAATAGCCGAAAGTTGATTGATTCATTTGTCACAATTCACCTGGTGGTACGAAAAACCGAAAGTCTACTTTATGTCAGTGAAATAGTCTCGGAAAACATGAATCCAAACTTTGGTCGGATATCATTACCGTATGTAACTAGTGTCAACCTGTCACATTTGGCTGTACGAATATGGTGTCGAACCTCAATTGAAGTTGATTCGACTTCGAGTACTGATTGGCAGTTACTCTTAGTCTCCTTTATTAATCTTACGAAATTGATTTATATTGGCGAAAACTGTGAGGACACTGAAGACTGTTTTAATAAGAACTCCATAATCCTTGACTTGAATGGCAGATATTATACTTTACCTAAATCATTAAAGGTGTCACCTGAAAAGCTAATCCAATCGTCAAAAACAGACTCGAAATCAGAAAAGAAAGAAATTCTATCATATTCATTTGATGTGATTCGGTCTGTCAGCAACTTGAATCGTTCAATAAAAGAGATTTCATACACAAAGTGCAATTTATCACGACAAATCTCACAGCAAATACATCTGCTTTATGACTCTGAAAGGGTGTACAACCAATTAGGTTATACTGAGCAACTAAAGTTTCAAAATAAGGCATTATTGTCATTGATTTCGAAGCAGAAATTAGTCAATGACTCGTTATCTACGCAAATCCTAAACACTCGTGTCAACATTAACCGCATTAAACAGATTACCAGTGAGAAACTGGAAGAGATTGTCAATACGGTCAATAATCAATCCGAATTGGCGCAAGCTCAGCTTGAACCTCTTCGAGAATCCATTTCCAAGACTATTCATCCATCTATCGTCACCGAATTACAATTTATGACCAAGATTATTCTGGAAATAATCACCATCGATAGCATAAAAAATACCTTTCAATTCAGCATTATGGGCATCCAATTTCCTTCAAGTATTAGAGAACTATTAGATATCTGTTACTACAATAAGCATGTTCTACAAAATTTCAACGATACACCACAGTTTGCAAACGAAAGTGATCAACACAAGTTTAGTGTTGAACTGATAAACACGGGCCTTTCATACATAGTCCAGTTGATGAACATCTTGGGTGAGATTTCCAATACCCATTTCAAGTATAGAATGATATTCAATGGAAATACTAGCATTATTTTGGATGCTGTGATGTCACAACTGGATTTGAAAGATCGAGGAGAAACGGCATCGCCGTATCCTTTGTATTATGATCCAGCTATGTGTCAAAGAGTTACCACAGAACACCCTACTCAAAACAGTACCCAAGTGATTTTGAAGAATACATTATTGGAGCACGGACTTCAATTGCTTAACAATAATTTGGTCCATCTAATTAATAGCATCGTGCTGCTCGTCAATGAATTATACCAGGATAATCCAAAATACCGAAGAACAGATAATAATATCCCTTTGGATTGTCTCGACAATTTCTTGTGGAATTTACACTATTTAGTACTACTTGTTACGGCACCTGTGAACCGATAAGGGATAAATGATAATTTAACCTTCTGACTTGTTCCACAGTTTAGCAGAAGTTAAAATTATAAAATCCTCCGTGTTTTTATGATAATTTGTAAAAAATATACAATTTGAAATAGATCCATATTAACAACCATATTTCCCAATAGAAGAGCTATCAATCCACAGGGAAAAGTAATTTCATGTATATGAATGAATTCCACTTTTGATTACTGACACAGCCTCCAACCATCATCATGAATGTCAGAAAATTTCTGTTCCTACCGTTGCTCAAAAATAAAACTGTGGAGAACAAAGTTAACGTGGAGAAAATTGCTAGCAAGAATACTCAATCACTTACTATTAACTCTTTCTTTAGCATGATATGTAGATGTAAAAAGTCATATATTATACATCATAATAAAATTACGAAAGCTGAGCTTGCTTACAAAAGAGCAACGGCCAAAGCACCCAAAACGGCACCAGCTGGAGCAACGAGAGCGTCAACACCACCCTTGGAGGAAGAGGCACTGGAAGAAGAAGCAGCAGCGGAGGAAGAAGCTCTAGAAGAAGAAGCAGCAGCGGAAGAAGCAGATCTAGAAGCGGAGCTAGCAGCAGAGGTGATGGAGGAAACAGCTCTGGAAGCAGAGGCAGAGGCAGAGGCCGAGGCCGAGGCAGAAGCAGAGCCAGAAGCAGAGCCAGAAGCAGAGCCAGAAGCAGAGCCAGAAGCGGAAGCGGAGGCAGAAGCGGAGGCAGAAGCAGAGGCAGAAGCGGAGGCAGAAGCGGAGGCAGAAGCGGAAGCAGAGCCAGAGGCGGCAGGAGCGGCAGAAGCAGCAGCAGCAGCAGCCAATCTACTGTACCATGGCAAGTTAGTAGCGTAAGCTTCCATGCTGGAAATTGGCAAGTCTGGGTTGTTCAACAAGGTGGTGTAGGAGTTGTCAGTGTAAGTGGCAACTTGCAAAGCAAATTGGGTAACGTAAGCTGGAACATTTTGAGCAGTGCCAATGAAAGCAAGGTAAGAACCTCTGTTAGCAGCGAAGTCAGAGACGAAAGCTTGCAAAAAAGCAGCATCTTGGGCGTTGGCAGCGTTGGCAGCAGCAACAAAGAAAGCAGAAGCAGCAGCAGAGGTAGTGAACTTCATTGTATATGTAATATAAGGGTATAACAAAAACTTTGTAGCAATTGAGAAAATTGAGCCCTTTTATAGTGGTGGCGAAAGGTAACTTCAGCAACCCTATGTAGAAGGTATATTCGGCCTAATTAGGAAGGTGAAAAAAATAAAATACCTTAAAATGGACGAAGTGAAATTTTGTGTCTACATTGCCGAGCGAATTAGGCAAATTGGGGACACTTTCACGCGTAATGTTCCGGCATAGACATCATGGTTTGCGGCCCGATGGGACACTGAAAAACTCAATTGCGTGGTGTGTGGGGGCCAGTTGTTTGTGGGGTAGCGGGTAATTATTCGTTCACGACAGCAATACATGCAGGAGAACTGACCAACCAACCATAAGTTCGCAAGGCGGTTCGGTAATAAATTCTTGTGCGGCACGAGATTCGTCAATGCAAGTTAACAATCCCCTCACTTTGTCTTTTTCTTTAACAAGCATAGAACTTATTCTACGAAGATTCGAACCTATATGGTATTCAATTGAATAATAGGCTTTCTTGTAGGCTAGCTAATATCTCGGTGTTTGAAAATTTGTCGATGCGCATGCAAAAAATGTTGGAACTCCATACCATGAGGAAAATCCAACATTCCAGCCACGGATCGTCATACCACTGGGAAGTGTAATTGTAGAGAAATTTTCGTGCGAGGAGCTGCAAGAAATTTGATACGCAAACAGTCCAAACTGTTAGGTTGCAGAATTAACCATCACATACTGAGGCTTGATTTAAAAGGCTAATGCCCAACCGTTTTGTCCTTCCATGGAATGTATCACAAGATAAATACGAGATCCAATCCACAACCCAAATAACTGTAGAGTTGAAAAAAAGATCTTCTTGTTATAAATTGCAAAATACATCCTACTGTTACATTCTTGATCTGATAAATTTGCACCTATGCCGGCTACAAATAGGAGGAGGGGTAAAAAAGAGCCCCCTTCACAATATCACATGAAATTTGTCGGACAAAAAGGGATCGAAGATCTAAGAACGTTTTCAATTTCACCACGTTCTTCTACTGAAAAGGTTGAAGAAATTGGTGGGCACATGAGCCTAGATTTGCTGAAATCGGCCAATAAGCATAAAATGCATCGAACCAGAGGACAAAGCAGATAGACATACATATTTCTCTAAATTGGTCAATATTGACTGCGAAAAACACTGTAAAATCGATTACGGTATGTATCTATACAATTTCTGAACCAGAAGTAAACTCCTTACAACAATAAGAGACCAGCCAAGGCAGCCAAAGAACCAGAACCAAGAATAACGGCGTTAGCATCACCCTTAGAGCTAGAAGAGGCCTTAGCGGAAGAAGAGGCCTTTGCGGAAGAAGAGGCCGCAGCAGAGGAGGAGGCCTTAGCGGAAGCCGAAACAGAAGCGGAGCTAGCGCGGGAGGAAACAGCACTGGAAGAGGAAGCAGCGCCAGAGGAGGAAGCAGCAGAAACAGCAGAAGCAGCAACGAACAATAAAGTGATAGTGGAAGAGAATTGCATTTTCAGTGAAGGATTGAATAAAGTACGAGTTCGACGTAAGGATATATAGCAGTAAATTTATACTCCAATTTTAACACCCCCTAGAATTCGCATACTGTGAGCCATTTAGTAGAATTTAGCAACACCACAGTCAAATGAATTTAAAATAGAATTGAATCTAAAACGAGAATGTGGAAACAATAAATTAAGCAATTAGGTTGGAACGGCAGAAATTTAATATGAATGAAATAATGCCAATTACAATAGGTAGAGTAGGGTGTTTTGTTTCTTTGTCACTACAAAGAATACAGAGACTCGAACTAGTGTTTATTCAAAAACACCAAGTAGGTGTGGTTTTTTTAATGCGATTTTATCCGTTTGATAGGCTAATCGCTTGTTGGCTGTGGCCAGTAACTATTAAATACCGCACATTCCCTAAAGGTCTGACAGAAAATTTTCTGTCTACGTAATTTTGTGTCAAGCGGCGGCTACAGCTAATAATAGCACTATAGCGAAGACTAAATCTGGGGCAGCACTTGACGTGAAACAGTGCCACAACGGCACTTGCAGTACGCCACGCCTTGCTAATAAAGAAAAAATGAGGAGTTCAATACATTATCCTGCTGAATACGACCTAACCATTCCTTAGCAAACAGGATTTCAGACCAGATCTTCATAGCGTCCTATTATTTGAGTGTAGATTAAAGCTATAATGGAAAAAAAACGAAAAACCCCATCCCCCCGTGTTATCCTCTTTTGGAATTTGACACAGACGCGACCATGAAGCCAATAGGTTTTTTTGCTAAGCCGTGCCTATTTTTAGACCGCCCGCCTATCTTTTATCGCTAACCCATAAATGCACCGGCAGATAGACAAAGGTTTCTTCTGGTGAAATGAACTTTGTACACAGGCGTCTTTTTCGTGAAGTAAGCTGTCATGTGGTCACTGGTTGCGACAATTTCCTTCTTTGGTTTTTCGTGTTTCGCACGCGCACTATCTGCTGCCCCGTTAGACACGTTCCCGTGAGTACCATCTTCTACAGCAGCAAATGCTTCAGGTTCGGGACCCTCATCGTTTGTATGTCTTTTGACGTCCCAAACACGTACGGTATTGTCTGCTCCTCCACTCACTAAAACGCCACCATCTCTAGAAAACGCCAATGAGTAGATCGATGATCTACCATGACCCTTCATTGTCTTGAGCCTTCTACCAGTTCCTGCGTCCCAAATATTCACAACACTATCTTCACCCGCACTAGCCAACCATCTTCCATCAGGAGAGACAGCCATGCAGTTGATAGGACCAGTATGACCCATAAATATCCGGACACAATTACCAGTCTGCACATCCCACATCCGACATGTCTTGTCGGAAGATCCTGTAAATACATAGTTCGAGTTGGGATGGAATTCAACACAATCAACGTCATTGATATGGCCAGCAAAGATCCGCAATGGATAGATGTGGTCGGTAGCCCACAAACGTGCCGTTTGGTCGTGCGAGGCCGTAGCAAAATAGTGACCCATAGGAGAGAACTTAACGTCCCAGATGGGCTGGTTGTGACCTTTATAAGATACAAGTGCCGAATAAGTATCCAATGACCACAAACGAACCGTCTTGTCTTCGGAGCCAGATATTAAGTACTTGTTATCGGGTGAGAATGATACTCCATAAACAGGCCCACTATGTCCAATCAACTTCCGGGAGTTATCAGTATTGTGTGGATCTCTTTTGAATATAGACTTTAATGGCTTGCCATCTAAGCTCCACAACTTGATGAAACTGTCCTGGAAGCCAGCAGCAACCAAATTCGAGTCCTCGTTAAACTCAATGCACGTCATGTCGTTATTGGTATTATGGAACGAATACATGCATACGGATGGGGCACTGGTTTGAATCGTATCCAATCTTATTTTAGATCTTGAGTCTTCGACAGTCAAAATTGCCCGCTTAATATCTGTCGCATCCTTAAGCGGTAAAGGCAACGTCTCTCTGGCAGGAGAATCCTTATCAGGAGTAGACATTTCTTGAAATTCTTCCACCAAAGTCTTCCCATTTACCATAGGCGTCTTTTCGTCCTTGACCTTCAATTCAGCTTCAATTTCCTTTTGCACGTCCGGGTCGATTGGTAATTTACCAAGTTTAACAGCTTGTTCGTTAAACTTTTCCACTTCATTCGTTTTAGCAACATACTCAGGAATACCTTCTTCAGGATTTGCTTCCCCTTCTTGATCAATTTTGTCAGGCTTAGTGGTGGCAATGATTGGGTTCAAGTACTGGTTGATAATTCGAATCAAAATGGCACCACCTACTGCTTCGTTTTCATGAAGGAAATACAATAACAAATTTATTGATGTCTTCGACACGATAATTCTGTACTTGTTATTTCTGTAGGCCAATGCTAACTCATTTTCCTTTAGGTGGTCTGGCAAAGATATTCCAGCTAACTTGTTAATTTCAACCCCGTGCAAAATGATATGGTCGCTTTTGAATTTATCGTAGAAGATCTTAGATTGTGTTATGAAGTTCTTGGAAATGAGTTCCAAAAAACAGTGGATAAAAATAGGATACAAGAGTCTGGTCAACTCGGGTTTGTACAAGTCGAGCGATGTATCCACCCACCGTCTCAACATCGAATAAGCTGTATAGTACACATCTGGGTCGTTTTCGCGTTTCTTCTTATCTTCTAAATCTCGTAATTCACGTAATTCCTTCTCCTTAGCAAGTCGAATCTCCCGATCTCTTGTGTCCCTCAATTCACGTTCGACGCGTAACTGCTTATCCTTTAATTCTCTGATTTCACGTTCATTCTTGGATACTTTGTCTTTCAAGTCCTTCTCTCTTTTTGCCAGAGAGCCAGCGGTAGCCCCAATTTCAGCGGGTCCTGCCATGCTTGTGGTCGCAGGGGTTACGGGTAGACCTGCAGGAGTTGGTGTGTTGGTACTCTCCAACCGCAACATCGATTCCGTTCTGTGGTACCCTTTCTTGTTGAGGTACTCCAAGACAATCCGGTTCAAGTCAGCCTGAGAGAACTGCGGCTGTTGACTCCGCGTCTGCGCTGGTCGGGTGTTACCCTGACTGGATTGTACCTGTTGGAGACCTGACACTGACAGGAGAGAACCCGAATTCGGCTGTTGTTGTGTAGTATTATCGTCGTTTCCTGCCATCAATCTTTGTTCTATCTTATTTTAAACAACCAAACGGAACAGAGTCTCTAAAACTGGTGGCTAAGTATGTGTTTTATCCTCCTTTTGTTTTGCAACGTTGTTTTCCTTTTTCTTGAAAACTTCGAAGGAAAAAAATGAGAGGTGACTGCGACATTATACACGACACCACACGACATTTATTGATGCAAATTACTTGGACCGTTAAGGACTGGAACGGCAATATCCCATGGACCTTGGAGTTCGTTCTTATACCTCTGAAGAGAGAGAAAGTACAAGGGCATAAGGGAACATACGGAGAATGAAAAAGAGAGCCAGAAAAACATGACTTTGAGCCCAAGCACAAAGTAGATTAAGTAGCTGACAGTGAAAAACACTAGCAGGAAGAGCAAACGATGGGCTCGCATCATGCCGTAGCGTCTAATGGTCACGTCAAACAATGGTAGTAAAATGTTAACTTGGATAGAAAACAAGACAAAGAAAAATACCAGCGATGTTGACGTTAATCGCGATGCCAATACAATAGCATTAGATAACGAAATATTTGTGGAGACAATGGGATTGTAGCGTTGATCAAAGTCAAGGTTGACGTTCATGGCATAATCATGAAACAAGGTGTTGGAGAAACAGAGTACAAACGAAAGAGCCCAGATTGAATCAGAAGATGTTGACTTAGTCAATGATTTGAGAACCGGCGAAAGCATCAATAAAATAAAAATAATAACAACAAAGGACCGGATATTGGATGATTCTCTTGTAGAGACTCGTTTGTATCGATGTTTCGTCTGGCCACGAGGCCGTTTATGCAAAAGGTCGGAAATGACGTAGCCAATAACCGAAAGGGTGGTACCTCCCACTGTCGGTATCACGTAGTTCCAATGGTCCATGTATATACCGGTAAATACAAGAATCACAAGCATGGTACACGTAATATGGAATAGAATAAGTGAAAAGTCTTCGACAAGTTTGCTGAAGTTGTACTGGGCAACAGTTGTATTGCGTTTAAGCTGGGAAAGAAATGACAGATCTGTGTAGTTATCTGGGTATGGCTGCTTGAGGTAGAGAAGCTTCTTCCACGGCGGAAGCGTAGGCATTGGAGTTAGCAGTCGTTTCGTTGTTGTCATCATTAGGTAGCACCTGAAGGTGAAATTCCTGCAGAAAATAACCCAGTATACAAAAGTTAATCAACAAGTACTAATTTGTCTACAAAGCATGAACGTATCTTCAAGTTCCGATAACTTGGGCAAATTGGCCGTGCCACCACGTAACACTCACAGTAGCGGGAGTCTGGGATCACAAACTGGTGGAATGATTCCCCATTTTCTGCCATATCACAGAACTCGATCATCGACAGGGATGGCGCGGATATCGCAGACAACAAGCAATACAGATGTCAACAGCAATCTCAATGAAGAGCAAAGTTTACGGTCAATAGATAAGATTCAGACAGCAAAACCCAGTGTTACTCAAGCTGACAAGCTCTGGACGCAGATCGATGTCTTGGACGATGTGAAGGATATGTCGTACGAAGCCAAAATGAAGGGTTCATTCTTTAACGACAAGTTCAACGGAGAATTGGCTAAGTTAAAGGAGCTGCAGAACCGATTGCTCGAAACGGTGGCTATGCAACATTTTGCAGCTACCACAAGTTCACGGAAACTTCACAGCAGACAATTATCGAGGTTTACAACACTTAGTAGTCATCCTGATGATACAACAGTACCCGCAGGTACAAGAGCGAACCTGCCTCCTGCCAACCTGAGAGATGCCAAGTTGCACCAGGAAAAGTTCAACGAGTTCTTTGATACAGATGAAGCCCAGAAACCAGAGGATATCTTGCATAAAAGACAAGGTTTTGATGAGGTTAAGAAGTACATTGAAGAGATCAGACAAGATCTACATGTGGTAGGAAACTCGATGAAACGGTTTGATGAGACTACAAGAGAAATTTGGTAGAGTAATATGTGCCCTCAATTATTTTTTCAATAATCCCACATGACCCCGGGAAATTGCTCCACGTCCCGGAATTACTTTAGTGTCTCCAGTTGGCCTTTTTCGGTTATCTCTCCAGAAACGGATCAGATCACCCCATTACACCGGAAAAACTACATCCTATTTGCTAGTATTATGGTCAAAAAATATTTTTTTGTGTATTTTTTTTCTTGGAGTCAATCTCGGAAAAACTGCTCAGAGTTTTTTGGGTCACCACGTTAGGGTTTCATGGTGGGGAGAAGTGGCGAGGCGCCTGAACACAAAAAAAAAGTTTAGAATCGGCATCACGAGCTGTTATGGTTGATGTATATGGTATCATAAGTATTCGATTTCCATTGGCACACGGTGTTACTGGGGAACCTTACTACGATGAATAGTTTTACAACATTTAGCGTCCGGAACAATTGAATTCCCCTCACTATCATGACTCGGTCCGTGTCCCCAAGTCCGAAATTTCTGGTCCGCACGACTTTTTCTGCCACCAATTATTTTTGCGTCTCCGAGATTTTTCATCGACGCAGTATATAAAGTTCACGCTCCGCCAAAACATACAGGGAAATTTCTATCATAGATACTTATACAACTTAGCAGATAACAACATGGTTCGCTTAGGTCCAAAACCACCACAACATAGAAAGGGTACATTTACTGACGTGCCACAAGTCTTGCTCGATGAGTTGAAGGAACTTGAAAACCTCTTGACTGTCAGCCCCGAAACCTTGAAGAAGATCACCAAACACTTTGTTTCTGAATTAGAACAGGGTTTGTCCAAGGAAGGTGGTAACATTCCTATGATCCCTGGTTGGGTCATGGATTACCCAACTGGTAAGGAAACTGGTGACTACTTGGCTATCGATTTGGGTGGAACCAACTTGAGAGTTGTCTTGGTTAAGTTGGGTGGTAACAGGGACTTCGACACTACTCAGTCCAAGTTTGCTTTGCCTTCTTACATGAGAACCGCCAAATCGGAAGAATTATGGGATTTTATCGCCGACTGTTTGAAGAAGTTTGTTGACGAAGAGTTCCCCGAAGGTGTTTCAGCTCCATTACCATTAGGCTTCACTTTCTCTTACCCAGCTACCCAACAATCCATCAACACCGGTATCTTGCAAACTTGGACCAAGGGTTTCGACATCGATGGCGTTGAAGGCCACGATGTTGTTCCAATGTTACAAAAGTCCATTGAAAAGTTTGGTGTTCCAATCGAAGTTGTCGCCTTGATCAATGATACCACTGGTACTTTGGTTGCATCTATGTACACAGACTCTGAAGCTAAGATGGGTTTGATTTACGGTACTGGTTGTAACGGTGCATACTACGACTTAGCTGGTAACATTCCTAAGTTGGAAGGTTTGCTTCCTGATGATGTTCCTGCTGATTCTCCTATGGCCATCAACTGTGAGTACGGTGCCTTTGACAACGAGCATGTCATTTTGCCAAGAACCAAGTACGATATCCAGATTGATGAAGAATCCCCAAGACCAGGTCAACAAGCATTTGAAAAGATGATCTCTGGTTACTACTTGGGTGAAGTTTTGAGATTGATTCTCTTAGACTTGCAATCAAAAGAATTTATCTTCAAGAACCAAGACGTTAGCAAGTTGAAGCAAGCCTTCATCTTGGACACCTCTTTCCCAGCCAGAATTGAAGAAGATCCATTTGAAAACTTATCTGATGTCCAAGAATTGTTTGAACTAGAATTGGGTATCAAGACTACTTCTCCAGAAAGAAAGATTATCCGTCGTTTAGCCGAATTGATCGGTGAAAGATCCGCCAGATTGTCTATTTGTGGTATTGCTGCCATTTGTACCAAGAGAGGTTACAAGACTGCTCACTGTGCTGCTGACGGTTCCGTTTACAACAAATACCCTCAATTCAAGGAAAGAGCTGCTAAGGGTTTAAGAGACATCTTTGAATGGGAATCTGCTGAAGACCCAGTTGTAATTGTTGCTGCTGAAGATGGTTCTGGTGTTGGTGCCGCTATTATTGCTGCTTTGACTCAACAAAGATTGAAGGCCGGAAAGTCCGTTGGTATTAAGCAATAGTGTATTATAGAGTGGATATCAAGTATAGGCCCAAGAAATGTCGCATGATGTACATATTATTAGTTCTGTGAGGAAGAATGTCGCATTAAATTTATAAAACCCAGTTTTTGATTAAGAGAAATCGGACACATACACGGAACACTATGTCCACTATAAGCCAAGAACCACATCGCTTGGATGGTATTATGACAGACAATTTAGGTGATAGTCAGATCACTGATGAAATTGTCACCTTGATGGACGAACCATTGGAGATCGCTGAGTCCCCCACATCCAACGTGTACGTTGCCGAAATAGTGAAGACTGAGGAGTTAATCAAGCAGAGTCGAGAAGAAGAAATACAGGAAAATGCCATGTTGATTACGTTCAATATTTGGCAGATTGTCCACAGGAGTGCCATCAATCTAGTTTTGCCCTTTATCAATGGGATGATGTTGGGTTTTGGAGAGATTTTAGCCCACGAGATTGGATTTCACTATAACTGGGTAGGGGCAAGAGTTCAGCCTCCTAGAAGAGCTGCCAGAAAAAACGACAGTTCAAAATTTGTATAACTTGTTTATAGTTCAGCTACGCTGGTAAGAATGAAAAGTATAATGACAGATAATCACCCCTGGCAAGGCTTCTACATGTAGCATTGCTTACGGTACAGTACATTTTTTTCTTATTATATTATTGCCTCCAACCCGGGTCAGCTCGGAGAAATGCGGCTGCATGTCTCCGGATCTAAATTTTTTTTGACATAAATACTCCGATTCCCGTTCCATTTACTTCAGTACAAACACGTTTATCATGTCAAGAATAGAAACTGATGCCTTTGGCGAAATCGAAGTCGCCAACGATAAGTACTGGGGTGCCCAATCGCAAAGATCATTGGGAAATTTCGATATTGGTGACATCAAGATGCCCGGGCCAATTGTCGAGGCCTTCGGGATCTTGAAGAAAGCTGCTGCAATTGTCAATGAAGATTTGGGAACTTTGGACCCAAAATTATCCGCTGCAATCCAACAAGCTGCCACTGAAGTTGCTGAAGGCAAGTTGACTCTGCACTTCCCCTTGGTCATCTATCAAACCGGATCTGGTACCCAATCTAACATGAACGCCAATGAAGTCATCTCGAACCGTGCCATTGAAATTTTGGGTGGAGAATTGGGTTCCAAGAAGCCTGTTCATCCAAACGATCACTGTAACATGTCTCAATCATCGAATGATACCTTCCCAACTGTGATGCATATCGCAGCTGTCATGGAAATTAGCAACGCATTGTTGCCCAAATTGAAGGACTTGCGCGATGCTTTCGCCAAAAAGCAGCAGGAATTCGACGATATCATCAAGATTGGAAGAACTCACTTACAAGATGCCACTCCATTGACTTTGGGCCAAGAATTTTCTGGTTACGTACAACAATTGTCCTTTGGCATCGCCCGTATCGAACAGGTTCTCCCTAGATTATCCCTCTTGGCTCAAGGTGGTACTGCAGTTGGAACTGGTCTTAACACCAGAAAAGGGTTTGATGTCAAAATTGCCGAACAGGTCTCGAAGTTGACTGGGTTATCATTTAAAACTGCTCCAAACAAGTTTGAAGCATTGGCTGCTCACGACGCGTTTGTTGAAGCTTCTGGAGCTTTGAACACTTTGGCTGTTTCGTTGTTCAAGATTGCCAACGATATCAGATACTTGGGATCCGGTCCAAGATGTGGCTATGGTGAATTGTCCTTGCCGGAAAACGAACCTGGTTCGTCTATCATGCCCGGAAAGGTCAATCCTACTCAGTGCGAGGCCATGACAATGGTATGTGCCCAAGTAATGGGTAACCACACCACAATTACATTTTCTGGTGCATCTGGTCAGTTTGAATTGAATGTTTTCAAGCCTGTAATTGCCTATAATTTATTGAGTTCGATTAGATTGTTGGGTGATGCCTCTAAGTCATTCAGAATTAACTGTGTTGAAGGCATCGAAGCTAACAGGGAAAAGATTGCCAAGGTGTTGCACGAGTCATTGATGTTGGTGACTGCTTTGAACCCAAAGATCGGATACGATAACGCCTCCAAGGTTGCCAAAAATGCTCACAAGAAGGGATTGACCTTGAAGGAATCGTGTTTGGAGTTGAAGATGTTGACTGAAGCTGAGTTTGATGAATGGGTCAGACCTGAAAAGATGATTGGACCAAAGGATTGAGATCACTGGTCAGTGTGTACGGAATCTATTGTAGTTAGGTGTTATTCAGAGGTAATCTTGACTTGAGAGCGTTCACTAAAAACCACGTACTGTCTATTCTTGCCAACAGGGAACCGTTTCGTTTGTCCACATTGCGTACATTTATGAACAAGAACATCATGAGCTGCATCGCCTGACTTTGCCAAATTTTCAACAGATATGGTCATGGATAGACCGGGGATAAGAATGCTATTGCATTGTTTGCACATGGTTCTTTTAAGTTCGGGAGTAAGCTTGATGACTGTTTTTTTAGCAACTAGATCAACGTGCCGAGCCATCGCCCGCGAAAGCACATCAAATTTTCCTGATGAAAACTTGGTGGATGCTTGGTATAGATAGGAGATACGAGCATAGTGATCCTTGTGAGGAATCGACTTTGGTGCGCCTTTCTTTTCCTTACCCATTATAATTCAGTAGTTAAAATGGTTATATTGATGAGACATAAATGTCGCAATTTTTCTGACCAGTTCTCACCACTCTCACCAAACTTCGAGAAACCCAATTGCCATCCAAGCCTACCACACCCTACTACCTAAGACACAAAAAACCAACACATACAAATATCACAAGATAAACAATGAGTGGCTACGATAGTGCATTATCCATTTTTTCGTAAGTATTTCCTTCAATTCAGGCAGCATACATTAATTGACCTGACTGTCAAGTCGCCACCGTATTAAACTGAATAATACTAACTCTAATTAAAATAGGCCTGATGGACATGTTTTTCAGGTTGAATACGCCTCTGAGGCAGTCAAGAGAGGTACATGTGCCGTGGGTGTAAAGGGAAAAGACATCGTGGTGTTGGGATGTGAGAAGAGAACCACCTTGAAGTTGCAGGACCCCCGGATCACACCTTCAAAGATATGTAAAATCGACAACCATGTGTTGTTAGCGTTTGCTGGTTTGAATGCTGACGCCCGTATTTTGGTCGACAAGGCCAGAGTCGAGGCCCAGTCGCATAGATTGACCATGGAAGATGCTGTTTCGATCGAATACTTGACCAAGTACGTTGCTGGTGTCCAACAAAAGTATACCCAATCTGGTGGTGTGAGACCGTTTGGGATTGCTACTATCATTGCTGGGTTTGACAATAACGACACAGTGCCCAAGTTGTATCAGACAGAACCCTCTGGTGTCTACAATGCCTGGAAGGCACACGCCATTGGTAGATCATCCAAAACAGTCAAGGAATTCTTGGAAAACAATTACGAAGAGAACTTGTCTGATGATCAAACAGTCAAGTTGACCATTAAGTCTTTACTTGAAGTCGTCCAAACTGGTGCAAAGAACATTGAAGTTTCTGTATTGAGATCTGGTAACCGTATTCAACAGTTGACAGTGGACGAAATCAATAAGTATGTCGAAGAGATCGAAGCTGAAAAGGAAGCCGAAGCTGAAAAAAAGAAACCTAAGTCGAAGGATTAGATTATTGCTATAATACACAAATATAAAAACGTTATAAAGTTCTACTATTTTCTTGCTTTCTTGACACCTTTAGCACTATTGGCCTTACCCTTGGTATCAGATTTTCTCTTATTGTCGTCGGTCTTAGGGACAACGGTAAAGAAACCATCTAATCTTCCTTGTACTCCACCCTTTAAACCCTTCTTCAACTTCTCAGCCCCACTTCTAATCCTATCTTCGCTGAAGCCCTTCTCTTTTACCATATAGTCTATCAATCCGTCAATGTTAGGTTCCTTCCATTTCAATGTAACATCTTCAGATTTGGTAACTTCGGGGTTCATAAACAAATCACGGGCCCCCTTGTAGGGCCAATCCTCCGGTATTTTGTACTTACTGTCTGATTTTTCAATGTGCTCAATGATTTTCTCGATGGAACCGTGCTCACGAATTAACTTCATTGCAGAAACTTGCCCAACCCCCTTGATGGTTTCGCAGTAATCACATCCAAGAAGAATACACAAGTCAATAAATTGTTCACGGGTTAAGTCCAAACCTTCCATAGCTTCCTTATAAGAAATCTGATCAATTGGCATCTTTCTAGCTTCGGCAAACGTCAAGTGTCTCAAGAGATATGGTGGCTCGTAGCAAAGCGTATCCATATCTTCAGAGGCAGCAGCAAACACTTTACCACCACGAGCCAATTCAGCACACTGAGCTTCCGCTTCACACGGAGCATCGACATAGGGAATTCCCATAAGTTCCAATAACTTACGTGCTTCATCGTTCTGTTCTCTCGATACTCGCACTAAACGCTTCTCGTACTTCATCATTTCTTCAACAGTACCAGTTTCCTTAATAGAGTCAATCTGCTTTTGAGCTTCATCACGTCTTGCTAATCTCTTTTCTAACTCACCTCCTTTCATCACTGGTGGTTTCCCATCAAACACGTACACTGGTTTAATATTGTTCTCAACCATTCTGATAGTACGGTAAAACAAACCCAGCAAATGAGAAGTGGTTTCCCCAGAATCAGTAGTTAACTGTTGTCCATCAGATTGTCTAACAGCAATAAGAAACTGATAAAGGCACATAGACGCATCAATAGCCACCTTACGACCAAAGAGGTTTTTTAACTGAAACTCCTTAAATGCCGTTGGAGAATGTTCTCTAATTACCTTGTTAAGACCTGTATTGTTAGCATATGTACCTAAGCAATAGCTGGTTTCTACTTACCTTTAACACCCATGGTTCTTAAATTCGTTGGAAAATAGATATTAGAGAAGAGATTCTTTTCACGACACGCGTTTGCGCGTCTCCCTACAATATAACAAATGCAACGAGAAAAACAATTATCTGCATTCTAAATAGGTTTATAGAACACACTAACGTGGTTGGAAGATATTTGAGGCAGATGGTTGTTTGCTAAGCTCCTGTTGACCAGTTTGAGTCAGGGTTTGAGCTGTAACGGATTGGGATTGACGGTTTGGGTTCGAGGCGTTTTCCTTCAAGGCAATCAATTGCTTGGATCTAAAGGTTTCATAATGCACGAGAGCAGTAGTTTCAATCAAATCTTGTAAGTGAGTTCTTGTCAAGAAATCCCTCAAAAATACAAACTCACATTGGCTAACATCTTCAACGTTGATAGCACCCCACTTAGTCTTACGACCTCTGACGGACTCGCCGTTAATTTGAATTTCGTGATCGGAGCCAACAACAGCAAATGGTATCAAGGACTTAATATCTTCATTTAATTGTCTTTCGTCATCATATAAGTCTTCACTATCATATGGGTAGATATTGAAGTTGTACTTGACAAATTCATGTTGTAAAATTTTCTTGAATTCACTTCTTTCATCAAGGGTAAGTGAGTCAGACTTGGCAATTATAGGAACGACGTTAGAAATTTCCGACAATTTCTTCATGGCTTGGATGTCCAATTGCTTCAACTTCTTACCATTTGGTTGAAGAAAGTACAACACACAGTGGACTCTAGTGTCTGGAATATGTCTTTCTCTTTGAGCAGTTAATTCCTTTCTTAAATATTGTGAGTGCTGCTCCTTGATGTACTTGACTAATGGTTCCCAGCACTTTTCGTTGTTGATTTGGTCACCAAATCCAGGCGTGTCAATAACGTTGATGTTCAATCTTACATTGTTTTCAATCAAATGATGAGAAGTAACCTTTATCTCAGTAGTCTTCTCAACTGGCTCAGTTGCAAGCTTACGGCCACTGGATTCGGCCAATTTGGAGGAGAAAAGGGTATTCACTAAAGTACTCTTACCCAATCCCGATCTACCAACTAACATGATGTTGAACAGAAATCCTCTTTTCAACAATCTGTTTTCAATTTGGGTGGTGATGGTATCAAAACCAACATACTTCTTTGGCTGATTTGCTTCGTCAATGGAAATAGACATCTTTAGAGTTGTGTTGAAGTGAAGTACACGTTAATCGATTAGGCGCTGTTTATGTTCGCGAGTTGTTTTTGTGCACCTCAAATTCCAGACTTTGTGTAATGATTTACTGACGAGACCACAAACTGAAAAATGGTGTGCTAACACAAAAACCTACCAAAACAGCAAGGAGAAAAAGTAAGATTCTTACAGTTTACTAGCTTATGACTCTGATTTATCTATCTGCAACTTCCCAATCCAACAAGGTTGTTCACTTTAACATAACATTACCTAGAGTTTGATACGACGAGCCCAAGGCACTGTGGCCTGGACCGTATGGACACACCACAAAATCACGGCGAAAAATTGGTTTGGGAGTTTTAGATTTCAATGTCGTGTGAAGCTCAATATCACATGATTTCCATCAAACCTGAAAAATTTCGAGAGTGAATCTATCACCATACATAGTCAGAGTAATTGTCAATAATGTCGTTGTCCCTCAGACTTGCTGGAGCAGTAGTACCTGATATCTGGGGCTACTTGCCAAAACTACCATCTATCACGGTGAGACTTACCAATACTATATCTCCAAATCAGGATGAGAGATTGAAGGAATTGAAGGAACAAATTGAAAACAACGATGGTCAACCACCTTTCATGATAGACAATGGCACCATTTTGAAAGCTGCTCCAAAAAAGAAAATGTCCAAGAGAAGACATAGAGTCAAGTTATATGCGCCTGGTGACAAAAAAATACAACAAATGAACAACTTGGTTAGATGTCCAGCTTGTGGGCATTTCAAGAGATCTCATTTCATGTGCATGCACTGTTTTGCCGAAATTAAGACATTTTTAAAGGGCTTGAAGAGAGAAAATGGCTTGATAAAAGACGTCGAAAACCCACAAACGGATTTGAATGAGATCGATGACCGTTTGATTTACCCTGGCAAGTTTTTGACTGAAAAGGAGAGAAAACTTAAGGAGAAAGAATGGATTCCAAAGAGAGAAGAACCATTGATGTTCAACCCTGAACAAAAGGTCCACAAGAAGTAAACCCCTGTATATATGCTATAATAAAAGCTACTTTATGTATTCTTTTTTAATTCATCATGGAGCGATACGAACGACCTTCCAGTCCTCTTGGTCGATTTCATCCCTCCTGTAAGTGAGTCTATCGTGCAATCTACTGACACCGCCTTGCCAGAACTCGATTTCCAATGGGACAATTCTAATACCACCCCATCTTTCAGGGCATGGAATGTCCTCGTCCTTGTAATCAGCAAACTTCTCTTCATACTTTTTCGTCAATTTGTCCAACTCATCTCTCGATTCAATAATCTGAGATTGAGGAGAAGCCCAGGCACCAATCTTGGAACCTCTTGGTCTGGTATTGTAGTATCTCTCGGACGTTTTTCTGGTGGTTTCTTCCATTAGACCTTCGATTCTTACTTGTCTTTGTATATGTGGCCAGAAAAAAGTTAAAGAAGCATACTTGTTGGATTCAAAATCTGCAAACTTCTTAGAAGTATCCTTGTTAGTGTAAATAATGAACCCCAAGTTGTCAAGTTCTTTGAACAAGACTATTCTGGACGATACTCTTCCAGATGGTAATCGGGCAGTCGAAAATGTAGTAGAGTCTGGAATGATATCAGATCCCTTTGGTAATTCAGCTTGCGCTTGTTTAAACCAGATGAGAAATTGCTTGAATGGATCATCAACTATCTCAGATTCATTTAAATGCCCTTTGGTGTACTGATAAGTTTCTGGTGCAAAGATGATTGGAGATTGTGTTGTGGTATCGCGTGGTAATTTTGGCATGATTGATTTACTAAAGTGTCTCGTTGTATAGATATTTTGTCTAGTTAGGTTGGCAATTCTTCCTTTAAACATGTATCTTTTTGGTAAAATACAATCGATCAAATGATGACTCGATAACTGACTCTGGAGAATCGAGTCACCAAATCGGTCACGATTTAAACGAACACAAAAAGGCACTGTTCAAAAAAAGTGCCAATAGTTGCAAAATATACATTTTTTGGGGGCTGGACTTTGACAAAAGAAAAGTTCAGACTAGCAAAATGGAAAAGTTTCAAAATATGGATCCATACCCCCCTCTGTACAATGGTTAATGAGAAAAAAATTGTTAGAGCATGTTAGTTGGCTGTAAATAGTGGCCTTATTTCTCAAAATTTATTTTTTTCTCGCTTCATTTTCCAGATGAGAAAGGTGTTATAATTTTCACAACCATTTCCATCTACCACCCAGCTGTATTAATGGTCGACATCAGTAGCATGCAAACGGGAAGTCCAGCGCTAAAGAAAGCAAAAGTATCTCCCCAGGACACTTCTCGTAGCATTTCCTTGTTTATGAGAAGCAACCGACACCCACTAAATGTGAAACCTGGTGGGAATGCATATCTCCCAGTATCCCACAAGGCTCAAGGCTTATCTCGTTCAGAACAACTAGGAAGCCTTTCCTTATTCACTGACGACTTAATTTTAACCCTTTTATCGTATGTTGATGATGTGACAACCTTAAAAAATTTATCTTACACCTCCAGAGTAATGTATGCATACCTATATGACGAAGAAATGTGGAAGAAATTGTACATAAAGAAAAATAATCACGATTTAGAATGGAGAGGTTCATGGAAATGTACTGTGCTTGGAATCTCTTTTAAATCACAGGCAAATTTGCAATTACCGGATAACTTGTTGTGCTCCGATGTCTTGTACCGTCCCTTCCAGTGTTCACAAATCAACTACGAACAAGTTTTTGCAAAGATAATCAAGGAGGAAGCTACATATCATGAAAACGCTCTTCAAAACAGATTTGATCCGTTGCCAAGTGGCAGAATCAAAAGGGTATCTGAAAATGAAATGACGTCGGAAGAATTCAATTCGTCGTACCATGATTCTCCGTTTATTCTTACAAACAGTGATAGTACTAGATGGCCTACATGGAACTTTGACTCCTTGTTGAAGCGGTTCCCTGATATAAAATTCAGACAGGAGGCTGTGGAATGGGATTTAACTAGATACGATCAATATTTGAAGAATAACCAGGATGAAAACCCACTTTACTTATTTGATTGCAACAGTGAAGCCATGAAAACATTGAAAAAGGAATATAATCCTCCAAAGATTTTCCTGGAGGACTTGTTTACTGTTTTCAGTAACGGCAAGCAGAGCTGTCGTCCAGATCATGCATGGCTTATTGTGGGCCCAAAGAGATCTGGTTCAACATTCCATAAGGACCCTAATTATACCTCGGCATGGAATGCAGCATTAACTGGTAGAAAGCTCTGGGTCATGTTACCTCCTCATATTACTCCACCCGGGGTAGGTACTGATGATGAGGAAAGTGAGGTAACTTCTCCAGTCGGTATAGCTGAGTGGGTCATATCTGGTTTCTTCAATGATTGTTTAAAGATTGAAGAATGCCAAATCGGCATTTCCTTTCCCGGAGAGTGCATGTATGTTCCTTCGGGATGGTGGCATACAGTCATTAACTTGGATGATTCAGTAGCATTAACGCAAAATTTTGTGCCCACATCCAAACTACCAAACGCATTAAACTTTTTGAAAAATAAGAGAAACCAAATATCTGGTTTCCATCCAAACCAAGTCAATTTCAGTATTTCAGAACTATTAAAATTAGGTATTGATGATAGCGATAACGTTTGTGCATTGAAAGAATATCATGATAAGTTCAATCAATTAAATATCGAAGATGTATCACTTATTAGCGAGGATTGTGGGGAGATCACAAACTTGCCAACGTTACCTATTTTTGAGTTGTTTAAGCTGTTAATGATCATAAACGGAAACGAGGACCTTTTAAATAAGGGATTACTGGACTTGGAAAAGTTGACAAGAAAGGAAGCAGGTGTTAGTAAAACTTGGGAGAAGTTGACAGATGATAGTGCCCCAGCTTTCTCATTTGGATTCAACTATGATGATGAGAGCGATGATGAATGATCAAAAGAATTTTGGTGACGCCATAATCTCTATGGAACTAATAATAGAATAAGACAGCGAATGTCGTGAAGACTGTAATCGAGAATGTGCCCTCTGAAAATGTAGACCTGACCTAACCTTGCTTGTAAATGAGCAATTGCAACGCTTACACTTAACAGAATGTTTATAATGGGGAATAATACGTTCGAGGCGTGCCGTGATTAAAACAGACCGACGTGGTAGTCTTTGGGTACGAGTCCATCTAGGTGGTTTTATAGAAATAAATTCAGTACTAGTGTCCGAGATCATTAATAATGTGTGCTTTGAATCGAAGATAGATTAAGTTAAAGTATCTGATTGTGTCAGTATGCCTTTTCAGATCCCATAGGATTTTACTCGCCTGTTTCCCCCCGTTAAAGTAGAGAATGTGCTGATCTACACTTACTAAAAAGACAAATTTGAATAATACAATGGAAAATAATAATAAAAACGAGATTAGTATGACTGCAAATAAAAAGTCGCTAAATTAACCACACCTGCCTAAAAGTATAAATAGAAAGCTTATATTTTTTTATTCGTAAATCTTAAAATTTACGGACAGCTTCGTAGAAACCCTGACCTTGAGCTTCTGCAATTTTCAATTCCAATGCAGATGGTAGTCTGGAACCATCATTATTGGTGAAAGTACCAGCGCCCCATGGAGAACCACCGTGTATTTCTTCCAAGTTGGACAAGTCACCAAAGACTGGCTTGTAACCCAATGGAACATAGATGATACCGTGGTGAGCCAAAGTGGACAAAGCAGTTTGGATGGTAACTTCTTGACCACCACCTTGAGAGGCAGTGCTCACAAAGATACCGGCTGGCTTACCATGGAGAGCACCAGAAGCCCACAAGCCACCAGTAGAGTCCCAGAAGGCCTTAAATTGGACTGGGAAGTTACCAAATCTGGTTGGAATACCAAACAAGAAAGCGTCGTACTCAACAAGGGTATCAGCGGTGGCAATAGGGTAGTTTGGCTTTGGTGGGGCATACATCTTAGTTAAAACTTCTTCTGGCAAAGTTTCAGCAACCTGGAAGATGGTGGCTTCACCGCCTGCAGCTTCGACACCCTTCTTGACGCTTTCAGCCAAAGTGGCGACGTGGTGGTACAAAGTGTAAATGACAATAGCGACTTTTGGTGCCATGTTTATGTATGGGTTGATTCTAGTGAACGATAATCAATTTAGTCCAAACAAACAGTAATTGGGTTTATCTTATATGATACCAGCCGATGTGGATCTGCAAAACATTAATAAACGATTACAAACAATACATACTGTGGACTATATATTTTTCGTAAACTCACAAAATATTTTTACTAACCCTTGACAAATGTGAGGACTTTTGGTGCAAAATTTATCAAAATTAGTAATGTAGGCTAATCGGCTTTAATTCAGCGTGCATGGAATTGCCTCTATTACTAGTTTGTTTGATGAAGATATACCTCATATTAGGTAACATTACACCTCCCATATTATTTTTTTAAAATGGGGGCTGTATCTATATAACTTAAGAAATATCCGAGTCCCTTTTTTGATAAGGTATTCGAGGCTACTATTACAATCACTTTTATCGTTTATTAAAATGAAGGTCGCTATTATCTATTACTCTACCTGGGGACACATTGCAACCTTGGTAGACAGCATCAAGGAAGGTGTTGAAGCTAGTGGTTTAGCTTCAAAAGTCGATGTTTTCCAAGTCGAAGAAACCTTATCTCAAGAAGCCTTGACTAAAATGTATGCCCCACCAAAGTTGGACTACCCAATTGCCACCGCTGATACCCTTGTTGAGTACGACGCTTTCTTGTTTGGTATTCCAACCAGATTTGGTACTTTGCCTGCCCAATGGGTTAACTTCTGGGGTCAAACAGGTGGTTTGTGGGCTACTGGGGCTCCTTACGGTAAGCCAGCTGGTATCTTTGTTACTACCGGTAGTCAAGGTGGTGGTCAAGAAGTTACAGTTAGAAATGCAATTTCTTACTTAGCTCACCATGGTCTTCCATACATTCCATTGGGTTACAAGCCAGTCTTTGGTGACTTGACCAACTTGGAAGAAATACACGGTGGTTCTCCATGGGGTGCTGGTTCTTTTGCTGGTGGTGACGGATCTAGACAACCATCTGCATTGGAATTGAAGATTGCCAAGGCTCAAGGTGAAAACTTTGCTGTTTCTGCCATCAAGTTTGTCAAGGCTAAGACCGAAGACGAGTCTGTCTCCTCCAAGGAATATAACGAAAAGTCAGAAAAGGCTGCACCTGTGCCTAAGAAAAAGGCTGCTCCAGCTAGAGTTCAACAATCGTCGAAGCCTGTGCCAGTTCAAGAAAAGAGCGGTTGTTCCAAATGTATTATTATGTGATCACACAATTACCCTTCATTTCTCATTACTCACAATCCTAATAAATAATAGTAGTTAGTAATTTTCGAAAGCTGCTCGAATGCACAGAAAGACATACGTAGTAGAACTTAAATCTACCTTTTCTCGTCAAAGGCTTCTCTTTACCCACTCGTGATCAGAGTTGTTATCCAAAAGAACTTGAAAAGGAAAAGGAAATTAGTAGAATCCTTGTGTTGCCCCCAATATTCCCTTCATAGCCATTATTTACCTCAACCTTCCTCTGAACCTATCCTGCTCTAACACGAAAGTGTCGATAAACTTTCGCTGGATCAATCCTCGGGGGAAAGCCTAAAACAAAATAGATAACAAAGGAAAGATCCATTGAGCTCATGCTCTTTTAACATGAATATGGCTAATTGGGGGAATGATGATAACGACCTCTCTCCACCAGAATCAAAAATCATCCTGTAAGAAAAGAAAGGATTTCATTCAAACACAAGACAACCCCCAATTAAATTCAAAGTAAATGATTTCTCGAGAATCCAACTTTTGACCCAACTTCAGGTTAGACTGATCCGTAACCATATCTAGTAAACATCTTAAGAAATCATCGGGTTGGAAACCACGACAAATGATCACTGCCACATTCTAGAGGTAACAATAAATCAACAAAAATCAATTTTTAGTTCCAAAACTGTGACACAAATCGAATCGTTGTTCCTTTTCTTTGGTCGATTTGGTTTCAGGATCCCTGTAACTAGATCAAGAATTGGGCTCTTTTTTTCCCATTTGAAAACGAAATCACTAAAAGTAAAAGAGGTATCCGAAGACCAATTGAAACTGAAGCACTAGTCTGCATCCTCATACTTTAAATTGGAAACACTGGGCCGGAATATTACCAAGGATGCCTAATAAATGAAACTGACATGTTAAATCAAACGATTCAAACAATTTCTTGTGTATGCATTAACCTTGTATTCTAAGCGTTTCCTGTCACCGTTTGTTCAAAGATAACATCATCAAAGTGAAAGAAAAATGCAAATCATCTAGTACCGTATCTCTCTGGTAAGCATCGAACGAGTTATCCGCTTGTACGGAGCATGTAAATCTTTTACGTTACGGCGGTCCTGATGTTTTAACAACGCAGACTCTGTAATTTAAAAGGGACACAGCTGTCTGCGAGAAAGGAAAACCACTTTGGTTGATCTCCAACTAAACTCTCGTAAGAAAGGTAGGACTAACTCCTCTTTTTTTTTCCTGTCTCTTGTTCAAAGATAAAGCAATTCACTTACAATCACTACCATGCGTATTCAAGATAACCTTATTGGAGCAATCGGACCCTAATTGGGATCGACTCGGATAGATGTATAAGCTAAAATTGTAGTTTTTTCTTCAAGCATTTTCAATATTTTGACAACAGACGCGCCACGACATTTTTTTGCAGACACTACCTGATCCTAACAATGAATCAAGCATGGCAAGTTCCTAGTTATCTGTTGCTCGGTCTTGATAAACCGAGAGTTTCAAAGGTAGGTTCTGATTGTCTGATGACCTCTATATTTGCACAATCTTCCAAAGAATTTATCAAAAAGAAACCCAATACGATACATGTATATTCAGAGAATGGCACATCACAACCACATAGCATATCTCTCAAAGAACCCAAAACGGATTCTGTCCAGGGTTATAATGCCAAAAATATTTCGATAGATGAGGATTCAAGTATTTTATCTGAAGACACTACGCAAGAATCATTTTTCATTACAATACAGCTCCCTGTGAACACGGAGAAGCTGCCAAAAAGTGAAGTCGACGATAGTGAAGAGGATTTGGAAGAACTAAAGAGCTCACAGTGTTCTACGAGGCTAGACCGGTCTCAACCTATGGAAAAGGACACTAAAGAAATCAAGCTTGAAAATGCCCAATCTACAGTAGAAACAGTACAAGTTCCTATGGCGGTTGGTGAGGCTAAGTCAGTTGAAGAATGTACTTCATCACAACTGTCTACCAAGTGTGATTTGCAGACACTTGTGGAGGTTTCTGGGTCTACTGTGCCACCTGTGAATGTCATGCTGGGACTGAGGATACTTCCTCGTGTTAGGAAAAATTTTCCCATGAAGTCAAGTTTGGCTGATATATGTTCCAAGACCAACTATGGAACAGCAAACCTGAGAGTAGGCTTATCGAAGAGAGTTCGAGTAGATTCTTTGCATTCAAACATACGTCGTAAATGATGTTACTGAGCATTAGGAGTGACCAAGATTTTAATATACTTATCTTTGTGCGTAATCAATTCATGGAGTCCTCCTTCGACGCCGTCTTCAAGAGGGACAACTTTGGTGACAAGTGTTGCAATTTCTTCGGGATCAATCATCTTATTTTTGTACGCGTCAAGAACTTCTTCGAAGTCACGTCTGGTATAGCACATCGAACCAGTTATGTTCTTTTCCATTAAAGTAAGATCCATAGGGTAGAAGTCTATGGGTTTGTGACCCCATATTGCTATGTTAGTTCCAGTTCCATTGGAACTCAAGGTCTTGAGCATAATATTGAATGTAACTTCTAAACCTGAGCAGTCGTAAACTCTGTTGAATCCGTAACCATTATGACTTAACTTACGAAGATCATCCGCAAGCCTTTCAACATATTTTCCATATTGAGATGGATCAAAGGTCTTCGCATTTAATTTCGCAGCCAATTTTCTTCTTGCACTAGCAGGTTCACTTACTACAATGTTGGTCACTCCATGTCCCTTCAATGCTATGATTGTAAGTAAACCAATTGGACCAGCTCCCAAAATAAGAGCCTCGTCAGTCTTCTTGATACAAGACTTTCTCACCGCGTGCCAACTAACAGATAATGGTTCCGTTAATGCTGCAACCTTCTCTGTCATTATATCTTCAGGATATGGAAGGAGATGATCTTCGCCAACAACACAGAATTCGGAAAATCCACCGTCAGCAAACCCCAATCCCGTAAAAGAGATATGCTTGCAGGTATTATATAAACCCTGGGCACAGGCGGCACATTTGGTGGTATCCTTAAGACCCAAGTATTCTTTATCCATACAAGATCCGATAGGCTGGACCACCACCTTGGTTCCAAGTTGTAAAGCTGGATTGGTAACTCCAGTGCCAACTTCGGTAATTTCTCCACACATTTCATGACCCATACATTGTTTGAAATTATTTCCAGTTATTGGATTGGTTTCGTTGGCAAAGAAAATGGGTCCATCCAAGTATTCGTGAAGATCACTTCCGCATATACCACAATAATGAACCTTTATTTTGACGTCCTTTGGATTGGTCAATTGTGGTTCTGGGTGCGAAGGCTCGAATCTGATATCTTTCCTACCATGGTAAACAATTCCTCTCATTCTTGATCTGTGTGTCTGCAATTTTAGTGGATTAGTAGTCAATTGGTTGCAATTCCTATGGAAGTGTCTATTATGCTTCTGATTAGAGTAATTGGTTAATTTATACCCATTTCTTACCACCAGCGCTAATAATGATGTTCGTGGTACGATTTCTGCTGATCAGTGACACATTTAAAATATTAGAATTATCCTGCAATCCCACCTGTCGACATGTTACGATTTCAGATTCCCGTAGTCGAAACGCCTATATCCGATTTGAAATACATGATATACTATTAAATGTGTAGTATAAACTTAAGTAATTTACTTTATCTGCTTGCTAAATGATGGTTTTACAATTGAGTTGTACTACAGTGCTGCAAATAGAAATTGCAGAATAGAAAAAGGTGTCAAAGGTTGCCTCGGTCTAAGGACCCCTAAGTTATGAAGTATTTAGATCAAGGCCGCTGGTCGTACGAGCTATATGGCTAGGCTCTAGCACAATTTTGTCCGGAAATAAATGGTACTGAAGTCGGAACTTTTGTTTCCTAAAACTACCTAGATTCCCAAACCGCCTTAGTTTCACTCGCGGGACAAATGAGATAACTTTTATGGAGAAGAAATTATTCGGAAATTGAAATGTGTTTGAGGGACGCAAATTTAAGCTAGAACATGCGTGTGCAAATAAAATGCACAAGTTCCATTATACATTTGAATTATGTATAAACCTGTGGGACTTCACCATAGATGTCTGATTGTCCCGTTCTGTCATTAAATGCCTTAAAAGACTAAAAGAGATACGTGGAGAAATTGGGTACATGGCTCGCAATCAGTGGCCTGTTATTCCCCACCTCGTAAAAACGAGTATCGGATTGTAAAACATTCAGATCTAGCAAATACTTACAATTACTTGACGTACATGTTCGTCTAACTATTTCTGGTCAAGGTTTTGAGCATGAATTCATAATTTATCGTGTAAACTTTTCGGCAGTTCCAGGCATCTCTTACATTCTCATTTCTTGGGTACAAAAGTATCATTCTTTGAATGCTAGATTTAGAAGTTCGTTTGAGAGAACGCGTGTGCGCGATCAATTGTGCACGGGCCTACAACATACCTCGACTTTTTTTCATAGTCATAGTCAGGGTAAAATAAAACTGGGTTAGACACGCTCTACACTGCTTGCAATCCTATAAAAAAAGAAAATTTTTGCTTAAGTTTTCTTTTGTCTTCTTTATGCTAAAACCGGGACACTTGCATTGAGCGGTCATGCTGGATAAATTTATCCCTCGTGTGGACGTCCTCTCTAGCCTGGAAGATCTATTTTGAAGACTATGTTCAGTCGTGATTCTAGACAAATGGTATCATGACTCTACGAGTTTTCATACATTTTATTTTAATCCTGCGATTACTCTTGCCAGTTGTTTTTATTTTTCCTGCTTCGCGCTTCCAATGACCACATTTTCTTGTAACAAGTGATAATGTCTGTCTGGAGGCTCAAACTCTATCTTCAACAAACCAGCCTTGTAAAACTAGATCTGTCCCTTTTATTCAGGTTTCCCCTAATCTATTACGATGTCTACTTGCTCTAGAATCAGCTTGGAGCAAATTTCGCGTACCATATCCTGTATAATACGTAACCAACTTATTAATCCTGTCATGACCAATCTATAAATCAGTCATGCCGAATATTCATTAATTATAAAACAATATCCATAAAACCCCTTGACGTGAAATAATAATATACATTTTTGATAGACCGTTCTACCATTCCATTTTTTAAATAGTAGCCGTAAAATTTACTTTTTCAAGCAAAATGAAACAGCAACTGGATGCTTCTCGCCTGAGGCATGTCTTTTCAAAGAGCATCTTTTCATGTAATCCTTCTTTTCATCAAACTTGCTAAAAGTAGATGAAACGCTTGACTTGGATTTACTAGCAGAAGTTGTTGTGGTTGTGTAATTCGATGAACTAGTAGAATTTGTTGATGTAGAAGCCGAAGATGATCTTCGTGATGGTTTCTTTGATAGTATTGACATTACAATTTTTTTGTTGTCTAAAACATGAAATACTGGCGCTAACCCCAGTAGAGAACACACCTGATAAACTTCAAGAAGACACCACTAGGATGAAGACTAAAAAAAGCCTTAAATAAGATGACCAATAATATGGGAATTAATTTACCTGGTGAACCTCGCTATATATATGTGTGGAACCACAAATTTGTTTAAATTGACTAGTGTTTTAGGAAATTATCACAAAGACGAGGAAACGAATTTAAGGTAACACAAAATTGACCTCGACAAACCAAAAATTTTCCTTTTGTCTTTTATTTTTAGTTTCACATTATAACTGTTTGTAATGTGAGCCAACCAATTTGACAAAAATCCCGCACCCTCGCGGTAAAGTTTGGTCTGCCCTGCGTATTTTTCGGTCCGCACATTTTGAGGGATTTATTCCAAACGCGATATATTTTTTCCCTAATAAAGTGGAATCTCCAACTTTTACGTCACATAGTTCCCAGTTTGCGGCTTGGGGGCACGCTGGAAAAATAGCAGTCACCTGGTAATTGAAGCAAGCATTGACGGCGGCTAAAATTTCTTTGGGAGCAAGCCTCGTAACTTCATACTTTCGTAACCTGATCTCCTCATTTCCGAATTAGGTTATGAAAGTGACGATTTTGTCAAGTTTGTATATACTCTCTATTATGAGGTCATAGAACACCAAGTATTTTATCGTCATATTGAGCCCAGGGTCCTTTTTCTTAAACATTATCACTAGATGCATCGTAATGGCATGTTGCAAGGTAATTCGGTCTGAATAGTACTTTTCTCATAACCTTGTATTAATCTACTTTCCCTGAAAGTACGAACATTATGCAAGGTTTAGCTTATCAAGGAGACGATTTTTCAAGTACATAACAACTTGAGCGTTTCATGAGAATCTTAACAAAGATGCCCCATAACTGCTCACTCGTCAGAAAACTAGAAATTTACTATCAACTTTTTTCTGAATCTTTGTAATAAATGTAAAATTTACATCAAAATTAACCTATTAATCAGACAAGATCCTATAACGAACAAGCCTTGTACTTCAATCTAGGCGTCCAAAACTAATCGTTTGAAAACCATATTCCATTCGTGGGTATGTGGAAACCTTCCTGTAATTAATCACGTGAATATTAGCGACACGATAATATTCACAAAATAAAACGCGTATCAAGAGATCAATCCATCATCTAATGTTCACACAGACTCAGCATACTCAGCCTACGCAGCAGAGTCCTGATACTCAAGCGGAGACTCAGAGTGACTATTTGGATGCTGCTGATGGCCAGGAGAGAATCTGCCGATTTATATGTACCACTGGACAGTATCCTGATCACTATTACGATCTTAAAACTACTGAAGGTGAGACACCTAAGCAGATGTGGATTGTTGGACGCAGTCCAGATGCTGACATTAAGTTAACAAATTCGTCACGGTTGTCAAATAGACATTTTAAGGTATGGCTAAATACTGAAGATAAATCTTTGTGGATACAGGATACGTCTACCAATGGCACTCATCTCAATAATACGCGCCTTGTGAAGGGATCAAATTACATGCTTAACCAGGGTGATGAAATTGCTGTTGGAGTGGGAGTACCGAATGATGTAGTAAAGTTTGTTTGCTTGTTTTCAGATCCTTACAATCCTTCCAAACAACCAAACTCATCATCTCGTCAGTCTTCAGTATTGAACGACCAAGGAATATTTAAAGACTTCATTATAAAGAATGAAACAATTGGTCAAGGTGCTTTTGCAACAGTAAAAAAGGCTATTCAAAGATCCACCGGTGACTCATATGCTGTTAAAATCATTAATAGGAGAAAGGCACTTAATACTGGTGGTGCTATGGCTGGCGTGGATCGTGAATTGTCAATATTAAGACAATTGGATCACCCGAATATTGTTTCACTCAAGGCTTTTTATGAAGATATTGACAATTACTACATCGTGATGGAACTTGTGCCTGGCGGAGACTTGATGGACTTTGTTGCGGCAAATGGCGCTATCGGTGAGGACGCAACTCAAGTGATAACCAAACAGATTTTGGAAGGTATTGCTTATGTGCATAAATTAGGGATTTCACATCGAGATTTGAAGCCAGATAATATATTGATTATGCAAGACGATCCTATTCTTGTTAAGATAACTGATTTTGGTTTAGCTAAATTCAGTGATAATTCGACATTTATGAAAACCTTTTGTGGTACATTAGCATACGTTGCTCCTGAAGTGATAACTGGAAAATATGATACCCTGTCTCAATCTGGCAATTCCAAGGACAATTACTCATCACTAGTAGATATCTGGTCTCTCGGTTGCTTGGTATATGTTCTTTTGACTTCTCATTTGCCATTCAATGGGAAGACACAGGCCCAAATGTTTCAGAAAATTAAGCAAGGAGAATACCACGAGTCACCCTTAAACTCTTACGAAATATCCCAAACTGGTCGTGATTTTCTTCAATGCTGTCTTCAAGTGGATCCCAGAAGAAGAATCACGGCCGAGGAAGCATTGAAACACAAGTGGTTGCTGGAAGTATACAATGAAGAATCACAACTGCAGAAGGGTTTGAGCTTATCACAATCGCAATCACAGCAGTCGCGTAAAATCGATAATGGAATACCAATTGATACATCAATGAGCAAAATTGACGAAGATATAATGATGAGACCACTTGATCGAAAGATGAAGAACCCCAAAAATGATTTTAAGGTACCGAAGAGAGTTGTTCCATTGCCACAATCACAACCCAAACCTAGCCAGCCAGTTCCTCTTGAAGAACATAACATGTTGAACTTGTTGGATGAATCTACTCCGCAAAAGATGGAGAGAAATCATCCCGGTGATGGTTTATCTCCCATTAGGAAGAAGCTAAAACTGAATAACAAGAGTCCAATAAGCATGAAAAGACTAAGTATATCTGGCAATGAGAATATATCACGTATACAGGAGATTCCCGAAGATACTTTTATTACATTGGAACCACTCCCAAATTCAATATTGCAGATTCCAATACATATACGACAAGGCGTCAATCCTTATGCGATAGGAAGAAACGAGGCATGTGATTCATTTGTTAACGATGATCGTATGTCGAAGATACACTGCTTGTTTAGTAAAAAGCGGCATTTGGCGATTCAAAAGTCTATCTACGAGAGTCCAGCTCACTGCCTTGATGATATCTGGCTTCTTGACGTGAGTACCAACTCATGTTCTGTTAATGACACTATCATCGGGAAAGGGAAAAAAATACAGCTTTACAATAACGACTTGTTATACTTCTTCATCGACGACACATCCAACGAACTGCTAGGGTTTAAATTAAATATTCGCGATACGACAGGTTTGTTCAATGGAGGTGAGCGAATTTCAGACGGCACAAAAGCTGCTGTAATGAACCAGGACGATAGTGATTTGAAGTTAAAACCAAGGCCTGTGACCGAGGTGGTGCCCTTAAACAGTAGTATTGCCAGTAAGGTAATGCATAAGTCTGGCAATGGAGGCAATTTCAACTCACAATTGAGACAACAGCGCAAGAGTTATGAGAACGACAAAAGTCCCTCTAGCCCGACTTCTAAACGTGCCCAGTTAGAAGTTGGGCAGATGCGACCACAGAACTCATGGGCATGATTATATTTGATAATAGAATAATGTGTAACGTTTATATACAAGGGATAATTGGATGCAAAACTTTGTACCATCTAGGGATACATGTTCCAACTAATTAACGGAATGACGCCATTTCATGATCGTTTCTGAATCAATTGATTCCTTAGATCGGGAAACAGCGAGATAGCCCACGTTGTTAGTATTATAATCCACAATGTGACGGAAAAGTTTTAGTCTAAGGTCATCAAAATACTTCTTTTCCACCACCAGTCTCTCACTCTCCTCAAGTTTTTCAAAAAGTTGTATATCGTACTTTATATCGTCGATCAAATTCCTTTCAAGTCCCGCAACAAGTAACTCTTGGTTAGATAAATTCCATAAATTACCATTACCATTGAGGCCACTTAAGTAATAGTTGTCAACTTTCAAATAATTGTGATGATTTTGAAGGCGGCGACGCAAGTACGTTTCTGGGTATAAGAAGCAAGGAATATATTTGGATTTGAGGCGTAAAGCTTGCGCAAGAAGTCTCACCTCACCCATGGGTAAATTATAAGAGGTCTTCAATGCACGTTCCTCGGAATTCAAGTTACTTTCATTCTCTCTAAGTTGTTTTAATGCAGCAGGACTCCAAAGACGAGCAAGTACCGATGGAAGAACACAGGTGGAGGGCGTAATTTCTGGAAACGCATAACAGATTAACGGTGTCATCTCCATAAAAATCATAAATATTAAGCCAAATGCTGGTATCTTGGCAAAATCACTGGGCGTTCTCTTGATAAGTTGGTATTCACTGCGTGATAAGGTAAAAATGTTGGGTTCTATGAGTTGGGTCACAGATTCATTTCTAATCACGCTTCCTTCAAGTTGCCTATTTTTGGAATCGCTCTCAACCAGACTGATGTACAAGGCTTTTGCCATCTCAGAAGTCAATCTGGCAAAACCTGGAATTTTGGTTTCAATATCATTTCCTCTTCTAGTGACCTGCTTGGAAATCTTGTATTCTTTAATTAAACCATTATACTCAGTTTTGTTATTCCAGACGTTTCTAACTCCCGATTTATAGAAATGAAGTAATGATTTAGCAAACGCAACCGATTTCTTAACTTTTAACAGAAGTGACGAGGCATTAGAATTGGTTTGTTCTACTTCATGGTAGATTTCATTCTTGGATTTAATCGCCAATGGCAAGGTGGTAACAGAATTAAGAGAAGAGACATCATGACTGCTCCACAAAGCTCTTAGTAATTGAGACTTTCCAAAGTCAGCTTTTGCAGGAAACACAAAGAAAGGTGACTTGGACATGAAAGGGTTGCAATCGATTCCGAAAACAAATTTTTCGCATCAATATCATTCCTATATTAATTTGTGCAGGCATTAGTGATTTTGCCATCACGAGTATCATCAGAGAACAGCGTATAATATTCAAGTTGACATTGTAACCTTATTACCACGTCCGGCATCAGTATATAACCACTTCTTTTTATACAAAATTCAAAAGAGGGGTCTAGATAATCAAAGAATCCTGCACATAAACACAAACACACTACAAGGTTCATGTCATGTGAGTTTATAACAGTATCTCAACGATATTACTAAGTAATGGTTCCTCCAGTTAGACGTGTGGTTTCACAAGAGGATCTTGCCAAATGGATTGATTCAACTACGTACAACCTGATTCTTTCTTTTGTACAGGACTTACAGGATCTGGTGGAAGGTTTGACCAACGATTCTACGGTACATATATCTGACAACACGAACAGGTTAATACAGATTCTTGATAAAGTTGACAAACTTATTGATATCCACCCGGTGGTTTATGAAAAGGATATTTCACGGTTTGGTAAGATAGAATTTCGTGATTTCTATGACCAACTTGAAGCAGAATCGGTAGATATGCTTACAACTTTAACTGCCAAAAAGACAGACGAAATTGCTACATATCTTACAGAATCATGGGGAAATCGAATTCGTATTGATTTTGGATCCGGCCATGAATTGAACTTTATTGCGTTTTTATACTGTTTGAAACAGCTCAATATCATAACTCCATCTGATTATTCAGCTGTTGTCGTCAAGGTATTTACTAGGTACATGACGATCATGAGAAGGTTACAGAAAACATACTGGCTTGAACCAGCAGGATCACATGGCGTTTGGGGTCTAGATGACTACCACTTTCTACCATTTTTATTTGGGTCTTCTCAACTTGCAACCCATCCTCACATGAAGCCTAAGCTGATCCATAACGAGGAGCTTGTCGAACAATATTACAAACAGTATATGTACTTTGAATGTATTCATTTCATCAACAACATCAAGACGCTTCCTAAGAACCAAACAGAGAAGTTGAGCTTAAGATGGCATTCGCCAATGCTTGATGACATCCTGGCAGCCAAGTCGTGGCAAAAGATTAAAGATGGCATGATAAAGATGTACAAGGCCGAAGTTTTGGGAAAATTGCCAATCATTCAACACTTTATGTTTGGAACCATCATTCCATGTCCTAATGGAATATGCGAACACCACGACCATGAAGACAGCGACTGTGGCCATGTTCATTCTGCGATAAACACTTGGGGTGATTGCTGTGGGATAAAGATTCCTAGTGGGATTGCGGCGTCAGAGAGTTTAAGAAGACAGGCTAAACCAGTTCCGTTTGATTAAGGTACGATAGAATACCACATAAGTATATATTCATTATCTATCTATTCAGTGTAATTGATATGTGTCGAAAACAACACATTTCTGGGGAACCCACCTGGGAACGGTAATAGAATTTTTACTTTTCCTTTAGCATCATCCACTTTGGAAACATGCACGTAGCCTAATATACTTGAGTTCAAGATGTCTTTTGCCAGTTTATTTGTTTGTGAAACATGAGTAATAGCCAACACGGAGTTATCCAAGTTCGAGGAGCTTGGTTCAGTTAACAAGCAATAGTATTTGTCCAAAGTTTCCTCTTTCTTATCAGAGCTACCACTATCTTCTACCTCATAAGAATCACCTGCTGGAAGGAATGAAAACGTAGATGAAAGATCACGAGTCAGAACACCCTTGTAAATAACGTAGTCCTTGGCATCAATATCAGTCTTGAACGGAGATAATCTTGTTTTCAATGTACCGTGGAAGTATTCTTTTATAGTTTCTTCTTGTTGTCTACGAATAAATTGTTCATCAACTTCAACTACCCCACCACTTTTTGGCACCTTCAAGATAGTGAGTTGTGACGCGTTTAACTTGTGCTTGAACTTCTTCTTCAAATCAATCAGAAGCCTTTCATTTCCTAGAACAACAATAATATCAACCTCAAAATCAGAAACTATGTTTTCAATGATGGTGGCATCTTTGATTGTCAACGGAGGAGTATCAATTATGACACCACCATTTCTGACATGCATATCTTCTTCCATACGAGATAATACAGTAACTCCAAGCTTTGAAACTTGGTATTTATACAACTCCAAGTTTTCGGCATGGTCCAGAAACCCAATATTCTTAACCACTGGTTGCTTAGGGTTGTGGAAGAGGCTTCCCGAAGTTGTGGAAGATCCCCAGCCGCCTGCGGCCTCCAAGTCAAGGGAGTCACTGATAGTAGCCGCGGTAATTGAACCTGGTAATGCAAATACCCCATCTCGAGGATTCAAGTTGACAAGAACAGGTGTTGAGTCCATCTTGATTGCATATGAAGCTAGTATCTTTGCCACAGTCGTTTTTCCTGAAAATTTGTTTCCAATAAGGAGAACTTTGGGTCCTGTTTTAAGCTCACTTGAATGCAAGACATTATGATCCAGAGCTTGTTGTCTGAGCGATTCTAAGATGAAATGGAGATTTATGTATTGCGACATAACTGTTTCTTCACTGCCGTATTCTATAATTTCATCATCTTCAGTAGTCATATTGTCAGTATTAGGTTGTGTTGTGTACTCCAACTTACATCCCTCTGTAAGAGGCGAATAAATTGAATACTTAACGCCACAGAATGTCATTTCAACATTGTTAGGCAACTCCGTACCAAATATTTCAGCGATGCCTTCGGTGATCTTGAGGCGCAAAATGGTCTTAAAAGGAACCTCAAATCGCCACTCAGTACCGCCTGGAATTTCAATTGTACGTGCTGCACCGATCACAGTTTCTTCAACGGTGCCACCAAAACCTGGAATCGACATCTTAGTGTATGAATTTACTTCGATTCCACACGCAAAAAGATGTTTTCGATGCACGAGAAACAGAAATTCTGCACATAAACTTATACCCTACAACATGTCGACCAAGGCATAATCATAAATTAAGTTAATCTACAAGAACTAAACTCTATATGCTAGCATTTAGAGAAGTCCAATTTCTTAGGTTTGATCTTGCTCTGCCTGCTTGAGAGCTTAAAAACGCGTCTTTCACCTGTCTTGTTGTTAACAACCTCCATATGAGTCTGGTGGTTAATTTCCTCCTTTGGTTGGGAATTGAAAGGATCGGAAAACCGCCTAACAATGCTGGGTTTCACCTGATTTGGTTCAGTCACGAATGGATTGATTAGCTTTCTATGCTCTACGACTTCGTCGTCGTCGTCCTCATCCGAAGAAGAGTAGTTATTGAACGATTTTCCATGCCAGTGTTCCACTAAATCATCGTCTATCAATTGGCCTCCAGGTGTGAGTGGTTCTTTGAGTACAGAGTGTATTTCATCTACGTCTTCCTCCATTTCTATACTTTCCAGTAACACTTGTTCTGGTTTGTGCAAGGAAAATGTAGGTGGCTTTCGTTGAGTTGATCCCTGCCTGCGACCAGATCCTACTGTAGATGGAGCTGGCAATAAAAGACTCATACTGAGTCTATCATTGACGCTGGATATGTTGGTTTTGATAACATCATCTGGAAATGTCTTACGTTTTCGTTGAAAACGTGGAGATTTCTGTGGTGTGAATTCTGGAGTGATTGGGAGGCCCAAGCTGGGTTGCTTGGTTGAGGATGATTTCTTAATTGAATTTGGTGTTTTGAATGTTGCTGGCTGATGTACCACTTTCTTCGAATTTGTGGAAGGAGTTAACAAGGGATGAAGTTTGATTGGTGTTGTGTCTGGTGTTGATGTTACCCTGGAAGATGAGCGTGTAGCTCGTGGAGGGGTTTGAGGACAGTTAAACATAGCTGATTATGAAAGAATGAATGTGTAATCCCCTAGTTTCAAACTCTTCATTCGTGAGACACGTCTGAAAAGTGGCTGGCTCGCGACATTTTAGCCAAGAAAGTACGGCATACAAATAAATTGAATGCATGAAGAGCATAAAAAATATTCTCGCTCCCCTTCCACATTATTACAATTGTCTGCTCTATTTTGGATCACTTTTTTATTATTCTTTCATATAGTTTGTAGTTCTATGTACAGAATTTACATTGAAGTTTCTTCGAGAGGTCTTCACCCCAAATATATGCGCTAGTTCGTCATAAAATTTCACACGTTGTCTTGTTTCCTGCGGTGACCCTGATTCTCTTAAGTAACAAAGTACCCGAAAAATTCAATGTAACCAAGTAGAACCAAGTCCCTTGAATTCTAGATCGCTTATTGCATTGTCCACAAAATTCAAAGTGGCCAAATGTGAGTGATGTGTAAATGAGATTGGAAGAGTGAAAACTCCACTGAGGAAGTTTTCTTTTAATCTTAAAGCCCGCAACCCAGACGGTAATACAACATGTGAATCAATTTTTCGATTCGACACATACCAAAGTATAATTCAGTCAAACTTGAAGTTAAATTTTAAAACTGGATATTGAATAGAGGTGCCGCCCCAACACTCAAATGTCGAAGCATTTTCCTTCTGAAGTTAAGACGTTAGATTCGGTAGAAGTTCCCAAATATCAATATCAGCAATAATATTGGAAAATAATTCCAACTCCACAAGATTGGTTAACTGCTTCCACGAAGTTGTCGAGCAATTGTATGAACTAAGGTCTGTTATTTAATTTCCAGACAAAGTTAATTGCTTCAATGATCGCGGAAACTGAAAATAGAGCAATGAAACTATGTGACATTCGGTCAAGACTAGGTTTTTCAAGTTATCGGGGAATTGAATTCTCTGCTGACTATTATAACTCAATTGATCACACGAGGACAATCTTAAAGTTGTTAAACCCAGGGAAATCTGAAAAATGGATAACCATCATTATTATTGGTAACTTCAAATGTAGAAATCTTTGTAGTAGAAAGATCTAAGAAATGTATGGAATCAGGCAAATTCAGTAACAACTGTAAAAAAGTAAAGCATTAAAATCAAGAGTAAGATGTTCAAGTAATGGAGGCCACTTAATATTTTCTAATTCCTTCAATGCTTCGTCATCTATGAAATTACGGTCCAAGAGGATTGACTTCAAACGCTGTGGCCAACTTGCATTCAGATGGGCTTTATAATACTTAATAGCATTGAAAGATAGATCAAGTATTTTTAAGGACTGAGGGAGTATGGAAATGTCAACAGTGTCAATGTTATTGTAATCACATGAGGGTATGCAAGTTAGCAGAGAATTCTTTTGTTAGTAAAGTTTGATCTGTTACACCCGAATAATTCCAAAACAATTATGCCACTGTATCGGGTATTTCAACAGTATTGAAGTTAACATATTGGTTCCATGACAAGTCCAATTGGGTCAAAGCGTTCGGAAACTTAATGTCTGACCAATCATTAAGCGAATGCCCCATAAGAACCAAATTGTTTAAAGTGGTAATTTTGCAAGCATAGAATTATTTCGGAGAAAAGGTAAGAATTTCACAAGTTTGGATGCAGATAAGTGAAACCTCTTGAGATTGGAAACGGAGAGAAGAAACTCGAAGTCTTCTGGGGCCATGTCATAGTTTTGCAAAGTAATATCAAGGTATTGGACTTTTGAAGTGAACCGCTCTGGATACTTGAACACTAAAGTATAGAGCGATTGAAAATCACCCCTACACTAATAAATAAGAGTCGCCTAGGGCTTATACCTGGGTTTTCGTCAAGAAACTGTTTGATCTGGAAAGCTTCTGAACTTTATAAATTTGAATTTTTGAACAGCGTATTGGGAAGATACGTAAGGCCTCTTAGTTGGGGATACAACGAAATGGAGCACGCGGCTATAATACTCCCCAATGATGACATTTCCGATTTTTTGATTATCATACAAGATAAGAAAGTCGACAATATAAGCAAAAGTAAGCTGATTAACAATTCGAAGAATTATATAGTCCGGAAGTTGTGGTAAGTATTTCTCTATAAAGGATACAAGGAAACCCTCATCCTGTAGGGGTTCTGCCATGATCTTTTGCCATTGGGTTTAGATATTTTGCAATAATTAGAAATCAAACTTGGTTCGTTATATACAGGACCAACATGATTTTTACCGTGGTTAGTCAAGAAGAGTGGGATTGCCCGTTTATAGACATGTCTCGTACAAAAAAGTGGGAAACAAGGGCAATTTCTCAAACTGACAAAGAATAATATTTTCCTTTTGTGTACTAAGTTTTTTCCTTGTTGTCGTTGCTTTTTTTGGCTCTGCATCCACCAATACCGAACACACATTAAATGTATCCTGCATGCTTCTCTAACAGGTATAACGCAGGTTAGTTGGCAAGGCAAGGCAGCACCGGGAAAGTCTACAATTACCCAGTTTGGGAAAATTTATGGAATCTCCGGACCTAACTGAAAGGCCTTTTACATACTGTACCTCATACGGTACCACGAAGGTAGGATTTCGTCAATACAAAAAAAGATTGCAAAAATGACGGAAACTGCCGCCTCCAACCATAATCCGCCTCTAGCACTAAGCGCCTTGAGTGGTAAGAAATTGGTCGGAAAATCGGGTTCCATTTGTAGAAAGTCGAGGCATGTTCCCTTCGTGGATTTTAGTACTAATACTCCCTTAGTTATGTCTTATGCAGTAAGAACTCGCGAGCCAAGCTTGTTGGACTGAGTACCCAAACCCCGAACCTACCCAATTTTTGCACAGCATAACCCTTTAGATTCGACAATCGAACTAAATCACAAGCAGATATAAGATGTAGCATTTTGGGAACCTAAATGGTTGTACCGTATAAAAAATAGAGTCCTGTCTAGAGGAGACGGCCATATCCAGTCCGCTACCGACAGCCGTGCTATCTCTCGCACCGAGTTTGACCCGAAAAACTAACGAACAAAAAAATTTCAAATATCAACAACCAATCCCTGTTTTGGCAACTAGCATTACCTATAAACTTGTATCTCGTTGGACAACCATCATCGCATCCCTTCCTTACACGACTAAACCCAACAAGATAGGATAACTCCTTTTGGTTTTGCCTTTTGCGTACAACTTTTGTCTATATTTCCCGTGAACAGCAAGCGCTAGTACACTTTGTGACTCACTGGTCAACAGTATTACTCTGGACCATTCGATTGTTAATCAAATAAATTGGTTTTCAGCGTTTGTTAGTGGTGCTTCCTTTTCCGCTATTACCGATACGTCCCATTCTCATCGCCAATTAAGCGCTTAGGATTAAACTGACCCATAGCTGGCCATGGACAAATTAATATCTTCACTCTTGTGCTGTTCGGTGGATACCAGGGACGATGCCAACAATAAAGTTCATCAGGTTTCATCCCCAGCCAAGACTACCAGAAGTACGAAGAATTCGACTAGTCGTCCCACCGGTGCTGCCCAACAACAACCAGCAAAGCAACCCGTAAAGTCTAAAGACAGCATACAAAAGAAAGATGTCTTGGAAGAAGAGAACTCCGTCAATGAAACTGATACAATCACAAACACCAATGATGAACCAAACACCACCCCCACACTGGCCCATAATGGTGATGTAACTAACGCAGAAAAGCATATTATCCATCAAGCCGATGACCCCAATGAAGATGCTCCGAATGATGAAGAGCTTTACGAGGAAGACTTGGACGATGATGAAGATGATGAGGACGATGAAGAAATGTATCTTGATCTCACCAAACTTCAGGAAGGACAAGCTTTCAATCCTGAGACAGGATTTCTCTTGGGTAAGAAGGACACCAAAAGATTTGGAAACAAAAAGTGTCTTATTCTTGACTTGGATGAGACATTGGTTCATTCTTCATTCAAATATCTCAGAACTGCAGACTTTGTGATTCCGGTTGAAATCGATAACCAAGTGCATCATGTTTACGTCATAAAACGTCCTGGAGTCGATGAATTCTTGGAGAAAGTCGGAAAATGGTTTGAAGTCGTGGTGTTTACTGCATCTGTTCTGAAGTACGGTAATCCCCTTTTGGATAAATTGGACTTCAACCATGCAGTTCATCATCGTTTGTTCCGTGACTCTTGCTACAACTACCAAGGAAATTTCATCAAGAACTTGTCACAAATTGGTAGACCATTGGCAGACTCGATCATTATTGACAATTCTCCTGCATCGTATATCTTCCACCCTCAACACTCGATACCGATTTCAAGTTGGTTTAGTGATACACACGACAATGAGTTATTGGACTTATTACCATTTTTAGAGGATATTTCTAAACCAAATGTGGATGACGTTGGATTAGTGTTAGACATTACCTTATAGAGACTCAATCACTCTGTTCCTTCGTTTTATTACCAATCAAGTTATATTTTGGCCATTGTCATCATTAAGCCAATTATAAGGTTTCTGCGCCATTGCTCCCAGTACTTGGCATTCACGTACAAGTTACAATACTGATTTCCATGTTGTTTTTGATGCTGCTTATAATTTTGCTAATACTTTTCCTACTGTTTGTTTATTTCGGCACCTTGCCACCCAACTACTACAATCGTTTAATTAATTGACATGATACTGTCGCTATTTTATAGATGCAACTACCGTCCACAGGCAACGAAAGCAGGACTTGGTTTTGTGGTGGTAGCATGCTACATTTGGTATAGTGATGTACGTTACACAAAAACGAATGAGACTAAATTATTTAGAAAGTAGGAAAAAATGTCGCGATGAGATGACTTTTTCAATCCAGGCAGTAAAGTAATCAAGGGATCAATGAAGTTAAAAACAATCAGCAGATCATCGGACACTTATGTACCAGTAAGGAATAGCCAGGAATCGGCGTTGCCTCGTAACTTGAACCCAGCATTACATCCCTTTGAAAGAGCCCGGGAATACACCCGTGCACTCACTGCAACGAAGATGGAACGGATGTTTGCCCAGCCATTTGTCGGACAGTTAGGTGACGGACACCGTGATGGTGTATACAGTGTTGCAAAGAACTTTGCCACCACTAACCAAATTGCCAGTGGTTCTGGTGATGGGGTTATCAAGTACTGGAACATGACTTCGAGACAGGAGACTGTTAGTTTCAAAGCTCATTATGGAATGGTTAGTGGCTTGGTCGTTACTCCTCAGAACAAGATGCTTTCATGTGGTGATGATAAGACTATCAAGTTGTGGTCAGTGAATAGCAGCGAGTTTGATGATAACGAAGGGGACGAAACTATGGCCAAGAACGGATTAATTAAGACATTCTTGGGTGAACATGCTTTCAAAGGCATTGATCATCATTGGGATGAAGATCTCTTTGTAACCGGTGGTGCTTCGATCCAGCTCTGGGACATGAACCGGTCCCGGTATACTTCCAACTTGTCCTGGGGAGCTGACAACATCAACACGGTGAAATTCAATAAGACCGAAACCAATATAATCGCCTCTGCCGGCTCAGACAACTCGATTGTGTTGTACGATGTGCGGACCAACACGCCAGTGCAAAAAGTTGTGACCGATTTGAGAACAAATGCTCTTGCATGGAACCCAATGGAAGCATACGTGTTTGCCAGTGGTGGAGAAGACCACAATGCTTACTTGTGGGACATGAGAAACTTGACCAAGTCGCTTAATGTGTACAAGGACCATGTTGCTGCCATCATGGATATTGATTTTGCACCCACCGGTCAAGAGTTGGTAACTGGTTCCTACGATAAAACGATCAGAATATTCCGTTCTCGTGACGGCCACTCGCGGGATATATATCATACAAAGAGAATGCAAAGGATCTTTTGTGTGAAGTTCACTACTGATGCTAGATACATTGTGAGTGGTAGTGACGATACCAATCTTCGGTTATGGAGAACAAATGCATCGGAGCGGTCAAATGTCAAGTCAGCGAGACAAAGATCCAAGCTTGAATATGACGCGACCTTGAAGGAAAGATACAAGCACATGCCAGAAATCAGAAGAATTGCCAGGCATCGTCATGTGCCAATAGCTGTTAAGAAGGCGGGTGAGATAAAGAGGACCGAAATTGAAAGCTTGAGAAAGAGACAAGAAAATCAAAGAAGAAATACTCGTAATGTTGCTCCTCCACGCAAACCAGAAAGACAAAAACACATCAGAGGCACCGCCATTAAAGAAGACACGGACGAATAGAGATTCTGTTTGTTTTATAGAGAAATTAATAAACTACAACTGTAAATTTCCAGTCACCTCTTCTAATTGTAGCCGTTTATGCCGTACTGCAACCCAGAATGGTGTGCTTTCGGTATGAGGTCGTCTCATTTGTGTAGTCCCACTCACCCCACCCCACTTCCCGCACGGTGTTACTTCCAATGGAACACTCACGTGATCTGGACCATCAACAAATAAAATCTGTTTAAATCCCAAGAAACATCACCTTAACAGGCTTTTAGTTTTCACAACAAACGGAGACATATCACAGTGGTTTATCTACTACATGAAACCCTAGCCACAAGACCCGACCATAATTTTCTGTTTACTGTCTGCTTTCACTTGTTTTCTTTTTTAATCAAAAAAAGAAGTTTTTGCTAGGGTTTTCCCTCCTATTTCCGTCTGTACCGGCAATCGTATTTGACTAGAATCCTACACCGCGGGCTGCACGGCTTAAATACCTAACATATCAACAACCCTATTTACCACTATGCCGGATAAACACAAGCTTAAGCTCTTCTCACATTTCAAGCAACCCTCCACCGATGAGGAGTTGACACCGTCAACCTCAAACCACTCACATACTACCAGTCGGAAATCGTTTCTCAGTTTTCATATTGGGAAACATGAATCTGGTGAATCTTTGTCATCGCCAACCCTTACCAATTCGGGGGATCACAACCACAAACATGATCAGTCATCAGACCGTCTGGCCTCAGGTTCAGGCCAGGGAAGCAATGCCGCATCTCCATCTAATCATCACCATAGTTCCTTAAACCGGGAAGATTCTACTGCCAAATCGAACTCAATGGTGGAACTCAAGAGGTTCTTCAAGCCGACTAAAAAGAACTCTATATCCAGAAAGCAGGATCACCCGCAGTACGATAACAAATTGCATTCACCCCCACCAATTGCACATGCACATAACACGGTTTACGCCAAGGATGTCATTAATGCAGGCACACCTCATAAGGACCAATCTTCGACTTCCTTGGCGAATTTAATCAACCAAACATCCACCCAATTACTTCAGAATGCCAGTCACTCTCACCTGTCCCTGAACAAAGACCCATTTACCGACGATAATTCTCCTCTTGTGAAGAAATACGGTAAAATTGGTAAGGAATTGGGCAGTGGGGCCGGTGGTTCCGTCAAATTGATAACCCGTCCTTCGGACTTGAAGACGTTTGCTGTCAAGGAATTTCGACCAAGAAGAAACACAGAGTCCTTGAAGGATTACACCAGAAAATGTACTGCAGAATACTGCATTGGTTCAACTTTAAAGCATCCTAACATCATCAAGACGATTGACATAATACATGAGAATAATCGCTACTTTGAAATTATGGAGTACGCTCCTATTGATTTTTTTGCAGTTGTTATGAGTGGCCAGATGTCGAGACAAGAAATTAACTGCTGCTTGAAACAGATTATTGAAGGTGTCAGCTATTTGCATAGTCTTGGATTAGCTCACAGAGACTTGAAGTTGGATAACTGCGTGATCACAGAAGAGGGTATATTGAAAATCATTGATTTCGGTAGTGCCGTCATTTTCAAGTACCCTTATGACCAGTACGGAAATAAGGAAAGCATTCATAATTGTCACGGTATTGTTGGATCGGATCCGTACTTGGCACCTGAAGTTCTAAAAAATTCAAACTCATACAATCCTCAACCAGTTGACCTTTGGTCAATTGCCATCATTTATTGTTGTATGACTTTGAAACGATTCCCATGGAAGATTCCAAACCCTGACACGGACAATAGTTTCAAACTTTATTCCATGCCCGATGATAACTGGCACGACTACTATATCAGTAATGAGTGTCACAAGTTGCTTCTTCAACAGAGAAAGTTGAAGAATATGATTGTGAGGCTGAACAAGAAAAAGAAGCTTTTGGCATCACTGGAAGCGGAGGGTATACCAGTACCATCAGTTGTATCACTCAACACCGAAGATGCAACAGTGAAGGACTCTGTTATGGAAGAAGATGAAACCACAGAAAAATTAAAGGCCGTAGAAACTGGCGACGTCTTGTCCGAAGAGGACGTCCAGGAAGTATTGAATAAATTAAAGGATATTGATGTCAAGCTTGAAGAGTATGAAAATAAGAAGACAGTTATGAAAGCTAAGTTCAATCAAGAACAGGGTGATTCTGACGAGCATGCTAGTACTGGTGTCAGTGAAAGTGAACTTTCACAACCTAAGAAGAAACTGTCGCACAAACAAATACATGGTCCTTACCGGTTGATGAGATTGTTGCCTCATGCTTCGAGACCGATTATCTATAAGATGTTGCAAGTAGATCCTCGCAAGAGAGCTACCTTGGAAGACATTATTAATGACGAATGGATCAAGGAGATTAAATGTTGTACTCTCAAGAGAGGAACGAAGTCGAATGAAGCTGCAAGCTTGGATGGAGATGATGCTGATGTGTTTGTCAAGGGTTTGCCTAGTCACGATCATACTATCGTGTATGACAACGAAGAGAAGGACCACTGAATGTGTAAAGATTATGGTAAGAAGTAGGTCCATATGTATGGCTATATACAGTACACACGGGTAATGAGGAGTAAGCCGAACCATTCTCATCTGGACAAGTGTAGCCACTTGCAAAATTCCATTTGACTATAGTCAGATTTGAATAAATAGAGTCAATTCAGAGATATAGCACATGCCATCGACGCCTCATCCACTCAATCCCACCCGATTCAAGACTGCAATTAAAGTCGCCATCAGTAAGCTCCGATTTAAGCAAGAAAAGGAGTTGGCAATCGCCAAACAACAACGGCGTCAGCTTGCGGATTTGTTGAATCAAGGCAAGGAATCAACCGCCAAGATTCGGATTGAAAATATAATCCGCAACGATATCTACGTAGAACTTTTGGAGTTCTTGGAGTTGTACTGCGAGTTGTTGTTGGCCAGAAGTGCTCTTATTTTGGATGTGAATCGTGTTACGTGTGATGCAAGCTTACTTGAAGCTGTCTCATCGGTGATATATGCTGCTCCTCATTCGGAACTCAAGGAACTTTCACAAATCAGAGATCTCTTGGTCTCAAAGTACGGACCCGAGTTTGGCAAACTGGCTATTGACAATTCAGACGGCCATGTACCATCTAAAATTGTGAAACGCTGTGTAGTTGATCCCCCTCTGGAAGAGTTGGTTGAGTTGTATTTGTGTGAAGTGGCACGAGCCTACGATGCACCATATTCGGGGCTCACGGTCGAACAGAACGATAAAGAGATTGACACTCCAGAAACAGCATCTCCAAAGCCAGAAGAGATTAAACAAGCTAAGGAAGAGCAACCAGTAGATGAATTTGATGCCTTGAAGGCACGGTTCGCTGCTCTCAAAGGTGCTCCTAAGCGTACATAGAAAACCGCTTCTCGCGAAAATAAACAACGGCGCGATAGACCTGCAAAAGACACAACTGTGTGGACCCCATGAAATCAACCTTACTTACCGACAGGCAACAGCAAGAGCTCAACAAAGCTATTATTCAATACCTTGAGCCATTGTTGGTCGGTGAACCTGATATTCTACCCAAATTAAATGAGTACCTTGAATTGCTGCCCAACAGTAACACCCACGGTCATACAAATGCAGACGACATCATTGTTGCTAACTACTTGGAAAAGAAATGGTCGACTGTTCTAAGGCTACAACGCAAGATTATTGACTTGGAGAGTGAGGTCAGTAACCTCCGTTCAGCATTGGATTCACAGCTGGCAACTCAATCGACATCGCTTGCAATCAGTAACGATAAAATTAACTGGCTCCCGTTTCTGCCAACTAAAACATTCACTGCTATGGCTCTGCCCAATCTGTTGGTTCAGTCGTGTGCATTGCATCCCTTGCATCCAGTCGTATATGCTGGATGCTCGGATGGTTCCTTGATAATATGGAATCTAGTTAATGATGAATCATCGATTCCAGAGAAAATAATCAAAGCCCACACCAGAGGTATCAATAAGCTTGCATGGTCTAACTCACCTATAGAATTGACCAAAAACAAACCTTCCTACATTCTTGCATCCTGTTCTGCCGATCTATCAATCAAACTTTGGGACACTTCCACCAACAAACACATTCGTACCCTCACTGGACACGAGCACACTGTGTCCGCAATATCGTTCCTGCTGTCCGATCCTAACATCCTATACTCAGTTTCTAGAGACATGACGGTAAAAGTATGGGATTTGGTAAATGGTTTCTGTATAAAGAGCTTCGTGGGCCACAGTGAATGGGTACGGGACATCGACTGCATAAGTCTTGCTAAAAAAATTCTGATAACTCCAATCAAGCCAAATGAGCTTGGTGATTTCTTGTTGACCTGCTCGAATGACCAGTCTATCAGACTCTCGCATGCCTCATCAGGTACTGGTTTGGCTCTTCTTATCGGACACTCCCATGTCGTTGAAGCAGTTAAATTTTTACCCTTAACTTCCAATATTATTCTTGACAGATTCATTAAGGAGAAAATAGAATTATTCCCTTCGATTCCTCCTGAATTGGCTGAAGACCCAATTTATCTTGATGTTTTGGGATATAAATACTGTATTTCTGCTAGCAGAGATAATACTGTTAAGCTCTGGTTGCTTCCACCTCCAGTTTTGGTGCCCCATCGTCATCCTTTGCCAGCAAAAATCAATGGATCCCAAGGATGGCTACTTGCTGACTTGGTGGGACACACGTCTTGGGTTAAGGCCATTGGGGTTCATCCAAACGGGAGATTTCTTTTTAGTGCTGGTGATGATAAGACCATAAAAATATGGGATTTGGCAAGCTTAAATGTTGGCGGGAAGGTCAGATGCATACGAACCCTTAACGGCCATGAAGGGTTTATTAATGAGGTCGATTTTGCTCGTTTTACAGTGGACAAGACTTTGTTACAAACTGCTAGTGATATTGAGACACCTGAAGCTCAACATGAACACATAATGAAGAACATTGAGACAAAGATGCGGTGTCTCTTTATCAGTGGGTCGTCAGACAATACTGTTAGATTATGGGGTTAATTCAATTTTGTACGTGTATTAGTTTTACTTAGATATGACATTGTCATAATAATCCGAATCGACATATCCACCCCTCATTGAGGCATTCACGTTACGTTTAAATTGATGCTTGTGTTTGACCAATACGTTGGCTGCCTCTTTGTTCAATGGATCATTGGGGTTAGGTTCCAAGAATAAAAAGTTCAAACCAATCAACACTGAGTTCAAATTTAACACAGGAGACCAGTCCTCCCTTAATATATTAAGACATATGTTCCCTTCGATGTCAATGTTGGGGTGATAAATCTTGTCTAAGCACTTGATCTTGGGAGGGTCTATTGGAAAGTTGCTATTCACGTCTACCGTGAAGTCAAATTTTCCTCCCACGTAATAGCCTTGTTGTGGCACAATACGAAGATTGAAATTGAAGAAGTTGGACGGATCAGGAAACGATACTTGTATGCTTTGGGGTAAATCCAACTCGGTAATGTCCTTTTGTAAGCGGATTTGTGCTGATGATACCTTTGACAGTAAAGTCACAGGTACATCCAGCAATGGATCAGTAGAAGCAGCAGCAGCTGCTGCTGCTTCATCCTGTTTCTTCTTTTGAAGCTGGCGGATCTTCAACATGACTAGTGAAGTGAAGTGAAATGGTTACTACAATTTATGCATGGACTGCAGGTAAATAAGCCAGGTTTTACAAGTTTTTCAGGTGTGGCTCGGTTGCAAATTCAGTATTCTATACTAGTTTCTCCAACGTCGTTATGAAATTCTTCTTTTTGTCATATAATAGGATGTGTTGGTCGTATTTGGAAAGATTTTGTTTTTCCGTTTGTAACTTGGTTATGATCTGGCCATCAAATGACTCTTCCAAAGGAACCTGTCCTAAACAGCGGTACGGAGTTAACACATCACAGTCTACCTGTAGTAGCCATGAAATCTCCTTGGTAACAATGCTAGTTACGTTATTCCGCTGTTGAAATTCGGGTGTCATAATAGGAGTCTTATCAAGTCTGGCAGCGAGAAAATTATATTCTTCGATGACGTATTGGTTACATCTTACACCCGCCTCGGTTGCAAGACAATATCCCAAAGTTTCCCATAGCGATACATCCCTCAAGTTTTGATGGCCCATTCGAAGAAGTGACTGCCGGACGTATATATTTTCCTCGTGCTTCAAAAGTATTGAGTTGATGCTGATGCACCATCGTAAGTAGTTGGCAGCATAGTAATTGGCAAAATGGAGCTCCATACTACGTAAGGCTCTTCGTATCACAACTTTTTGATCAACTTTCAGATCTTCATTGTAAAGGAGCACAACACTAAGCTTCTTAAGCCAATTCCAAAGGGATGAACTCTTGTTAATTCGTTTGAGTCGACTGACCAAGAATGAAGTAATAATATCCAACTCTTTGTTTAAGAACATATCTCCATGTTGCTCTCCTAGTGACCATGTGACCTTTTCATGCAATGCAATAATTGTATGGTTTTCATTGGATGTTATCAAGAATCCTAGTGTCATGTAGTATAGCTGCCAGGGATCAAGCTTTCCAAATACTTCTGGTTTACCAGACACATTTTCATGCCAGAAAGTGTGAGATTCCTTGAACAATCGCAAGTAGGTCTTCTTACTGAGTCCAATGTCTAGATCGTTATTCGATTCTTGGACGATAAAATCCTCATTGTGTGTATCAGGAACAATTTGAATGATTTTAAAATCTGCCAGAGAGTTTACTATAACGTCATAAAGCTGCTTGATCAATTTCATCTCTTCTTCAGGTGCTCAATCCGCATACAATATCGTACACAACTCTTGATCGAACCCAAGTACAAATTTTGGTGCCATCTACTTGAACCGCGCGTGGAGTACACAAAGTTCCGAACTTTAGCATATTTACTTCCTACAGCTTCAGAATATAATGCTATCATATAAGGATCTAATAGAAGATGAGGACGAAATCATTCCTTCGACTGATACATTAAGTGAAGCAGCATATAACACCACCAAGTTGAATGGGTTAATACTGAATACTACACACCATGAAGTGGATAGCGATGAGATACCAGAAAGTCCTACGGAATTGATGCATTCAAATGAGCTTGAAGAAAAAGTATACGAGGATAATTCAAAGAGCTGGAAGCTTCTTCGTGTTATGGCAGGAGCTCATGATGGCTGGGTGCGCTCGGTGGCCGTAGATCCTGTTACAAATAAATGGTTTGTTACGGGATCTTCCGATAGCACGATAAAAGTATGGGACTTAGCCTCTCCGCAGATGAAGGCAGTCTTAACCGGTCACATAATGGGAGTAAGATCACTTGCTGTTTCGTCCAAATTTCCATACGTCTTCTCAGGATCGGAAGATAAAACTGTACGTTGCTGGGATTTAGAAAGAACTAATTCACCCGCAGGATGTCAAATAAGAGACTATCATGGTCATGTTGGTGGAATATACTCCATGGCCTTGCATCCAGAGTTAGATCTTTTATTCACTGGGGGTAGAGACTCTGTTATCCGTGTGTGGGACATTAGATCTAGGGCGCAAGTAATGGTGCTCACGGGCCATCGGAGTGACATCTCTTCGATAGTTAGTCAATCTGGAGATCCCCAAATTGTCTCAAGCGCCATGGATTCAACCATCAGGTTATGGGATTTAAGAAAGCAATCGACAGCGCTAGCATTGACCCATCATATCAAAAGTATACGACTGTTAGTACTTCACCCACACGAGTCCACAATGTGTTCTGGAGATTCTGGTGGTAACTTCAAGCAATGGGTATTGCCTGAGGGTCAGTTACTCAACGAGTTCGGCACCCCAGAGAATAGTAAAATCGTCAACACAATGGCTATAAATCCAGCCAATAATTCCATCTATGCTGGTTATGATGATGGACGCATGGAATTCTACGACTATGTTAGTGGTGAGTTGTTACAACATGAAAAATCAACTCCGGTTCCGGGCACACCTGAGTCGAGCATATATGCATCAGCTTTTGATATGCTGGGGTTACGATTGATCAACTGTGAAGGAGACAAAAGCATAAAAATTTGGGGTACTGTAGTATAATTAATTTAATGTACATTAGGCATAAACGTGAATATCATAGACAATTAAATAGTATTGAGAACTACCAACCGAAACGTAACTGATTGGCAGTAAACAGTGGTGGATTCCAAATAAGTTTAGCGGGATCCAACTCATGTTTCTTCTTATCCTTGACCTTCTTGATTAATTTGTCGTACAACACCATTATTTGGTCTGTGATAACGATGATATGTTGACCCTTGTAGTAACGTAAGATCTGGAGAGTTGTCAATGTGTGCAATATATCTGTGGTCGTCATGCAAGTAATTGAAGAGATTTCTTCAATAGTAATTTCACTGGAAGACCCTTGGTATCTAGGTGTGGCAGACTCATCCTCATCTTCATCGGCGGCTTGCGGATTGTTTTTTCTGAATAACGTGGGATTATTTCTTTCAACAAGTACTTTAACCAAGGTATCTGTCCAGTAAGCTCTATATGATAATAAGCCCAAGTCGGAGAGGGGCTTTTCTGGCGATCCCACTTTGTGCTCGACATTTGATAACATATATGAGAACTGTATCAATAGCTTACCGTATCCACGTTTCTGGTAACATGGAAGTGTAAGAATACATGCCACATTGTAACCATCAGCACTTTCTTTTTCCTTCGAAAAGTACCCCACAACATGATGACCTTGTTCTGATTTGATTGTCATAATGTAGAAGAGGAAAGGATCCACATCATAGTATAAGGTCTTGTGATCCAAAAATAACTTCGATAATAAGCAAAGATTACGGCACCAAGTTCTCTGTTTACGTCCATCAATTTCCCAGAAACTAACCTTTGAGTCTCGGTATATTTCATTTCCTGGAGGGTGTTTCATTGAGCACTTTGATCTGAATCTCTCAAATTGTTTACGTGAGCCAAAGTATGAAAGAGTAAAGTCACAAATATAGATCTCATCCTCCTCCGTAAGTTCAATAGGATACGGAGAAAAGTACCATGGTTCAATTATATGTTCACCAAGTATTACTGTTGATAAGTTTCTGACGCGAGCAACCTCGGAGTGATTTTGCGTCATGGATCCACTAGTACGCAACTTCTTAATTTCCTCTTCACGATTTACCTCTTCACCGGGTCTCCTCAAACCTTGCACATTAAGATTGTCCAAATCCATCTCATCTTCTTCAACTCCTGGGGTATCATTTTCATCTGGTTGGGGTGTTGAGGTAACAGACTTCTGCAGCAGTTTTGACTTCTGTGCTTTCAGTTTTGACGTCTTCGACTTCTTCTTGGTATCCTTCTTGTCATCTTTTTTATCGACCTTGATTTCAGGTAATATCATTTCTCTGGAATAATCAATACGATCAACATTGACCCATTCATCTAATCTTTTGTTAAATTCCTGGTAATGGACATAGAAAACCTTTCTGCCCTTCTTCATATGCAGCTGCAAGATTTCTGCTAAACGGAATTCACCATCTTTAGATACGTAAACTTTACTTCCTGTTACGATATCATCTTCGGTAAAACAAGGCTCCTTTTCAGACGCGGAAGTTCCTGATGTGATCTTGATCGAAGAGTTGGGTAGCGGAGATAGAGGCAGACTCGCTTCGCTTGGCATCTTTTCGGTGCGGTAAGAGTTGTGTTGATGTTTATGTGATCTTTGAACCCGAAAATACAGAATGTCGCAGGATCACTTTTTTTTTTTTGTGACAACCAACGCCTATCCCTGGGCCAAACTTACCTCCCCCTTCTAGGTGAGTATTAAAAGTAGTCGATACTTTTAGAGTAACTTTATACAATCTACTATTCTCATAAATATTGGTTAGTTGAAACTTAGTAAAAGTTTGATCAATCGATAAGAATGCTTGAAATAAAAATAATTTTACAAACCTAGAAAAGTAACAAAATTGATAAATTTTATAAATTAAAAATGAAGGGATCTAGACACTTCAAATACATCGATGCCAATGGACCCATGTAGGACCCATGTACTTGATGAAGTAAACCAACTTTCTTTTTTAGCCTTTTTTTATTCGCTTAGGGTAATAGCTTATTGCCTCATTGCTGGTCGAGATTCTTACATCAATTCTTTCAAATTAACTCCTATTTAGCGTAATTATAATAAATTATTTTCCATCCGTTTCAACCTATCAACTCTTCTAGCACGTGAGCACTTCTCCACAGTTATCGGACATTCTCTTCCACCGAAACAGATTTATTCGAATCAGCAAGTACCTTACCCTAATTGTATTATTTGCTAGTAAAATACATTCCTTTTGTATTCCATAATTGAACCTCCACTCTCCGATGCCAGAATTACGTCGTTCCACCAGAGTTGCCAGAAAGGCCGAATCTGTTCCCTCCGAAGCACCAGTTGTCAAGAAGGCGAAGAAAGCAAGCAAACCAAAAGGAGAAACAGTTGATACTACTGAACCAAATGCAGTTGAAATCGAGGTTGGTGATGCCATTCCAGACATTACCTTATTAGATGAAAATGCAAGTGAAATCAATTTGCCTGAAGCAGCCAAGAAGACCAAGTATTTGGTTATTTTTGCTTATCCAAAGGCTTCTACTCCCGGCTGCACTAGGCAAGCTTGTGGATTCCAAGCTAACTACGAATTTTTGAAGGCCTCAAACACCACCGTTTTTGGATTAAGTGCTGATCAGCCAAAGGCCCAAAAGAACTTTGTAGTCAAGCAAAAGTTAGAGTACCCACTCTTGTCTGATCCTTCTAAGAAGCTCATTGGCCCATTGGGTGCCAAGAAGTCACCCTCTGGAATTAAGAGATCCCACTGGATCTTTGTGGATGGTGTTTTAAAGGTTAAGAAGATTCAAATCAGCCCAGAAGCAAGTATCAACACTGCTAAAGAAGACATTAAAAAATTCATCGAGGAAAATGAAGGTGGTGAAAAGGAAAACGGTGCGAGTGATTCCACTGAGAAACCTACAACAGTTAAAGAGAATGGGGCTAATGAAACTAAGCCCAAGGAAGAAGAAAACGACAATGCTGCTAAGGGCGAAGAACAATAAATAGACTTCATTCTTTTGATATATGACTTCTTATGTACCACTTTTTAATCGCTAAGCGAAGCAATCTGAACACCATATGAGGCAACCTCCAAAAGAAGCGAAACAAAGATCATCACCTTACTGAACCACCAGACATGTTGAACTGTGAATGAACAGTAACTAAAAGCAAATTGCCACTTTTTAGTAGGGTGATCGAAATGACCAGTCATAATTCCGGTTTGACCGTTGAAATCCCCCATCATGGATTTCACGACAATCTCGCGAATTGAAACATGATCACCACCCTTTTGCTCTTCCTTGGAAGCAACCCATTCGTTCCCTTCGAGGTTGTACCAACTATCACATCCCTCGTGGTCATGTCCAGTCAAAATGACGCCATTCTGATCCTTGTTTGGGAAAACAATATTGAAGACCTTCTGGGTGGTTTCGTAGGCCAAATGGTTCTGGGATCTGAGTTTACCGTTCTTATATGGCTCTTTAATGTTATCGATGTAGTACTTGTGTTCTGGTCCATCCGAACACAAACCTTCCTTCTTGTAGAAAGGAATATGAGTTAACAAAACTGTTGGGCCCTTGAAAGTTGGGTTCTCACGGTTCTGTAAGTTTTCCAAGAAAGACCAAGTAAAACGAACAAATTCCTCTTGCAAGGCTGGGCCCTCTAACGTAAGAGAGTCCAAAACAACAATACGCCATTCTTCTGGTGTTCCCTTGTTGTAGTTAATGACATAGTTGTTTTGACCAAACAAATGATGGAAACGAGCCATGTGCTGCCAAGTAGCGTCTCCACTGTAGCCAATATCATGATTTCCTGTTAAATTAATGAATAATGGGTTCTTAAAGTTTGGGTACTTCCTGTCTTCGTTGTACCAATCATAAACTTCGTTGTAAACACGAGACTCAAATCTGTGGATTGGGTCCATTTCCATTTCATCATTGAGCCATGCTTGCCAGTCATAATCCTCGTGTTTTGCCTTGGTTTCCACTACGTTTCGCTTATACTCTAATGGTCTAGGAAACAATCTTTCAACAAATCTACTGGTTCTGTTGTAGAATTCAGAGTCCAAGATCCACTGGGAGGAGAACAAGTCACCCATTACAGCAACATGACTGGGACTCAATCTTCTCTTCATAGTTGCGTAAATGTGACCCAAATAGTAATCATTACCGAAGTTGTCCAACCTCTTGATGTATTTAGTCAGTGGCCAGTTTCCATTGATCTGAGGGTCACCAAATGTTAACATATGAATATCCTTGACCTTTCCATTCTTGTAGTGAGTATTATTGGATAATTTCTCGGTTGGAACTTGCAAATGTGGGAAGTTCAAAAGCAAATAGTATTTTAAAGTTTCAGGAACGTATTCGTTGATGAAATCGTTGGTACTAACCAAAGGTGCTTGCTCTTCAAACTTATGCCATAAACACTTATCAGAATCGTTCAAAATATCTGGATAGAAGTAAACAAAGAAGTTTACTGCGATGGTAACACCCATCACCGATCTGGTGAAGGTCATAAACGAAACCATGATGATTGTGGAAATCGAATAAGGTGAAAGTAATTTTGTCGCGTCTCAAAAAATCGAGCAATGAGAAGATAACGATTTCAACTGATACTATACGAACGGGAAAGTGTAGAGTCGCATCATAAATACAAAGAGAAATTGTGTAATCTGGTATACTAGAATCTAAAAGTATTCCTATTGTTTTCATCCATCAAAATAGTCAGTACGGAAGAGAGAACGAATCTCCCTCTACATTTGTTAACGTGTAATCGTAATTTGTATTCTAGATACGTGCAGTGTACATTAGCTAACCAGACTCAAACGGAATTCTGAGTAGTGCTTGCTTACAAAGCTTCCTTCAAGGTGGCGTTCAATTTGGCGACCTTAGAGGCAATGGACAAGTCGACAGTTCTGTCACCAACCTCTACAACCAAACCACCCAAGATTTCTGGGTTGACGTCGTTGGTCAACTTCAAGGTCTTACCTTCACCCACAAAGGCGGACTTACCAATGGAGGCTTGCAATCTCTTCAAGATTTTAGAGTCCAATGGCTTAGCGGAGGTAACCTTAGCCTCAACAAGACCCTTGTGAGCATCGTTCAAGATGGAGAACTTTTGCAAGATAGAACCAAAGTTGGACAATCTGTTGTTAGCAGATAAGACGTTCAAGAAATTGGAGATAGTCTTGTCTAACTTCAAGTTGTTGGAAATTTCATCAATAACAACAGCACGGTCCTCCTTGGACAAAGCTGGGTTGAGCAAGAATTCCTTAACCTTTGGATCTTGTTCGAGCAAGCCGCTGATCTTGGTCAAAGCTTGGTATGCTGAGTCAATTGAGGTTTCTTGGGCCGAGGCGCTGAACAAAGCACTGGCATAAGTACCGTCAATGCCGTACAATTGGATTGGTGGCTTGACAGACTTGGTAGCGGTAGCTAATGAACGAAGAAAGACACGAGACATTGTATGGCTACTTTATGTGGAGGTGTAAGTAATACGTCCTTGGTAATAGTTTTGATAATAGTTGACGTTTGAGTCGCAGACTTTTCATTGTCGGCTTTGTTGTGATTGGTGCTGATAATTACGCAGATTTTTTCCTGGACGTAAATTACCTTTACTTTGTTAAGTCCACAATTTACGTCCGATCTACCCATGATTTCAGTATATACAGGACTAAGTCTCATTTTTACATAAATGATTTCAATCTTGCGGGTATATTACAGTATACCGAATTTTTTTCACTAAATCGACTTTACGTAGCGAATACCTGGTTCGATTTCAAGTACACTAATATCAATGCTTACTTCACGGTGGTTATCGCTTGGTCGTAGTGGAATCACACGTGCACTTCCTAGCACTTCACTTCAGTGGATTTGTGGTGCCAGAAACCTATCCACTGAGTCTGAACAGACTGACTTGGAACAAAAAGATGAGCTTTACAGAAGACAGCGTAAGTTGGCCCTTGCTAACGTCAGAATCAAGAGTTATGCTAACGGTCATCTCCAGCCAGGTTCTACCCATTTCAAGAAACCCGTGCATGAACATTTACACAAGGGTAAAGCAGTTAGAGAATTGACTGTTGCGAAGAAAAAGACAGCAGGTAGAAACAATACCGGTAAGATTACTATTCGTGGTCGTGGTGGTGGTCACAAGCAACGTGTTAGATTAGTGGATACCCACAGATTAACACCTGGTAAGCAAACTGTGGTCAGAATTGAATACGATCCAAACAGATCGGGCCATATTGCATTGATTAAGCACAGCGAAACCGGCGATTTATCGTACATATTGGCGGCTTCAGGGTTGCGTGCTGGGGATGTTGTGGAATCATTCCGGACCGGTTTACCTGAAGATTTCCTTCAGGAAATGAAGGAAACCAACAACGGTGAAATCGATGACGCCCTTTTGACTTCGCGTATTATGCAAAGAGGAAACTGCTTACCATTGCACATGATTCCAGTAGGTTCGATTATTCACAACATTGGCTTGCATCCAAACGGACGTGGTCAATTGGTAAAATCGGCTGGTACGTTTGCTAGATTATTATCCAAGCACCCTGAACAGAACAGAGTCATTATCAAGCTCAGTTCAGGTGAGCACCGTTACGTTAACTTGAAGTGTCAAGCCACTTTGGGAGTTGTGTCTAATAAGGAGCACAAGTCTATTTCTTGGGGTAAGGCCGGTAGAAGTCGCCACAGAGGCTTCAGACCACAAGTTAGAGGTGTGGCTATGAATGCCTTTGACCACCCTCATGGTGGTGGGAGAGGTAAGTCCAAATCCAACAAGGTCTCCCAATCGATGTGGGGTACCAAGAAGTTTGCAAAGACTAGAACTCATAAGCATGTCAACAAGCAAAAGGTGAAGGATAGAAGAGAAGCATGAGCTTACTTAACTTGTATATATAACATTAATTCAGAATTCACATTTTGAGGTTAAGAAGTAGAGAAGAATCCGTAGAAGTTCGCCTAATGCCTCTCTGATGGTATAGTACAAATATATTGCGGCCGTGACTGTGACGACAAGAAGTATTATAGTCGCAACTGCCTGATGTGAAAGTAAATAGCTTCTTGCACTATCATTCAAAACATAAACCCAGATATATTCGACAATCATAGCAAAATATGTCGGGGGAAATGGAATTGGAGTAACTGGTCTGCTAATTGGCAATAATGTTTGTGTAGATAAATCTTGAACCGACGCTGAGAAGCTTTGTACAGCAACAAATTGACCATGAACCTGGTTCTCAATGGCAAAAGACTCCTCACGGTTCGCCACCAGGTCTTCCAATCTCCATACATATGTCTCTGCCTAAAGCTCTTCTAGGCGTTTAATGTACATGAATGGTTTGGGAGTCAATGTAGTTGCAAAAAAATTAGACCAGTTGCACCCAAAAAATAAAATTCGTTCTAGTCGCTTACAATTCCATCATAAACATCTTCGGCTTCGTGTAAGATGCGCCACGGCAGTGGAGTACGCATATTGTCATAGTAAACTAAACGAAGTGAATACTCAAGTTGAGGATCCAAATGTACTTGATCCCGTTGAAATATTTCCAAGTCCAAAATTTCAAGTATTGGTAGATATTTATCAGCTTGAAAGTTGTAGTCGCCAGCGAGAACAGTGGGACTCACGTACCGTAACCGTGCTTCCTTGACGATTATCAAACAGTGAACAGTATGGTAAGTTATTCGTTGGCTGTATTTATTTTCAAACCGAACAATGGCTGGATCAAACAGGAACTCTGCAAGAATACTGTTCTTGCTATCAGAGAGTACTGCAGTAATGCCGTTCGTTGATGTAGTCTTCAAGAACTTGCTGATACGGAGTATGTATGCCAGTGCTGCCTTTTTGACTATATTGCGACATATTATTCCATCTGAACTATACTCCATTCGGTTGAGGTGCTCTTGCACCATATCCATCAACCATGAATTTTGGAATACCAACGGGAACTTCATCAATTATTTGAATTCGCAGTCGATTTTTTTCTCTCGTCTTGTACTGAAGTAGTCCATGCTTGTGAATTCTATTAAAAACTACTATATACATGTATGATTAGGGGCTGCTACTGGAGCTCTTTCTGCGCTTGGAAGACTTTAAACTCAAGCGCTGAATTCTCTTAGCCTCCCTTTTCTCGCTAGCCTTTTGGAGCAGTTTCTCCTTTTTGTCATCGACTTCCTCTTCTTGGAACACGGTAGCTAATAAGTCTCGCGACTTCTTCTGACAGTCCAAGGCACCATACTTGACTTGCATCATGTCAAATGAGAAGCATATATCCAATTCTTCAAACTCCTTAATTACCCGAGACAGGTCTCTTGGAACGAAAAAGATATTTGGACTGGCTCTATATTTAACCAAGTAATCATTCATATCACGAGACATGGTGAGAAGCCGATCTGGATCAGAAGAAATAGTACCACGAATTGGATAACGGGTACTAAAATGCGTAAGCATCAACTTAGGACAGTTCATAAATCTCGAGACGTTCACAGCTTCGATCATGGTTGAGTGCTTCTTAGCGATCGCTTCCTCAATATGCTCGCTATCTAATGACGATTCATGGATAACCAAGTCACTATTATAACCGATATCCACAAACCGGGGATTTGGTCTGGTGTCCCCCGAGTAGGAAACCTTGAATGTTTGACCACCATCGTTCAAGTCAAAGGTGAAGGCAATTGAGTAAGCCCACGCACAATGAAGGGCACGAACTGTTTGAATTGACGTGATACTCAAATCATTACTCAACTTCTTGAACACCTCCTCATTTCTTGGAGCCAAGGGAACCTTTGAAACGACATCCTTTAGGGAACTCGAATCAAATCTCTTCTCGAAGTCATCAAGGCTAATTGCTTTATATTGCTGGTTTCTCTCAGCAATAAATTCTTCACAACTTAAGTATACCAACCTCTCAAGATCAACGTTAACATTTAACTGACCTTCCAACTTATACCACTCATTAATGAAGGTGTCATATTGCCAAGGGATCACAAGATAAAGCTTCTTATCTGGAGACTGGTTGATCTTGAACCACTCGTTAATCACTGACACAAGACCCAAGTGATGATCAGCATGCAAATGACTAAGATGAATCAACCCCAATTCCTGAAAAATTTGTTTCTTTTGCTCACCATCATTGTGACCAAAGTTTCTCAACATTGTCCCCAATGTGTTTTCACCACCATCCAACAAGATGGATCTAACCTTGATGTTGCCATTCTCATCATAAGAAGGTACTCTTATCAATGTCGAAATAACATTCCGTTCCAATGAAGGAATCGCCGAACCAGTTCCTAACGTATGTATTTGAATCTGATCTTTCAAGGAACCAGGTGTAACTTCAAGACTGATTGGCTTATCAAGTAAAATTTCCTCTTTATTAACATTAGGAATGTTCAACTGAGGTATGTTATCGTCATAAATACTGGACCAACTGGAAGTATTGAAATCCGATTCATCAATACTTACACCATTGACGTTAATTTTAACGTCTTGTAAGCGTTGAAGTTTGTAAAGCTTCTCATTAGATGACAATGGAGAATGATTGGAAAAATTTGGAAGATTAAAATTGTCCTTTTGTAAACACTTGAAAGTTAAGACGTCAACAGCGGCCCTTCTAAATACCAATGTGTTATCGGAAATGGATTTATGACTAATAATATGCTTTGAGTCTGCTGGAAACTTGTTAATAAATGATTGATAGATATCAGATTGAAAATCAATATCGTCGCCCAACAAGTGGTAAACGAGACCAATTGATTCAGCTCCAGTGTGTTCGGTTTCAAACCAACTTTCAGAGCTAAGTGTATTCTGTAAATAAGAAACATTTGGAACATCCAAAACCAAGATCTTTGGAAATGTGGAAGGTGGTTCAATAACTTGCTCAGGTAGAATGGTTTCACCCTTATCATTAGTCACTGATTGACCTTGACTCAATTGTCTGAACTTTGCTCCTGGCTGTAAACCTAATGCAATGGCTTTTTTAGAATCAAATTTCCCGCGGGCTGGAAGTAATCTTATAATATAACTGACAGATTCTTGTTTATCCATAGGAAGAAGTTCCTTCGGATCGTTCAAGGCAACATGTGTTTGCATTTCGGTCTCATAAGGGTCCGACTTGTATGAATGGGGATTGTCTGAATTGACCCTGCTGGTATCCAATGGAAACATGAGAGAGACCAATTTCTTTAACTGTCTATAATAAGTTTCCGAAACTTCATGGGAAATGGTCTCTGGAGATGAACTAGGGATTTTTATAGGTTTCACCACAATATTGCTGTCCCCAAATATACCGTCTTCCATTGATTCCTGAATCTTAAGCTGAACTCCCTTTCTAAAAACAAAAGCTCTCCAAGTAGCCACAATGAAAGATAGTATTCTACCAGAATTAGCAAATACATCAATTCCCTTTTTGGTAGCATCACTCATGGTCAAAAACAAACCTGGAAGACCTCCAATATCGGACCATGTTGAAAATGTACCGGTAAGAAATACAGACTTCAACTTTCCTAGGCGAACTTTTTCCTGGTTTAATACTCTTTGCGTACCTTCAGGGACCTTTCCAAAGAAGTACTTATAGCCTTCTTTGTTGGTTAACATTAAAAGAGGTTGCTGTGTGTCATCTGTTTTGTGAGTTAATGTTAAAATAGAAAACATGGCTGCTGTATCTTGGTTATGTTCAACAAATCTCAGAATATAACGATAACGTTCCTGTTCTGATCTGAAGAAACGTGGATTTACGTCTTGTGCTAAGTTCTTGCTATATTTACTGATGGATTTTTCTTGTTTGGGCGATGATCTATGTGCCTTTCCTCTTCTGAGAATATAATAAGTTGAAGAGTAAAGCCTCTGCACTCTTGGACGTATCGAAAACACACTGGATTCTTTCTATGGTTGGTTATAGGCTAATCCGGCCTGCAGAGATATATGAGATGACTCAAGCTAAATGTCGCATTTTAAAAGTCGTATAATGTCGCACAAATGACCGATCACATCGTCGTTTAATGCAAGTGAATCCTCGGTCCCAGAATTACCCCAGCTTTACCGTCAGGTGTCTTCGCAACTATGAGCCAACCACTAATTTTAAGCGGAAGCACGGATTGGACTAAAGCCGGTGGTGCCATAATGCAGTCATTAGTTGAAGAAAGCATGAAGTTGAAAGAAACCAAACCGATAGAGACTGGCAAACATATGTTATCGTTCAGAGACGTGCCATTTCTTAATCGATTATTGCCACAGGTGGATGAGAAGAAAGTACTTATTGATTCACTACTAGCGAAACAGAAGGAAGCAGAGAATTATGAAAGCTGGTATAAGATTTCACTCAAGCTTGACGAGCTTATGAATAACAACTCCTGGAAAGCCAACCCAGAATCAGATTTCTACGATTACGATCTTATTTACAATAATATGATGGAAATGAGGGAGGCCAGATTAAAGAAAGATAACAGACTTCTTTTATACTTGATAAGAACAAAGTGGATAAGAAATATTGGTAATATGGGCGATATTAATCTTTATCGTCATTCATTTGTCGGAACTAAAAGATTGATCGAGGAATATTCGGAGGAATGTAAAACGTGCTTGGAGTATTTGATTAGTGACAGGAATCTGCATCTTGAAGATCGATACTTGTTAGGAATGTTGATTCAAACACGCAGAAACATAGGAAGAACAGCGCTTGTGTTGTCTGGTGGAGCTACGTTTGGCGTTTTTCATATTGGTGTCTTGATAAGCTTAATTGAAAACAATTTACTTCCACGGATTATTAGCGGTTCTTCGGCAGGTTCCATTGTGGCTGCTATTTTGAGTTGTCATAATAACGAAGAAGCCATTGTTCTCTTGAATGGTATCACGCAGAGAAAGTTTAACATCTTTGGAGAAACATTAAATTCAGATGGATCACCTCAGGGTAATTTCAGAGCTTTGCTTCAAAACTTGGCACACTTTTTGAAATTCGGTACATTTTTTAATTCAGATGGATTAAAGGAAACATTGATTGATTTTGTTGGTGATTTAACTTTCAGAGAGGCCTACAATAGAACAGGTAGAATTTTGAATATTACTGTTTCACCAGCATCAATTCACGAGCAGACACGGTTATTAAACTATTTAACTGCTCCCAACTGTCTTATTTGGTCAGCTGTTTGTGCAAGCTGCTCTTTGCCAGGATTTTTCCCGTCAACTACTATTTATGAAAAGACTCCACGCACAAACGAAATTCATGAATGGAATAATGATTCTTCAAGCAAGTATGTTGATGGCTCAGTCGATAATGATATGCCAATCACCAGATTATCTGAAATGTTCAATGTCGATCATATTATTGCCGTACAAGTCAACCCTCACGTCGTTCCAATCCTCAAAGTATCTGTGAGTGAAGTTGGAGGTGAGGTTGAAAATCATTTCAGCAACAAGATTAAGCACTTGATGAATAATGCTTATGATTTCATGTCTTGTGAAATAATTCATTATCTTCAGATGTTAACGGAAATGGATATTCAGAAAAATCTTTCCAACAGATTTATTTCTATTTTATCACAAAAGTATTCTGGTGATATTACCATCTTACCAGACTATAAGCCGGTTGATTTCCTTTACGTGTTCGAAAACCCAACCACTGAATTTCTATTAGACTTCATTATCCGTGGAGCTAGAGCATCGTGGCCGAAGATTACCTTGATCAACAACCACTGTGGAGTTGAGTTTGCATTGGATAGAACTATATCTGCTTTGAGAGGTAGAATCATAACCTCTGCCAACAATTTGCTCACTTATCAAAGTAATGCCAAGTTACTGTCATTGAAACATCACCCCAAGTCAAAATCAAACGAAGCAAACGAATTTTATACCCTAGTCAGTTCTCCAGTCATGGTTGAAGGTCCTCGAACCCCCGACTCTGTAAGAGTACAAGGAAGATTGAACATAAAGAGACATAACACTACTTCGGGTAATATAATTTCTGCACGATCAAAGGGACTGAGAAAGAAAAGTTCAACTAGTATTTCGGTTAAAAAGAAAGGAATGCCACGGGGCAAGTCAACTACTGCATTACTGGCATTACATCGCACGAGTACCGGTGATGAGACTCTAGTTGACGACGATGAAAACTTGAGTCCAGATTTTACCCGTCCCCTGGTAGCCTCTCCAAGCAATCGGAGAAGGATTCGCAAGGCAAGAAGTTCAGGAAATTTTAGAGAACAAGAAACGTCACCCGAGGCTGTAAAAGATAAGGCTCAAGTAAAGTCTGAAAGAGTATCATTTTCTCAGAATAATCCATATTTTCAGGATGCTAGCGGTTCTACTGGAACCGAGACTATTCTCAGACCAACTAAGAAGGAAAAGCCAAACCTTCCACGCATTTCAAACAATAGTTCGGCCAGGAATTCTTATATCGGGTTGAACAGAATGAAAGAAGGAAGACTAACATGTTCCAACAATACTTCTAATCACAACTTGAAAGCATACAACGATTCAAATGAATTATTCAAATGCCTAAACTCTCCTGATTTGAGAAGAGGATTAAGAAAGACAATGAGTCGTGATTATTTTGTGAGTAATTTGTTAAGCGACAACGAAGACGATTTAGTGACTTGGGATATTACTCGCCAAGATGATGACAGATTCAAAGGTAGAAACCTGGTTCTGGAGAGTAATGATGATGGCAGCGATCATCAGCAGCTGGGAGGTGCAGAGGATGAAGATGAAGAATATGAGGAAGAAGAATTTGGTGATGAAGACCTTGATGAAGATCCAGAGGATGCTTTCAAACAATTCACCAACGTTCAGCATCAAAGTGACGAAAGAGAGGTAGAGTCAAGTGTAAGCCAAGAGCTGGACTCAGGCGAACATCCTGATATTGAGTATGCAGTTCATCCATATGAGGCTGAAATATCGGGAGTAACTAGACAGAGTTCCGAAGAAGAGATTCAAACAGATATTGTGTAATGTTAAATAAACGATTATTCACTAAAGAAGCTTAGGGCGACAGGAATTAGCATACCTGCAAGTGTAATCATAAACTCCCCACCCGTCAAGGCTGGGTGATCTCCGAAATGGGTGCCATCTTCTTCAGAAGAGGGTAAATATTCCTTTGACTTGACGGCAAGCTTTGACGTTTCCAGCATGACATGAGTCACCACATAGAGAAATGTTCCAGCTGAAAATATAAATAATATACCAATGACAAACTGGTTGTTAGCTGCAGTCAATGAAATTATTGTAAATGTTAACAACGACGAAAGGGGAGTCATCAATGAGAACAATGCCAAGTGGATTCGTATAATTTTGACATTTAGGTTCTCCTGGAACAAGATAGTTGTCAAACTGAAAGCTGTGGGAATCTTATGAATAATGATGATGGCAAAGAACACTAGTTCAAATGTAAGATTATGATCCGCAAATGCCGAACCCAACGAAATACCATCAACTAGTGCATGGAAAAGTAGCCCTAAAGTCAACGAAGAGTGGAGAATTGATTTAAAAATGGCCTTAATTGAAATGTCATGGTTGGATCCCTGTAAGACAGAGTAGTCATATGACAACTTCATATTGAACGAGGTTAAAATAGAGGGTAATCCGTCAAGAATGTACATCAAAACAAACCCAGCTAGTAATGCAGCCCCAATATAGTTCGGGGCCGACGAATTGTCATTAGGGAACCCTTTATACAATGTTTCGATACCTTCCGGGATAATTAATATCAATGACGTTGCAACCAAGATACCCATACTGAAGAGTGAGACGTGGCTTCTAGTAGATGGTAATAATTGTAAGCTCAATGGAACAAGACCTGCTGCAAAGGCCAGAACAGCCATTAAGACCGTAAGAACAACGAGTTCCACAATCTTAGATACCATCACTAGTAATTCATCCAGATTTCCAGGTAGTGTAAAGTTGTATTAACTAGAAAATAATTTGCAATCGCGCTACGCGGTTTTAATTCAAACATCAGAATCAGAATCTATCGAGATTGATATAATGGATCCCACTCTTCTAGAAGATAAACTGAAATTGGCTTTGCTATATTTTCAGTCTGCTGAATATCAGAATGCATTAATAATATATCATGAAATTATCAAATCATTATCTCGACTCCCCATCGCTACCATCAAGAAGATACGACGAGTACAATATAAGCTTCTAGAGACACCTGTTGCCGGCCCATGCATCCACCCACAGTTAGGTTCTTTTCTTGACCAGCGTGCTGCAACGTATGAGAAGTTGAATGATCTTGAACACGCTTTGAAAGATGGACAAAATCTAATAAGAATGGAACCAATAAGCTGCAAAGGTTACCTAAGAGTAACGAAGGTTCTTCTCGCCATGAACAAGAATCTAGAAGCCTACAAAACTATGCAGAAGGGTATCTACATCATTGAAAAAATGGTTGTACAACACCAAATACAAGTACCTGAAAAGCTCTTTCAACGCCTCAAATCGCAATACAAAGAGTTAAATCGATTCTTAAAAAGCCAAAGGGAACTGCGTGAACTATCTCCAATACCAAACCAACAAAACCGGATAGCCTTAAAAAGGAAGCATACTACGCTTGATGGTAAACTACATGAAATGATGCCGATCAAACGAAAGCAGCAGACAACAGACCCATTTAACTTTCTTCCTTCAGAAGTAATTGAGCTTATCTTCCAAGGATTACCATTTAAAACCGTGTTATCTTGTCACCTTGTTTGCAAATCATGGTATCAATCATTGACCAAGCTCCCCGCATTATACACATACAATATTAACTACAAGCATAATGTGTCATTATCAGAATTTACTCACAGTGTCAGACTCCTAAAGCGAGTCTTGAGCTCTTCACATTCTCGTCAACTTAAGTCATTAAAACTCAAATCTGCTGCAAATTTTGCGCATCTCCAAAAGATTATCGAGATAATTGTTAGTGAACCAGGATTTTTGTTACAGACATTGGATATTTTTGATAAGCATTTCAGCATCCAAATGTTTCTCAACAAGTTGTGCAAGTATAACTGGAAATTAGCAAATCTCAATAAAATCGAACATTTAAGATGGGGAATCAATTCAAGTGTTAGAAATGAAGAGGTGATATTAGGCTTATTCAAAAGACTCAAATCTATATGCTTCGTCACAATTCTACCTGAAATGAGTGGCTCTTTTAATAATTTTCTTCCAGCCAATGATAAGATTTTCAAGAACTTTAATGCTAAAGTTACTACTGAATACGAATCTTTAGAAACATTAGTTTTGGTAAATCATCCAAAACTTATTACAAGTGAAGCAGGTTTAAGAGCATCTTTGGATACCTTCAACCCATATCCTATTTTTCTCGACAAGAACTTTCCCAATTTGACAGAATTATCGTTAACATCTTTTGACTTTCACAATAGACTACCTAAGTTTGGGGAGTTTTTACTTAGAACACCTAAGTTACTCAAGTTATCCTTGGAAAATAATACAAATTTTTATTTAGTTGCTTTGCTTCAATTGTTCAAGAACTACAACCCTGAGTTCAAATTGGAAAAATTCTTATTTCGTGAAAAAGTTGGCACTAGTGCTACCAACCTTCAGGAGTTTAGCATTTATGATTTAGGTCAGTTGAACCAGGTACAGTACCTAGATATCACAGGAAGCTCATTATCCTTGCGTGGATTTAAGAAGCTTTTAAAAATATGCAACAAACAAGAAAGATTGCAAACATTATACCTTGGTAATTCAAATTACATCAAATTCAAAACAGGTACTTTCCTGCAAGATGGAACTTTACTATATCTAAAGGACATTCTTCAACTCATTCCTGGTTTAAGGAATCTATACTTGAATGATATGGAGTTAGACAATCATACAATGAGGCAATTCCATAAGGATATCAAAACATATGGCTACGAAAAGTGCAAATTAAATGTTTTGGATATCAGTTTTTGCACCAAGGTGGAAGGTATTGGTCTAATTGATCTTTTTGAAGCATATCCCAGCAATATTAAGAGGTTGAAAGAAACTAGACCCTTGTTTCACCTCGATAAATTAGCCATTGATGGCTTGGAAATAAGCCAGAGTACCTTGGAACTTTTTTTGAAGTATCAGTACGTTAAATCAATCTCAAATGAAGTGAACAAGAATCGTTGGACACAGTTCGGTGTAAATAGTTTGGTTTTACCTACATAGCTGCAAAATAATAATATGGTAAACATCTATATGCAGGCATATATTTTCAATTTTCGAGGCATCTAATATGAGATGAGGTCTTGGTTAAATAGATTGCGAGGTAGAGAATGGCAGTCACTCGAAGCCAATCAGATAATAAAGCCCCTAAGAAGATAAAATTTACCGATGATGATAATGGCAATCAATTAAATGACGTACAATATCATTCAGCCAATGAAGAAGTTGCTCCTGAGGAAGAAGTCGAAGAGTCAGTTGATGAATCAGACTCCGATGAAGCTCCAGAAGAAGTCTCTACTGGTGCATCCAAAAAGGAGATAATACAGAGACAAGAAGAACAAAAGCGCTTGCAGCAGAAGTTGAGACAAGAAGAACGAGAAAGGAGAAAAGAACAGAATTTACGTAACACACAACAACAGCAGGCAAAGAAACAAACCAAGGAGCAGGACAAGGATTTACCAGAATTTTTACCGGATGATTTATTGGACTCAATAGACACTCAATCAGTAGTGTCAACAGGTAAGCATTTAAGGTTGGAAGACTTTGATGAATTGGATGAGAAAGCTTTGCGTCAACAATTGAAACAAGAAAAGTTGAGAAAGATTAAGAATGCCAAGACGCTCTTAGTGAAGAAAGGACCAATTAATGTCCAAGTACAATCGTTTGATATCAGAAAGAAGCTTGTTCCGCGATCCGAAGCCAAAATCATCAATTCTAGAGACAAGTGGTTAAAAAGAAAATCATTGAACAAAAAATAGTAATTAAGTGGTGACCAGTAATGTACAAATAAGTCTATATATGAAAATACCCCCAAATTCCGAAAATATTAGATCCATTAACAGTTTTTCTAATGTTGTGAACATGCAATCATTTGGCCAAATCCTTAAGACGAACTTTTAGGCAGTACGGGCACATCATATGGCTGCACCTATGACAATTAAATCTCGTCGGAATTTTTAGTAACACTGACTCGTCACTTTCTTTTTCGGATCCCGTAGGTGTAAACGACATACTGACGAGCTCAGAGGAAGGCGAATCCAAGGGAGGTGACATGTATGGATCAACATTAGTTCTTGGTATTCTTGTATGGTCCGAAGAATTATCATCGTACACAATGGAACTGTAGTGTTTCAAATTCTGAAGTAGATACTCGTGAACGTCGGTAACCTTGGAGTCCTGCTCCGGTGGTTTCTTATAAATTATTGACCCGTAGCTTTGACCACATGAACAACAGTACCACTGACAGATTTTGTTATCGTTCGGTGGTAGAGGTTGATTCGCAGCATGTGTAGATATGTCCATCATTCATGCTACACTTAAGGAAATGAGATGTAAATCAAACCTTGAGTAAGCAGGGTTTCGGCTGGTAATATAGTCATTGGCTACAGATATGTTACTAACCATTCTGCTACGCATTTCATTACGAATCTAGATCTCCAGTCTAGAACAATGCCGTATGCAGCATTCTCGATGAGCTAAACTTTGGCTTGCCGCCACAAACGTTATCCTGTCATAAAACCATATAGCCACCTGATACGATTGCCCCTCCATATACTTGCTTAAACTTTCCAAACCAGTAACACTTGTACATTCAGCCACCTTGAATGGCTGTTTCACATATGGATTTTAACCCGACACCTGCGGTCCAGTCGTTTCGTTGTTACAGGTTATTTATTTTTTGTTTAAAGACTTACAGGGCCCCTAGTATACTCTAGACTTGCACCTCCTCAATCCAATTTTGTTGAGGCGGCAGCAATCCAACCGAACAAAGAAAAAAGGTACTGACTACGCGCGGGGGTAAACCTAGATGGAACTCGTAACCGCAAAAGAACAATTTTATCATCTATTTAATACCGACGGTGTTTCTATACTAATTGTTTCCCAAGAATCTTTGAAACTTCGACTTCGTTACCAGTTTTGACATCGACTATTTTTGCGAAATGTTCAGAGCTGATGAAACCGTTTTCGTCTCCTGGACTTAAGATAACATCATTGAGACTTTTGTAGAATTTTATACCATCCTCAAGACACTTTTGAACATTTAGATATATCAAAACGTTGGCATTGTATCTTATTCCCGATATTCCCGAAACTTGGTTAGATGTGAAGTGAATGTGATTCCGATTCATCCTACTAAGTCCCCCTGATTTATAGATGCTGGGTAATGCCTTGTAATATGTTCCATGGTAAATCCCATCGACAATGGTATCTGTAGTTAATAACTCTAGATTTGCATCACTAACTTTTTTAATCGAATGCCCCTGCGTGGCACAGATGTACTCCCCCCTTATGTTGAACCTCTGTTTGTCGTTATTCGCCACAATTCGCTTGATGTCTACCAAAGTTGCCTTATTACTTTTCATCCGTGAATGATTTAATAAATCGCTTATCTTTACATGACCCTCGTCGTCAATCGGTATTTTCTCTTTAACGGCAGCATGGCGAAGCAAGTAAGACATACTCTTTGAGATGAGAACATCTCTTTTAGCAGGATCAGGTGCTGACATAGAGATGGTTATAATGAACTTAAAGGTTTTTTTTTTTCGTTTTCTTCATTACGCATATCTATGCCTATATACAATTAAAGGTGAGTCATTCCAATCTCGTAATGCTAGTTGAAACAGTTTACATCTAGCTACACTTCTTGACCTTGGCACCAGCCAAGGAACCCATATCAGTTTTGCTCTGCTTAATTGTTTCATTATCTCCCAATTCAGTTTTGTCGTGGAACTGCAAGAAGAACTTTCCATCACCTTCCTTAACACCTTGGACGATGTTTTTCACAAGGAACTTGCTAACCTCGTTTAATTTATTGATTTCTTCTTCGATTTGTGAACTCTCGGTAAGCGATCTATGCTTCTCAAAACCTTGCTTGATCTCAAATCTAGCTGCTTCCAAGACTGGATTATCGTTGTTAAATGCAAGCCTCGTAGCTCTTAACGCGTTCCTGTAAGCAGATTTAGCACTGGCAACAGTAGACATCTTGTGTTTATCTCTAGAATCAGCTACTAAGGAAAGATGGTTCAGTATTTTTTTTGGTTGAGATGAATATCGGCATTACGTAATTCATTACGAAATTTTATTTATTAGCTACTAGAAAGCTATTTAAAATACCAACTTCTCCACAGAGTAAGTTGGAATCTTCTTGGAGATTTCAATACTAGAATTGTCAATCAAACGCTTGTTTGACGTATTCTTAATTGATAAGATCGAATCTAATTGAGCCTGTTGTTGAGTATTGGCCACAATTATATCAGATTTATCGACGCGTTTGGACTTTTTGTTAAACTTTTTCTTCACAAGAGGCTCGTTGACCAACAATGTTTGATTGGTTAATGTAAGGTTGAAACTATTATCAACTAAGGCTTGCACCTTCCCATTGATTAAATCATTCAACTTGTCGACGGTGTTCAACGACCAATGGAACAATCCGCCGACATCAATAATAATCTCTATGAAGTACCAGTTGCTGTTACTATACTTCTTGATGTTCAAAAGTTTACTCAAAATGTCGTCTAAGTTGACAGGGTTTTCCTTGCTTTGTTTCTCAAGGACTAACTTGAACTTTGATGTTATTTCATTAATGGAAAATTCATTGATAAGTCTGTTAATTAAGTCTTCAAAGACATCTTCATCAACTACATTGCAGTCGATGACTTGGTACAACAAGTCTGTGGCTGAAATGTTAGGACAAGTTATGATTGCTTGACGCAAAAGAGTATTTTGGTTGGTCAGTGAAAACAATTTCAACAAACCTGCAGTCATGTCAATTGGAAAAATTGGGTTTGTCAATAAGTATATTATGGTAAACTCAGGAATAAACTCTTCTGAGATAAACTCCACTTGCTTGTCTTGGTTAAATTTGAAAACCAAGGACAATACACTTTTAATAAACGAAATATCCACAATACGGTCGTTTTCCACGTCAAACTCTTGAAAGTTGTAAATCTTTTTAGCCTTAGATTTCTTACTTTTCTTGATAGATTTCTTAATAGTTTCCCAGGTTTCGCCTTTCAAGAATGGAACAAGAATACGTTCCCACTTGTTTATGTCCTTGGATTCAGCCAGTGATTTCAATTCACTATAAGCCTCGCGCAATACATCAGAAGATCTCTGGGATTCAATTTCAATGTCGTCATCAATCAAGCTTGGTACACCTTGAAATTCCTCGTTTGAAGTCGATATTATACTTTTCTTCAAACATTCATTCAACTTGTTTAACCCAACATTCACATTGACCACATTCAATGCTACATTGTTTTCCTTGTTCTTCATTTGTAAGTAATATGCCAATGATTGGTTATTGTTCTTCGAATCACCTTTAACATGGACAACTTGAGCTAACAAGACTTTGTCGGGTTGAGAAGAAGAAAATGATTCATAAGTGTCCAACAAACTTGCAAATTTAAAGTTTATCATATGAATCTTGTTATTGATGGAAAGAAGTAACCGATCAATAGCTGGTGCAAGCATGCCAATGTCGGTGTATTGGTCATCGATCAAAGACTCAACAGAGATTGTATTCTGTGATTTGAATGTGCTTATGAGATATGAAGTGATCTTCTTGGTAGCTAAATCCAATTGGTAAATGACCCCGGAAGTGTATGCAATGCTTATGGCATGTCCTTTTGAAAGTGGAACAAACTTTGTGTTTATCTCAAGGAAAGATTTTTCAAAGTTCAATGAGATGAGCTTGTAGGTCAATTGAGACTTACTTTCAAAAGCCAACAATACAAAATCCTTACTCAGTATAAGGTCGTTAAGCTCAATATCACTAATGAATTCAGAATACACGAGCTTGTCGATACTATTGGAGGAGTAGGTATTAGATTGCTTGACAAGCTCATCGTTGGTTATAGTATACAATTCAATGGTTCCAATATGTGAGATAACCACAAAAGACGAACCTTGATTAAAGAATCTGACAGATCTTGGTTCGTAAGGAAGTTTAAGTTCAATGGTATCTACCTTAGTTCCATCTTCAGAATCTTCTTCAGTCTTTTGAATTAACAACAACTTGTGTTTTTTACGTTCAGTGATACCGACAATGTATTGCTTGATCTTGCTTTGGTGAACATCCAAACACTTAATTATACTGACAGGACTTAATGCATATGACCATATCAATTTAGGCGTTGGCTTAATGATGTAGCTGGAGATGATAGATTTCGAGATCCCAATATCAATGATTGTAGAATCAGACAAACCAATATGTGGAATAATGGCCTTCTCCGAAAGGCCTAAGTCTGAAATCCTTGGTAAGGTAAATAAAGGATACAGAACTTCAAATGACGGTGCTGACATGGTTTCGTCGTTAGGTATAGTATAAGAGATCTTGCGAAAAATTTGTGTACGTTTTTTTCGATGGCATCGCATGTTTCACAAAATCCAAGTCGCAAATCTGCGACATTTTTGAGTATTGACAAAACATTCTCTTATCGTGATGCAATCTGGTTTGAAACGTGGTGTTTTGAACTCGCATAAAGATACTTCTGTCGATATTCTACAATCAATAATGATATAAAATATAAAGATATCACTAATGTACATTTCCTCTTAATCTATAAGCTAAAATAAATAATCCCAAATGAAAAGAAAGACACCTATACCGATTGCAAGTATTCCTCGTTAGCGTAGTGGTATTCGCTAACTGAAACCTTGAATTCATCCGTTTCAGGATTGTAGGATTCAATCTTAAAAGAAGATAAGTCGTCAACGACAATATCAGCGCCGGACTTTCTAACCTTGTCGGCATCGTAGGTGGAACAAATACCAACAACAAAGGCACCAGCACCCTTACCTGCGGTAATACCAGCTGGAGCATCTTCAAACACCACAACCTTCTTGGCAGGGTCCTTGTAACCTAAAGTATCTCTAGCGGATTGGTAGCCTTGTGGGTGAGGCTTGCCTTTAGTAACTTTTTCAGCAGTGATAAAACAATCTGGTTGGTCGATAGTCAACAATTTCAACCACTTTGTAGCCAATGGCAAAGTACCAGAGGTAACAATGGCCCATCTTTGTTTACCATTTTCTGTCATTTCTTTCGAGTGCTTGTCAAAAGATTTTACCAATTCAACAGCACCTGGGATTGGCTTAGCAAATTGTCCAAATGAGTCTGGGATGGAACCTTCCCACTCAGTAACTTGTTCGACAATGGCGTCTTCAGGAGACCATTTAGCAATAACATCAAAGGTACGACAGCCATGAGATGTTCTAATAATTTCTTCTGGGTTGACATGAGGTCTAGTCTTTCCAAAGTCTCTCCAGAATTCAGAAATAGCACCGGTAGAGTTAACCAAGGTACCATCGCAATCAAAAAGAGCGGCGTGAACATGGAAGACAGCTGGTTGTTTTTGGATAGTCATTGTAATAGTATGAACTTAATGTAGTTGAGGTATGATTTAAAGAAAGAGAATCCAAAATCTAAGGGGCGAATTGATCGTCTTTATATAGATTCACCCTTACAACCTTGAGAGGCATCGAAAAAGAAATAGCGCATATATTTCGAACCCACTATCACCAGATGAGACAAACGTTTTAACACACCTCTACACAAAAGTAAAAAATAAAAAATGATTGAATCACAAAGACGAAAAGCGTAATTAAGTAAAAAAGGATGTGCGATAATGGAAAAAAAATTTACCGAAAAAATCTCATCTAAAACGAAGCAAACGGTAGCATCAGTGCGATAACATTTAAAGTATGGGAAAAAAGTTATACATGAATATCAAAGAATTTATATACTATAGTCACACTTATCACTATGATAAAAGTAGAGAGCATACTACTACACGATATTCTGCTCATTCCGGATTTACCCAACACTTATTGTAACGACGTCATAGTGCTTTACAAGTAATTCTCACGTGCAGACACAAAAGCCTAATCTGACATCATACGCAGTATGTTACGAATCAATATGACATCACAGGATAAAGTCCTCACTTATAAAACGAGCCCGGACCCATTCAGAAAGAGTAAGCCACGGGTGGTATTACTGTTAATTGTCATTTTCGAATCCAGAACAAGTAATGTAACTCGTAACCTCTATCACCTGGTTGTCAATAAACACAATTTATTTTCATGCAGTGTATTGTGTTTTTGTTGTCTTTTATGCTTGTATTGAATTGCCGTTAACTCCTATCTCGATGTGAAACTCTTGTCCGGTTAGAAGTCAGGGTAAGTTTTCTTTTTCATTTCATCCGTGTTTGTCCTTTCAATATGTCTTCGCAGAACGAAATTGTTACAGCAGCACCATCACCTGACCTCCCGACATTTATTCATAATAATTATAATAATTACAACGTAAATTTGCTACCTCCTTTGTACTCCGATTTCCGAATGAAAACCCCTGAATACATAATAAACATATCATCAGAGGAAGAAGTCGATGAAGATGATGTGGAAGTAATCGAATTTCGTAAGCAAACCCAGCATCTTCTCAAGAACCCTGAACACCCAAGCCAGTCGAGCAGTCCAGGCCGAGTCTCCAAGAAACTTGCAGATGTTCAGTGTCCAATTTGTTTCGATGACATGACACATGCTACGATAACGTCATGTGGTCATATATTTTGCCTCAATTGTATTCTGCAAAGTCTTTCTTCTTCACATGCCCGCGGTCAGGTAACAGGAAGAAACGGTACGGGTCGATGTCCCATGTGTAGGAAGACAGTCTCGTTTAATAGTACCATCGTGTTGCAATTGAAAGTAGCTGCTAAGGTCACGAAACCAGAGTTGCATCCGCTAGAATCGAAGGATATCGTTTTTGATGATATTATAGATTCAACTTCGCCATCAAAACGCCAAAAGATTTAATCAAAGAGGGATACAAGCATGTAGTCAAGGTTAGGAAAAGGAAGGATTTATTTATATATAATGACTACAAATACAAACCCTCAAGGTTCTCTTCGACCTTGTTCTTAAGAACTCTTTCCTTTGCTGACTTGAAATCTTCGGCTGTGACTTGCATTCTTCTTTCTCTCAATGCCAATAACCCAGCCTCGGTACACATGGCTTTGATATCAGCACCAGAAAGATCGTCCTTGGAAGTTACCAATTCTTCCAAGTTGACATCATCTGCCAAGCTCATCTTTGAAGTATGAATACCCAAGATCTTTTTCTTGGTGTTGGAGTCAGGGTTTTCAAATAAGATCTTACGATCTATTCTACCTGGTCTAATCAATGCGGGATCTAATGACTCGATCTTGTTGGTTGCCATAATAACCTTGATGTCTCCTCTGTCATCGAAACCATCTAACTGGTTCAATAATTCCAACATAGTTCTTTGGATTTCTCTTTCACCACCTGACGTTGACTCGTATCTTTTAGTACCAATAGCATCAATTTCATCGATAAACACAATGGATGGTGCGTGTTCGGCAGCAATTTGGAAAATCTGTCTACACAATCTAGGACCGTCACCCAAATACTTCTGGATTAATTCGGATCCCACTATTCTCAAGAAAGTGGCACTGGTTTGATTAGCAACTGCCTTAGCCAAAAGTGTTTTCCCGGTACCAGGGGCACCGTACAATATAACACCCTTTGGAGGTTTGATACCCATTTCTTCGTACAACTCTGGATGTGTTAATGGTAATTCGACTGCTTCCTTGATTTCCTGGATCTGTGATTCCAAACCTCCGATATCAGCATAAGATTCAGTAGGAGATTTATCCAACTTCATGACCGATACCATTGGATCGGCGTCGTCCTGTAAAACACCAACGACAGACACAGTCTTGTGATGCAAGAGAACGGAGCACCCAGGTTCTAGTAATCCTTTGTCAACAAAGGACATTATTGACACATAGTACTCTGAACCAGCCGTACTGGATACAATGGCATGATCATCATCTATAATTTCTTCCAAAGTACCAATGGACATTGGATAACCTCTCAATTCGTCAACATTTTCACGTTCTTCTGCCTGTTTGGCTTCAGTTGGCTGGAATGCCTCTTGGTTGGTAACAAACTCCTCTTCCAACAATAAATGATCCTTGATTCTCTCTAACTTCAACAACTTCAATTTGCATCTAGTATTTGGGTACACGCTTGGTAATTTAACTGCTGTGTCTGGACCCTTTCTCTTCTTTTTACCAAAGTTCGACTCCACAGGCGGCTCATACTTTGGCTTCTCTTTCTTCTTGTCGTCTTTCTTTCTGTTGGAGTCACCTCCTTGCATTCCAGAAGGACCTTGACCCTAAAATGTTAGTATTCATCATTTCACCTCGACTGTTGTCTCTTTTATTTGATTACATACCATTGTGACTGAACTGCTGTGTTTGTATTCTCGTGATTAAGTGTTGCCACCGTTAAACTTGGAGATTTTCATTGATAAAAATATACCTGCATATTGAATTTTTTTTGCCTTGTCACACGCCCTGCCATCCTGGATGTTTAGAGACCAGCATCAAGCCTTTGGGACAACTGTTTAAGCTGAGTCTAATTGAACATGAGCGGGGAGAGGCCTTCTCTACGTGACAAACAGTATGGATCGTTAACAATCTCCAAACGAAAACATGGTGGTGGGCACAGACCTCTCAATACACTTGTACTGAGTAAACCACAGGCCATCCGGCCCGAAGATCCACTTACAAGAGCAGCCAAATTACGGGCCAAATTGGAACTGTCTGTAGTCCTGCAACCTTTAAGGATTCCCAGGCCTGTGTCAGCTCTGAATGAACAAAATTCACTGCCGGAGCCCAAGCCACAACCGGTCACTCCATCATCAAAGTCTATTCTCAATTCCTTTGGTACCAGAATCACTATTGATGAGTTTAAAGAACTGGAAACGTCATTATTTAAAATCAATCTCAAATCACTCCAAATCAATGACCTAGTCTATACATCGTCATCCAAATCAAAACTTGCATTGCACATTTCAGCCAGTTCCGATTATGTATTCTTTACTCAAGATGGGAAACTCATAAATCGTTCACTAATATCACGACAGCAGCATCATTTAGAATCTATTCTTTTTGCAAAGAACAGTCTATTCATAATCCTCAAACAAAAACATGGCTACATATGGGCATTTCACGACGGAGCTGATGCTGACTTACGCGTATATTTCCGCAAGCATAAATACTGGGGTGTAGATCTGACTGTTACCGTGGAAGAATCGGTTCTACAAGAAAAGGAAGAAAGGATAAAGGCACTTTGTGATGCTACCATAGATATTTTACTGAGAATATCTCCTGATCGGAATAATCTTACCTTCTCACGAACTACAAGATCCCAGACTAAAAATACTCCGGTTAACTACCTGGAAATGGATGGTGGAGAAAAGTATGATCCCATAAGAATAGATGATCGATCTGGAGATGCTCCATATGAGACACCAGAACCTTTTACTCCAGACTTGAAATATTCATTTTCTAACAAGCGCTCATTTACTATCACCTATTCCGACTTCAAAACATTATACAACAATGACTGGATAAATGATACTCTCATTGACTTTTTTGTCGAATATGAAATAGAGCAGGCAGTCAAAAAAGGTATTGTTACAGCAAACGAAATTTATGCATTTAACTCATTCTTCTTCACCAAGCTTATGACGAAGACCCCAACACAAGAAGTTCCGAATTACTACAATAATATAAAGAGGTGGCTTAACAAATTGGAATTGTTGCTGTTTCCATACATTATCATGCCTATTAACGAAAACGCCCATTGGTACTGCTGCATCATTCGAAATTTACCCAATTTGCTTTCTAATAAGGAACCTTCAATACTACAAGTCAAGAATAGTCAGGAGTCAAGATCAGACAATCAGGATGAATTTACATTTAATCCTGAGGCAAAGGATAATTTGCCGCTGCAAGAAATTACTTCACTGCCAACAGTGGAGGCGTCAACCAAAAAGCGGCGCCACCAACAGGCCGAAATATTTATTTTTGATTCGCTAAGTCAAAAGCATGGGAACATACATTCTCCACTAAAGATGTTTATCATTGATTACTGCAAGGAACGGTATGATATCGAGGTTGAGAAATGGCAGTTGCGGATGTTTAATGCCCGAGTACCCAAGCAGAATAACTTCAATGATTGCGGGATTCATGTGATCTACAACGCAAAGATTTGGCTCAATAATATTAGTGAGTGTGAGAAAATGTGGCGTGGGACGTACCTGAGGACTGTGTCCCGAAGTTTATTTATTGCTGAAGACAGGAACAAATCACGAAAGAATTTGATCGAATTATTGAAAGAGTTGCATGAAGAACAAGTAAAAATGCTGCCTGCTAAAGATGTCAGTCATGGTAATGCAGAAGATGAAGATGAAGATGATATAGAAGTGATAGAGATGACCCCCGAGGCAGTAGCCAAGATGGCTCTGGTATCTCCTCCAAAATCTCGAGCACGTTCTTCTACACTCTCCTCTCCGCTTTCAGCCTGTGTGGTATCCACCGAACCTGCTCCAATTCTAAAAACCTTGGATCCCAACGGTATTAAAGGACCTCAGTCCAACAAGGAATTGATAAACAAGTCATTGCAGAGAAAATTCGATCATATAATTTTACCTTCATTTCTTGTTGATCGGTTGAATATGTTATTTAACAAACGAAACAAGGAGTTGGTGCCTGAGCAAATTAATACGGTTGATGCATTTGTGAGGAAGGTTCGTGGTCTTTCGCGCCTGGATCCAGAAACTGCCAGGCTGTTTGCTGAATTGGACCGCAGGCTTGAGAAGATAATGACAAACCATCTCGATCCTGGCCGGCCCAAGAATCAAATGTTTAAGATAAAGCATTTCTCGGACGAAATACGAGAAAGCCTCAACGGTGTCTCCAAGCTTCATATAACTGATCGTGGGAGAGAATCTTCCCCAACCACATTGACACCAACACGCTCCCTGTCAAAGAGAAGAAAGTTGTATTAGTATACTCCAATTAATTTCTGCATTTTTATTTTTCCTCTATTTGCAGCTAAAATAGATAATTCTTCTCTCCGTCGCCTCGCTTGTAAGATGTATCTATCTTCCTTTTTTCCTAAAAAAACATTATGTGCACACCCCCTCAAAAACCCTCAAAAAGTGAAATCGTATTATGTTTACAGCCAAATCAATTAAAAGGAACCATGGCATCAGCTGAACCATACTTTATTCCGGAATCTACCGGAAGTCCCATTGAAGCTATATCTCAGCCTCCACCTCTTCCTAAGAGAGACTCAAGGCATATTCAGCCATCTTCGTATACTGTTTCGGATACCGTGTCTACTATTTCTATAATCAGACAACACGAAGTATACCAATCGCCCCAGATGAACGAAGTATCTGAATTGTTTTCAATCGCCAGCTCCGAAACTTTGAAAACAAAGTTGGACGTGCACAAGGTCGATCACCCCGACCTGGACCCGTTCTGGTATAAATTCCTTGAGGAGTACAGCAGCCTTTACATTCAAAAGGAAGAAATTGAAAAGTTGGAACTCAATATTGTTACAGGTATTCCAGCAGATTTGCGATCGCTTGTATACTACCAGGTTCTTCAGATCAGATACAAATTCAACCACAAGGACAACTTTGACACTCTCTTGAAGGAGGCAAAGCTGTCGACAGCGAATCAAGCCCAGGACGCGTACATCGATCGTTTATCTGTTGATTCCACCTTGAAAGATGTGTTGAAGGTTTTCAATTACTACATCAACGATATATCCTCAAAATCAGCCAGGATAGACACTATCAATAACGAAGCAGCAGCCGAAACCCATGAAGATAAGGTTTTACCAAACAGTTTCGTTATTCATATTTCTCAAGTCCTCGAAACTATCCCGGGACTTGAAAATGATGAGCTTCTCTTCATCTTATTGAAATTTAACAAGCTCTTTGTTAACTTGATTAAGGACGAGTTCTTCTACAAGATCAATCGCTCTTTGGAAGAGTTGACACCAGAGGTATTCAAGCATATATCATTACAGGGGATTAACTTGAATGTGCTTTACAAGAAACTATTGTTCACATATTTCGAAGGAAGGATCAGTGATGGAGATGTCTTGTTAAAGGCGTTGGATTTCTTTGTTTTCGAGGGATTTGACTTTTTGTTGCGGTTGATTGTGTGGACTTTTCAACATAATGAAACCAAGGTTTTGAATTTGAAGGGCGATCAATTGAATGATTATTTGAATTCGGAAGAATTCTTTGCCATAAATTTTGATTGGGTTAGTGTATTAGAATTAAAGCCCGGAATCATTAAGTTTGAAAACGAATTTCATTTGATACATGCCAACTCGCTTAACAACAATAATAACGAGCTCAGGAACTTGAAGGAGGCTAATGACGACTTAAATATGAGAATTTCTGAGATAACGCATCAATTGGATAATTTACAGACGACACATGACGAAATTATTCAGCAAAGTGACGAATTTACGGGACAGCTTAATGAAGCAATGGAGAAGCAACAGCAGTTGAGTTCGTTACACAGTGAACTACAGGAAAAGTATGAACATTTGACAATGAAAGAAAACTTGAAGAATACGATCAAAGCAAACAAGGAGTTCAGTGATCGTAACACCGAATTGGAGCTGCATATTGAACAATTAAGAAACGGAATAGAGGAGAAGAAAGTTAAATTGGGTGTTTAATGATGTATATGAATATGTATACATATTTTTGCAAATCACAACGGCTGACTCTTAATGCGCGCTCTAAATGTAACGTAAGCTTTTAATTATCTGCAGTGCAATCGATCTGGACACGCCCGGCTATTGTCTGATGCGTTTAGCGATACGATCGCTGTGGTATAAAGTTATTATTTGGTACTAGTTATAATAAAAAAGGAATGTCATTAGAACCTACTGAAACAAGACATCAGGGTATAGGTATTGTTGGAGCAGGATTGGTTGGTTGTTTAACTGCATTAGCCTTTGCTGGAAAGGGATACGATGTAACTTTATTTGAGCTCAGGTCTGATCCAACTGAAGCTAAGTTGAGTGGATTGAGATCTATCAACTTAGCTGTAAGTAGCAGAGGAATCCGTGCTCTTGAATACGTAGATCCTGCAATGGCTTCAAGAATTTTGGAGCACATCATACCGATGCATGGCCGGATGATTCATGATATCACTGGGAAGAAGCAGGAATCACAAGCGTACGGGCTCTATGGCGAAGCAATCAACTCGATTGACCGTTCCTACTTGAATGAATGCTTGTTGGACGAGATCAGACAATCTGATACTAAGATCTTATTTAACCATAAATTGGTTGAATTGTCTCACTTAAACGAGTCTCCCACGATGAAATTTTTGGATACCAAGACAAAGGAAGAGAAGACATTTGAGTTTGACTTTATTGTTGGTGCTGATGGCGCTCATTCACAGTTTCGGTACCAGATGCAAAAGACCATGAGAATGAACATTTCTCAGGAATATATTGACATGCAATACCTCGAACTTTATATTCCTCCCGGTACCGAAAACTCCTTTAGTATTGACCCCAATCACTTACATATTTGGCCCAGACACAATCACATGTTGATTGCATTAGCAAACAAGGATGGATCATTTACATCAACCTTTTTCAGTCCATGGTCGGTGATCGAAAATATCAAGAGTACATCTGAGTGGATTACATTTTTTAAGCTAAACTTCCCAGACGCCTTTGAACTTATTGGCGAATCTAGCTTGGTTGAAGCCTATGAGAAACATCCTCGCGGCTCCTTGATGCAAGTGGATGCTTATCCTTATCATAACCCCAGCGGACGTGCTCTCATTATCGGAGATGCTGCCCATTCTATGGTACCATTTTACGGACAGGGTATGAATTGTGGGTTTGAAGATGTTAGGGTTTTGATGGAACTTATTGACTCCAACAATGGTGATGTTCTGGCCGCATTCACTCAGTACTCTGATGAGAGAAAGCGTGACTTGACTTCCATTTGCAAGTTGGCTCTCGATAACTACAAAGAAATGTCACTGAAAGTTACCAGTATATGGTACTTAACTCGCAAAAAGTTGGACTACGTCTTAGGCAAGTATGCTAACGGTCGCTTATTCACGTGGATCCCCATGTACACCATGATCTCGTTCCGAGCCGATATTCTGTACTCAAAAGCTGTTGCAATTGAAGCCAGACAGGCTCGGATATTGAACCAGATCCAATTTGGAGCTGTTGGTACCGCTGTGATCTGGGGTTTGGTCAAAGCATGGAGAACATTTGAGAGATCCTAATGTAATAGTATCAGGTCGTGTACAAGGCAAAACTGAAATTTTTCACCTTTATTCAGTGGAAAAAAAAGCTTAGTTTTGCCGTTATAGTGTTCGGTTAAGCCTGGTGTTTTGTATATAGATACATTGGCATAGTTTGTTAGGAACAGGGCCATTATGATGTTAAGGACTAGTATAAAACAGTCTGTTCGTGGATTGCACCACAGCAATAAGCTCTTTCAAGAGAGGCAGTCACCTATGAAGGTCTTCTTGGACACATTCAAGAACGAGGTCAAGAAATCCAACGAGTTGAAGGAGAACATTAAAGCTCTTCAAGATGAATCGGGAAGAGTTGCTGAGTCTGAGGCATTCAAGAAAGCCAGGGAGGCATTTGCCAACGCTCAAAAGGGTACTTCTGCTGCCGGTAAAGTTGCAAAGAAAACCGCTGGTGCCGTGGGTGATGTTGCCGTGAAGGCCTGGGATTCTCCTGTAGGAAAAGGTGTGAGAACTACTGTACGTGTTGGTGCCAACGCTGCTGATAAGGCCTTTGAGCCTGTTAGACAAACCCAAGTCTACAAGGATGTCAGTAATGTCATTGACGATGGTGCCTCTACCTCTTATGGTGGGTTTTTGACCAAGGAACAGAGAGAGGCTTTAAGAAAGAAGGAGTTGGAAGAGAAGATAAAGAGAGGATACCAGGGGCCAGTAAGAGAAAACGAAAATGCCGGTGGAGCATTGGTTGCCACTGAACACAAGGCCACCGGCCCAAGTGTCAGTGACAAGTGGGAATCTTTCAAGCAAAAATCCCCGGTTGGTCGTGGATTTGTATACCTCCAAGAGAAGTGGGAAGACTCTGAAAACGGGTTGATTTCATTGGTCAGAACGATTATTGAAAAGGTCACTGGTTTCTTTTCAGAAACCGAACAGGCTAAGGTTGTTAAACAGTTCAAGTTGATGGACCCGTCATTTAGACTTGTCGATTTCCAAAAAACATTGACTAACTACATTGTTCCTGAATTGTTGGACGCATACATTAAGAACGATGACAAGATATTAAAGGAATGGTTGAGTGAAGCCCCATTTAATGTTTGGCAAGCCAACAACAAGCAGTTCATCCAGCAAGGTTTGTTTTCTGACAGCAAAATCTTAGACATTAGAGGAGTTGAAATCGTTACTTGCAAGAGCTTGCAGCCAAACGATACTCCTGTCATTGTCGTTAGTTGTCGTGCTCAAGAAATTCACTTGTACAGAAAGGCCAAGACCGGGGAAATTGCTGCTGGTACTGAAGATCATATCCAATTAAGTACTTATGCCATGGTTTTGACGAGAATTCCTGAAGAATTTGACAACACTGTCACTGACGGGTGGAAAGTTGTTGAGTTTGCCAGAGGAGGGTCGAGACCATTCCACTAAAAGGCAAAGAACAACAAAAACAATAATGACAACAACTGCACCACTAACTTTTCATGGGACTCATGTGAAGACTTTTGTATATATAGGTTTAATTTCTCGCCATTTTGATCTGACGTAGTAAAAGGGACTCCTCCAGGATGTAGCAGGGAACTTTTTGTGGAAAATAATGATTTTGTGCCACCAATTTTTCTTCAAAATTGTCCTCACTTTTCAACGATAATAACACGCTAACAACAACAACAATGAGTGCCATGGCCACAAAAGAAGAATCGGCACGCGTTTTCGACCGGTTGAAGAAGGATCCGGCAAACCAGGTTTGTTTTGACTGTCCCAACAAAAATCCTACTTGGACATCCATCCCATTCGGTGTCCTTCTCTGTCTTGAATGTTCAGCTGTCCACCGTAACATGGGTGTTCATATCTCGTTTGTGAAGTCCTCGAACTTGGATTCCTGGCAACGCATCCAGTTACGTAACTTCAAGTTTGGCGGCAACCAGCAAGCAAAGGACTTTTTCATGAAGAACGGTGGATCTCAATTCTTGGGTACTGGAATTGATGCTACCACTAAATACACGTCGCCAGTCGCCAAAAAGTACAAGGAAAAGCTTAAGTCAAAGGCTGAACAAGACGCTCTTAAGCACCCCGATGAAGTTATCTTGGACGATGCCAGTGACAGTTTGTCCTTTTCCGACTCCAACAACGAAGCCTCAACCGATGATTTCTTCTCTAACTGGACTAAACCGATCAACTCGTCTCCTTCTCCAGTATCATCTCAAAACATCACTCCTAATCCATCTTCAGACGACTTGACCAAGAAGAAAGTCGCTGCTCCAATCCGTACCTCGGCCACCACGTCGTCCAGGTTGAAAAACAACACGTCGACAGCCAAGAAGTCAATCTTATCCAGCAAGGGTAATGGTCCACGCAACTCCAGACTAGCTGCAAAGAGAATTAACAAGTCGGCAGATGAGGAAATTGATTTTGATGAGATTGAAAAGAAGGCGAAGAAGGATGCTGAGGAAGCCAAGAAGTTGGGTTACACCCCTACGGAAGTGATAACTGAAACTCCAGTGGTGGAAGCCGCAGCAAAAAAGAACTCGTCAACTTTATCGCTTAATCCAACTGCTGCATCCGCTCCTGCTGCTCAACCCATCCAAGAAACCACCCAAAAGTTTCAGAAATTGGGTTTCGGTATGACTCAGGGTTCCAACGTGGTTCCTACTGCTCCGGGTAAGCAGTATAAGGAAGTTAAATACAGTGGTGAAGTTTCTAACAAATTTGGTACTCAGAAAGGTATATCCAGTGATGAATTCTTTGGCAGAGGTCCTCGTTTTGATGAACAAGCTAAGAACGAGGCCAGAACCAAGTTGCAGTCTTTCAACGGCGCACAGGCGATTTCTTCGGCGTCTTATTTCGGTGAGGAAGAAACCGAAGGACCTAATCGTGGTCGTGCTGGCACTTCGAACATGGGTGATTTGGAAGCTAGTGCCAGAGAATTTGCTTCTAGATTCTCAGGAAATGCTAATCAAGACTTGGATGTGTTGAAGGATGCTTTGGAAGAAGGTGCCAACAAGTTAGGTGGGTATTTGAGAGATTTCTTGAGATAAAGAAACAAGACATGTACGATAATTTTTTTAAGTAATCAGAACTACATTAGTTTGAATAAACCGATTCATTTATTAATTTGATAAAGAAGAATTGAAATATGAGCCAAAGTCTCCGTTGCGCTTAAGCTTATTCGACATGGGAAACAACGGTATTTTCGTTCCATTCTGGGTTGGTAACAGCCAATCTTTGATGTTGGTACAATGGAGCCATTTCTGGAATGGATGTCTGGAGAACAACTCTTTGCACACAGTTCCACAAAGCCAATGTTTGATGTTTGACATGTTGCATAGTTGGAACGGAGAAGACTTCGTCCAATTCTTCCAAAGACAAACCTTTGGTCTCTGGAAGGAGCCATAACACCAAGAAATAAACCGACAATGTTCCATGCAGCATAGAAACCGAAGGCACCAGTGTTGGTGAATTAATACATAAGACGTAACCAGGTAAGCCAAGATAAAGTTAAAGAACCAACAGGTAGAAGTAGTCCAAGGCATACCAACATCTCTAATGTACAATGGGAAAGCTTCACCAGTGTAGGTGAATGGAACAAGATCTTCGCCGGAGGAGTAGACACATGCAAACCAGTGGATACTAGTGGCAATCATGCCAAGACGACCGTTCGGGTTAGAATCTTGGTTAATCACGAAACCGAAACCGGTAATCAACAATATAGCCATCAAAGGGAAAGTGACAAGAACCAAGAAACGACGACCGTACTTGTCAATATTATACCAAAACCCCATGAATCCAATAAAGCACTAATTTCAGAGAAACCAGATTGAACGAAAATAGTAGAAGCATAGTAATCAATGACGTTAATACCACAGAATTGTTGCATGAAAATGACAATTCAGGAAGCAATAGCACTATTTCTCTTTCTTCTGACAGTAAACAATTCCTTGACCTTTCTAAAGAAAGAAACATCGTAAGAGCATTATTCTTGCAAGAGAACGTATTGGTAGAATGCATCTCTGACAGCATAGATCTCATCGCGACGAGTTAAACACAAGGCTTCAAAGACCTCCTTATTACAGTCTTTACCCATCAACCAACGTGGAGATTCTGGTACACCAGAAACTCGACAAAGGACAATGAAGGCAGGAATAGTGATAGAACCAAGTATAAGTCTCCAGTTCAACCCGTAGTGGATTCCCTTGTGTGGAACATGGTTGAAAGCAAGAGCGGTGACATAACCAAACATAATACCGACGGCAGTATAGAATTGCCACAACATGACCAAGGAACCTCTTAGGTGAGCTGGTGTAAATACAGCCGCGTATTATGGAACAGTAGCAGAGTTAATACCAACCCCAAATCCCATAAAGAAACGAGAAATGAATAAGTGGTACCAGTTGATGACTAAAGCTTGTCAGATACAAGTAAGAGCCATGATACAATAAGAGATAAAGATCGTCCACTTTCTACCAAACTAAGAGTTGAAAGAAGCAGCCAACCAACTAGAAAAGACACCACAATAAAGGTATGGTGAACCGTTGATCAAACCTTCCAAAAGGTCTGCGTTCTTCATATTCTTAACGCCAAATGCAGTAGGGTACAATAATGTGGCACCACTAATAACAGATTCATCCATACCTTGAACACATGCTGCCATAGAACCCAAAACAATAACGGCAACCGATTTCTTTGGAATGTTCCATCTATTGGTGGCTTCAAAGTGAAGAGCTTCTTTTTCACTCTCAGAGAGGAAGGCCATCGAGTTAAAGTCTGCTGGAGAACGACCAACAGCGGCGGCACTAAAAAGTAATTCGGGGTCCAAGCCATACTTGGTGGCTTAGTTGCGTCCCATTTGCATAACTTGATCCTCATTGTACGTAGACAAGATATTACCTTCTTCACCAGCGGCCTCGACTAACTTTGAGTAAGTGGATTCTTTGTCGGAAATTTTGCCCTTTGTTTCATCCTTAGCGGAAGAGCAATGAAGTATTCTCGAATAATCCATCTTGGGTTGGTTGTGGTTCTTGTGCAGACATTATTCTCCGATATCTGATACTTTTCCTAAATAACAAAACTTGTTAGATAAAGATGCTCTAATGATCTTAATTGATGATGGATAATCGCTTCCTTGTATACTATCAGCCATTCAGGCTATTCCTCGGTTAAGTACACCCCAGTATATTCATTATTTTTGGGGCCAAAAAGTATTAAATTTTGTCTTAGCTAAACGCGGGCAATAAACAGAAAAACAATTAAATGCATCCTTGTCGTCCAAAATATCAAAAATATTTCATTACTGTTCTTCCGAGCAAAGCCAGGAGATACGAGTACCAGCCCCATGCTTCCCTAGGTTCCACTACATGATGCCGGTAAAAAAAACGTAAAAACTTGATACTTAGTTTCTACATTGATTCGTAGGCTCTTGTTTTCGTATTTCGGATGTTCGTTTATCCGAAAACTATGGTTACGGTTTGCTATGACATTTAAGAATAATCATACCAAAAGCAATTATCAAAAAAAGAAGGCAAAGAAAAAAATGTTCAGCCTTGAGGAACAAATTTCGCGTTGTATGGAGTAGTGAAAAGGGAAGTTATGACTAGAGGAAAGAACAACTACGCCCCATCCCAACATTTTCAATTTTCACTTTCTTGTGGGTGTGTGAGTTGAAAACTTTGTGCAAAGTAGAAACAAACTTCCCTGCAGACATTGACTAAGTTTGCCCCACCTACACCTATAGTTTTTCTTTTGTACGGAAACGCAATCCGACGTGAATGACAAACATTCTGCACAGATGCGATCCATAAATCATAATGTAGTCATTGCAACCTCAAAAGAAGCTGGGTCACAAATATATGATGCAATTCAGCATACTAGCACTGAACATTGGTAAATGCATTCCTGACTTGAGCTAAAAGCTATATGATCTCTATACAATAACCCTGTTTTGTAATCGAAATGACATTCCTGTACGAAAAATAATTTCGATCACACTTGTTCCGTGAGCCTGCTTCTAAAGTGCTGTTCAGCCGAATAATTGTCGGTGTTACAGGTACCTAGTTGGGACTTGAACGGCATATTTCTGCCCACAACCCCAGATTGCAAGTATCAAAATGGGATAATTACAGATGGTTACTTCTGATCCAATGTCTAGGTACTGTTTTCAGCTTTATTCCCCGATCTGTCCTAAACCAAGAGGTTATGGGTGTTGTGGACCCTTGTCCCTCGTTTAACAAAGGAACATCTAGAGATTATTTATTTGTAGCAAGTAATATTGAGAGGAAGCCATTTGCAGTCACTTATTTTAACAACTTTCAATCCTACTCCCCATTATCACTGTAATCTATTTACTAATCAGTCTTTGGCTTTTGTCATGAAAGGAAGCTTATTGTTGGGTACCTCAGACAAAAAAATTTGGTATAAGGTTATTTAGCATCTGGAAGAAAATTATTTTATTAGTAGAAAATACGAGTTTGTGGAATTATCTTGCATTACAGTGCTGTTTTCCCGACATCAGTAGAATTTACTGGTTATCATTTGTATTTTTTTACCGTTTTGAGTTCCTGTAGACTGTTTCTCAAGGAATTCTTCCAGCAGACATTATTTTGTACCCCATCACGACGATCGTGGAGTAGCTTTGTTAACTATATTCTGTCACCCACACGGTCTGTAGGTACAGCCACCTATATTGGAGTATTATTTAACTAATATGTGGGGATCCAATCTTATATAGTGTAGAATTGGCGAGTTGATGAATGTAAGTGATTGTAGTTGGAGATTTGCGCACTAGTGGATACGAGTATCACGCGTGTAAATGACACGCCTAAGGAAATATACACAAGGGCCTAGTAAATGACAAATTTCTTGACCTAAAATCGAACACGATGCATGCCTCGAGTCTACAGCTTCCATTTCAGCGAGGAATCCTGAACGCTTTTAACATATCTAACGAATTGTGACCTCGATGTCTTCGGTATTGCCTAATACTGTAGGATTTTGTTTGCTGTAGAGCCGTTAATGTGGGGTATGAAGTTGGTGATATTGTACCCCTCGAAAGTCGGCCAAGTTTATTGTATAACTAAGGGAAGCTGAACTGGCTCTTGCGATTGATAAGTGGAAGTGAGAAATCGATCGGTAATAGCCGAGCATTTCCTGTTTAGGAAGGAGAAACGCATCTTATGCTCTTCAACAGCTTAGGACCCTCCCAACTTCGCTGTAGAATTTGGTTGTACCAGAAGCGAAAAGCATATAGTGTATAATCTATGGATCAGAGGGCTCATGTCTCGGCTTATCTAGAGCTGACCCAAAATACCAGGCTATAAAACGCCAAAAAGTTTCAACTAGACCCGCGCGTAAAGAGATAAGCGCGGGGAACCTTGTCTTAAATAAACCCAATCCGCATGTATTAGAAATTGTATTGTTAGTGATGTCTGTTCTGTCGTTGAATGCAAAGTATTTGGCCTACCTAGCCAAATATCCATTGTTTACCAAGTCTGTCACTGCTGGAATGTTTGCAGGCTTAAATGAGATATTGTCCTCCAGTTTCACTGGCGAGTTCAAAGAAACCGTCGTTTTTGGTCATTACAAAGTTAAACATGTCTTGTCGCCCAAGTTGATCTACATGGTCCTTTATGGCAGTCTTGTATCAACACCGATCTCGCACCATATGTATCAGGTCATCAACCAGATTTTCCTGGGCCCAATGTCTGCCAAGAAGAAGGTGTTACAGTTATTGACCTCGCTCTCGACAGTTACTCCGCTTTTGGCTGCATTATTTACGGGCTTTATCGCCATTATCAATAACTACAAGCCAGCACATCCATTTGTACTTGGCGAAGAAATTGGGAAGGTTGTACGTATCGTCAAGTCGGGCTTGTATCGCGGCTATGGCCCCATTTTGCGGTCGTCGCTTGCTACCTCAGCGATTTCGCTTGTCATAGCCCAAAAGTTTATTCGGCCCGAATTGTGGGTGGTATTCTTTAACTTTGTGTTCTTTGTGTTGGGAACTTACCAGAACACCAAGTTGAAGAAGATGCAGAAGTTACAGAAAATGAAGAAGAATGAAGACGACGACAAATCCAAATCTGAGTAAATAGCGTTGTGTATTTATTGGGTCGCACGCACCTTTTTCAAATTAGTAATATTATTCTCCACCTTTCCTTAATAAAGCATGCTTTTGTCCAAGACTTTTAGGGCAGCTAAAACATTATCTAGAACTCAATTGAGAATGCTTACATCACAAGTAGTGGTCTATTCCGAACACGGTGAACCACATGATGTGTTGAAGACTCAATCGTACGAAATCGATGAGAAGAACCTTGCTCCCAACGAAGTAGTTGTCAAAACGTTGGGATCCCCCATAAACCCTTCTGATATCAACCAGATTCAGGGTGTTTATCCATCAAAGCCAGAGTTAACTACTGAGTTTGGTACTGATGAGCCTGTACGTGTGTGTGGTAACGAAGGTTTGTTTGAGGTTGTTTTTACCGGCCCTGACCTGACATTGCACGTTGGCGATTGGGTGATCCCTGCTGAAGTTAATTTTGGAACATGGCGTACTTATGCCAAGGCCTCAGCTACAGACTTCATCAGAATTCCAAACCCAGAGCAATCGCGTGCCAATGGCAAGCCTCGAGGTTTAAGCATTAATCAGGGGGCTACAATCACTGTTAATCCCTTGACAGCCTATCTTATGTTGACCCATTACGTCAAGTTGACTCCTGGCAAAGACTGGTTTATCCAGAATGGAGGCAATTCTGCTGTTGGTCAGTATGCATCGCAGATCGGAAAGCTTTTGGGAATCAATTCGATCTCGGTGGTTAGAGACCGTGAGAACTTGCAAGATCTTGTCGCGGAACTCGAAAATGTCAAGGGTGCTACACACGTAATTACTGAGGAGCAGAACGCGTCACGCGACTTTGGTGCAACCATTAAAGGGTGGACTGCAGAAACCGGAGGTCAAATCAAGTTAGCATTGAACTGTGTTGGTGGTAAAAATGCCACGGGAATTGCTCGTAAACTTGCCAATGACGGTTTGATGTTAACTTATGGTGGTATGTCATTCCAACCGGTCATCTTGCCAACCTCTTTGCACATTTTCAAGAATATTACCAGTGCAGGATTCTGGGTTACACGTCTCTTGAAATCGAACAGAGAGTTGAAGTTGGCTACCTTGAACCAGATCGTTGAATGGTACGAAGAAGGTAAATTGCTTGATGCTCCTTCAGTTGAAACACAATTTACAGGTGCACAAGGTTTAAATGAAGTTTATCAGCAAGGTATTGTTAACTCAAAGGCTGGCAAGCAGTTGATAAAGTATTGAGCGATGATAGGCTCAGTACGTTTTGTGCCCTCGGAGGATCCCGAAAAAATAAGTCGAAGACAGGTAATAAAAACCATGCCCCACAAAACCGATTACGATAAGAATATCTGTAAAAAAATTAGTATTCTCTTCTTCTCTAAAAGCTGATCATGTCTCGTGCTATAGCATCGTCCCGTGTCTTGGTAGATAACGAGGAAATCCCTGCTACTGTGCTATTTTCAACGGAGTCGGGCAAGATTCTTCATATCGAACGTCGTGTTATCACCTCCAGCGATCCAATTCTCGACACGTTCGATGTACCACCATACTCGTTCCGTGATGTATCACCGTGTGTGGTGATGCCAGGTTTTGTTGATGCCCATGTTCATCTTAACGAACCAGGTAGAACAGAATGGGAAGGATTTGCTACCGGTACCCGGGCTGCTGCTGCTGGTGGTGTTACTACTGTCATTGATATGCCGTTGAATGCGATTCCTCCTACCACTACTGTCGCCAACTTCAATCTCAAGATCCAAGCGGCTCGCAACCAGACTTGGGTTGATGTCGGTTTTTGGGGTGGTATGGTTCCAGATAATTTAGCTCACCTCAAGCCGTTGATCAAGATGGGTGTTCGTGGGTTTAAAGGGTTTATGATTGAGAGTGGTGTAGATGAGTTTCCCGCCATAGACCCGCCATATATCTTAAAAGCTATGAAAACGGTTGAAAATTTGCCTACTCTTTTGATGTTCCATGCTGAAATGCAACCACATGATGCCCAAAAAGAGTCTACCTCAGCTCCAGTAGCATCATTCTCCATAGATGTTAATTCTGATGAAGATTATGCTTGTGACCAACCCAATTCCCGCGCAATTGAAGGACTCGCTAACGAAGTTGAAGATCTTGATTTAGGTATGTCCGCATCATTTATTCATCGTGCCCCCAAACCTGTTGTTGAGTTGTTGAGTTCGGCAGAATGTGGAGTCAGCTCTGAGCACGAACACTGTAAGTTGCCCCACAATCACGCTGGTTCTATGGAATACACCATTCTCAGTGATAAACAGGCAAAACTTTTGGCTCAGTCTCCAATGTTGGCCGCTGCTGAACCAACATTCGGTAAGCTAGCTCGTATCGCCAATAAGCACTACGATAGAGGTCGTGATGAGGAATATGAACACGAATCGCCATTTATAAAGGCTGCTGAAGAGGGTCAACCTTTAGCCAGCATTGATCCTACAACATATGCAGCATTCTTGGCACTGAGACCGGATAACTTTGAAACTACTGCTATTGCCGAGCTTATCAACTGTTCCACACAAATCCCTACCGTGCCACTCCATATTGTTCATTTAGCAACACACGAAGCGGTGCCTCTCTTAAGAGCAGCACAGTCATCTAAGCTCCCTATTACAGCTGAGACTTGTTTCCACTATTTGTCACTTACAGCTGAGAGGATCGGCAACTGTTCAACACATTTCAAGTGTTGTCCACCTATTAGAACCGAAGTGAACAAGAACTTGTTGTGGAAAGCATTGCGTAATGATATCATCACCACAGTTGTATCCGATCACTCACCATGCACTCCTGATCTCAAAGGATTAGAAAAGGGTGACTTCTTTGAAGCATGGGGTGGCATTTCGTCGGTAGGATTTGGTTTACCAATCTTATATACTGAAGGGCTCAAGATGAACCCACCAATCACGTTTGCTGAAATTGGAAAATGGTGCTGCGTTAATACTGCAAAGCAAGTGGGGCTTGAGAATTCTAAGGGACGACTTTCAGTCGGTTTTGATGCCGATATCTTGGTCTTTGACCCACAATTCAAGCACGTAATTGACAACAAGGAAACCTACTTTAAGAATAAGTTAACGGCGTATCATGGTCAAGAGTTCCAAGGTAAGGTTATGGAAACAATAGTTAGAGGTAATACGGTGTATACACACCAAGCCGGTCACTCGGCAATACCATTGGGTAAACTTATATTGGAACCACGGAAATAGTTAAAATAGGGAATTTTTGCAGTTATTCCTGCAGAAAGCTACGTCAATACTGTATTCTTTTCCTGCAGAAAATTACTAGGAAACTTATCAAAGTTTTCTTCCTGTATTTAGTACGGCAATTTTCCCCACGTGCGCCTATCGCCTTACTTAAGGACTATTATTCCCTAAATATGTTCACCAACCATGTCTTCTGCTAACAAGAGAATCGCTTTACCCGCCAGGGTTGAACCCAAGGTTTTCTTTGCCAACGAAAGAACATTTCTTTCTTGGTTGAACTTTACTGTCATTTTGGGCTCCCTTGGTGTCGGTTTGTTGAACTTTGGTGACTCGGTTGGCCGCATCTCCGCCGGTTTGTTCACCTTCATTGCCATGTTGACCATGATTTACGCGTTAGTTACATACCACTGGAGAGCCAAGGCTATTAGATTGAGAGGGTCTGGACCTTACGACGACAGATTTGGACCAACGATGTTGTGTATCTTTTTGTTGGCTGCTGTTGTGGTCAACTTCGTCTTACGTATTCGTGCTTAGGCTTCATATCTGCATAAACGTCATTACATTGAACATTATTTTGTAATTTAAACTCTTGGTGTATCAATAATCTCGTTATTTGAGTGTTGTCAATAAAATAATACTCTACATGTTTGCTGTTTTCACTGTTTATCGAGTATCTCATATTCCTCTATATATCATTTGCTTGATCCCCCCGCCTCCTCTTCGCTTATTGATTGTACCTACGCTTTAGTTCTCGGTATCTTATCAAGAAGTAAAGTGCTTCCAACTCCTTCGTAACGTATTCTCCTCGGGCTAACGCAGCGTCGAGCTGGCCCTTTTCAATCGGTTTCTGAAATGCTGCCTTTAACTTGGTCCTAAAAGCATTGTATCCTCCCGATTGGGCAGGATACTCGCGGCCCATAAACAACAAATTACGATATAGTTTGCGGACTCGAGGGTCCATTATTGGTGATATCTCGCGCAAAATTATAATCTCCTCTTTTTAGCGACCCACATTAAATAATGGCATTAGCATACAAACCGTCACGGGTAAAGGCATTGTTTCTTGCCCATTTTGATGTTAAAACAGGCTATCAGTTGGTATGGTCAAAGTCTGCTGATAAGAACTTTAGTTTTGAGGGCTTGGACTACAAGCTGTTACCTCTGGGGGTTCACGAGTATCACCGAGCCACGGTGTTAATCAGCCATCTCCAAGGCGATCAAGTTTATTATGGTCTTAGTCGGTTTGCTCAGAATGAGCGTGATGACAATGATTCAGAGACAGAAGTTGATCGTTCGAAAGTCAAAATGTACTCCTTGGGTGTATTGTGTGACCCAACTACCACGCAATGGAAACCTAACGAATTCATTAGTAACGGATGGGAATATGTTGACATTTTAGACACTGCACTTACCAAATTCTTGGGTGCACTGCTGTTTAATGATTTTACCATATTTGGAGACTTGTTTAGCCGTCTTACAATTACACAGCAGTTACCCCAGAGACAACTTCAACCCAACATCAAACACCATTTATTGACGAAACTCCCTTATCTACTTGATTCTTTTGGTCCTTTGGTGTTTGTATTATACAAGCAGAGCTTACTCCGTCGTCGTATTCTTTTGTTCAACCATAACCTCGATCATGACAAAGACAATTTATTTATCACCAGCAGTTTCAATTACTTGGTGTCACTTCTTTCAATTATACCACAGGACACCGAAAGTCTGCTACGTATTGATCCTAAGTTTACATACTCACAACCCATCTACAATATCGGACTCAATGATATGGACCTGGATTTGGTCGCCATAGATGGATTTATAGGTACTACAAACGACGAAATTATGCTTTACCAGAAAAATCTTTTTGACGTGGCAGTCTTATTGGAACAGAGTGCTAAACCGGTAATAGTGCAACCTCAAGACATTGGACCAAACTCGATTAACCACTCCAAGAGAATAAGAGCCACAAATCGCGACTACAATCGGTTTAAAGTCTTACACAAGGAATTATTCGGCTCTGGAACTGATCTCCACGCATCTGAATTTACAAACCACAGCAATCTCTCGACTGACGATCTCAATTCTTTAAATACAGCTAATTCTAAAACTGAGTTTTCGTTCAATGATCAAACGCCAAGAAACGAACCAGAATGGTGGATTAATGAAGCTACGGAACCAATAACTTGGCAAGAATCAATATGGTCAGCATTTTCATTTTTTGCTAGTGCCGGTCTGGTGGAGCAGCCTGCTCCATCTGCAACAGTTACCCTGCTGGGCCATACGGACGATGTTCGTATGGACCTAATGCAGCTTATCAATATTGTTGGTTACTTCCACAAACTTACGAAAAAATGGATCTATTTGCTCAATGCCATTATCCTGGAACATATTGAAGACAATGCTACTTCTGGTGATGGTGACTCGCAACTGTTACTTGAATCCGACCAGAAGATCAGTATCGAAATTACGTACCAAGACATTGTGGAAATGGAATTGGATCCTTACTCGCAGCAAGATCTAGATTTTGTCAAGGACTTTGTCTTGTTATACTGGGGAACCCTTGTCGATACTGTTGAAATTGGAATTGGAATCAGTGGTTGTTGCTAGACATTTCTGGTTAAGACCCTTGCAGCCAATATTCCGAATTTCAGAAATCGTTCTTTTTTATCTCACCATGCGCGTCACCAGATTGGGCATAGGCTCGATTCATTAAAGCCACATGAGAAGGGGAAGAAAAAAAAAAGAGGATACTTCCCATAAATTTAAGACCAGCAACTCGACTGATCGCTTGTTGCTATATTTTTTTCATTTCTTTAAACACAATATACTTCTCTATGTTAATTAACCGTAGATTCCGATATCGGACCTTGTTACATCCCCAGAGATAAGGTCTAGCCGCGACAAGGTTCTTCCAAGACCGGTCGTGTGCTGCTTCAATTTTCCCCTTGAGGGAACATTTGAAAAATCACAACATACACCTCACATTCCAGTTTACACTTAATCGGACTGTGGAAGATGAAGGGCCAGAACAACCGCGCCACTACACAGCCTAAGAACGGACATCGCCGTTCTAACTCTCGTCACAACAGCAGCTCTGCGACAGGCTCGGTTTCTCCGGTTTTGCCCAACACATCTGTGGGCCCAACGTTAGGTGGCACGTCCACCGCAATTCCCGTGTCCTCACCACCCGACGATCGTTTGTTGCACCTAGTGGCCAAATCAATTGGTAAAAAGGCCACTGCAACGCTTGTTTCAGGTGCACGTTATCAGGGCCTCTTACTCAATGGAAATCTCGCGTCTGACGGGAGTGCGCCACTCTCGGTCGTGTTGAACAAACCAGTTTTGGTGGGGAAGGCACACGGAACTGACAAATCTAACATCGACAAGGAAGTCCCTGAATCCTTGGTTATCAATGCAAAAGAGTTGGTTGATTTAGAAGTTGACGTTGATGTCAACGAGCCTATTTCAGTTGACAACAAGGATGAATCCACAGGATTCAAGACCGATGCTGACATCTCGGGACGCACGCACATCAGAGAGAGGGAACTCCAGAGGTGGCTTCCTGATGACGATTCGCCTATTCTCACTCTTGAAGATGATTCCTATTCTGCTGGTGGCGGTTGGGATCAGTTTGCTGTCAACGAAAAGAAGTTTGGGGTGGAATCGACGTACGACGAGCACTTGTACACCACCAGAATTAACACCAATGCCCCCGACTATCATGAGAGGTTAGCTAAGGCTGAAAAGTTAGCCAAGGAAATCGAAAGTCAGTCGACTACCGACCGTCACATGTTGGAAGAAAGAGGATTCCAGGTAGACGACAGCGGAATGGACGAAGAGGACAAGTACTCTGGTGTCGACAGACGTGGCGATGAGTTGTTGGCTGCCTTGAGAAGTACTTCCATCTCTACTGATAATTCCCTTGCTCGCGGTCCAGGTAAGTACGTGCCTCCTAGACAAAGAGCTGCACAGTACCACAATGACCCAGCAATTATTTCCAGTTCAGGTGCTAAATCTCCTGTTAAGGAATCAAGTACTGCCGACCTGAGTACGGGACCTGCTGCTGCTGCCAGCTCAGGACCTAAGAAAATCGACTCTATTCCACAAAAGCCAACATTACCACAAAATGAATCGTTCCGCTTAAATGCCCAGAGCGAAATTCATGCTTTGCGTGAGTTCAGTGCCAACTTCAAGATACCACATCAGATGCCTACTGACTTATTGCCTATCTTATCTAAGGACAAGGACAAGCAAGATGAGATCTTAAAAAAACAAAAGGATAATGAAAAGAAGGAGGACGCAGGTACCGCGTCCTCCCAAACCACAGCTACCGCAGGAAGCGTACCAAAGAAAAAGATGGATCCAACCAAGCCTGCTTTCAAGCTTAATCCCAAGGCAGCAGTATTTACACCATCCAATATGCAAATATCACCAAACCAACCAAACCAACCTAAAGCGAATTATCAGCGTTCTCCCAACAACCCATCCCCACGTATTAATACGAGATCATTTCAGGGATCGATTTCTAATGTTAATGGCTCTGCCCCTATGAAGAGAGTTCATCAAATTTCGGCTGCTGACTTCTTTGGCGGTGCTGATAAGATCCCAACTAGAGAAGGACAAAAGAAGAAGGTAGAGGAGCTTAGATTTGCTTTCAACTTATTCATTACAACTAAAAAGAATCACGTAAAGGACACGCCGGTGTATTACGAAAAGACCTACCAAACACCACCTACGTGGAACTCAACGATTGATGAGACGCACGAAAAGTTGTTCCCACCATTGCACAAGGGAGCAGTGGCAATTCCAAAATCTCCATTTATGCCCAGTCCATTAATGGGAGCACCCGCATTGCCAGCATATCCCGGGCCTAACGGATCCAAATTTCCATTGTCGCCTCACCAACAACAGGCTGCAGCCTTGGCACACTTTCAGCAACAGCAGCAACATCAACAACAGCAGTTCCATGCTGCCATGTTGTATCAACAACAATTCCAGGTGCCGCCAGGGCAATCACCAATCCAGATCTATCCTGGAGGACCCGATCAGTTCCTTCCTCCAGCTGGATTTATCCCACCAGGAGGCTACGTGGCTGGTGGCAGTCCGGTTAATGGTAATATCATAATGGCCAGTCCTTACGGAGCCAACAACCAACACCACAACCACAACCACAACTACAACAATCATCATCATGGAGGTAGAAGATACAACCAGTCCAAGAGAGGAGGACAAAACTGATCTCTTGCTGTGCCTGAGGTCTTACCGAGATTAGGATTGTATAGGAAAATCCGATCTTGACTGTCTTGAATAATGTAGTACTCTGTAGTGGTGTAGTTGGTAACGCGCACGACCAATACCCAATAATGTAGTTTTTTGTTAGAGTGTTTACTTTTCCCTTAAACCTAACGAAATGTCCGAGATTGCACTCTCAAGAATTGCCCATCTCATCAAGTTAGAGGATGACTTGGTGAAGATACCTCAATTACGTCAACAATTTACCAAGGAAAAGTCCTCGGTTGATATAAAGTTGGGAAATATGGCCCAGCTTCAGATCGAACTGATTATGAATAACTTGTCGAAGTTGAACAATGCAGCAAATAAGTTGAATGCCATCAAGGGCAGTGTCAATCGTGTGAATCAGATGTATGATGATTCTATCACCAATGTTAAGGATTATGCCACCATAAAGAAAATGACCGAAGTCAACCAATTTTTGACCCAGGTACAGAACTTGTATGAGGATATTTCCAAATTCAAGAGATTCTTGGAAAACTTGGATGCCATGATTGAAGAGGAATTGCAACAAATGCTGGCCAGTTTGACTTATCCGCTTACAAACATATTTTTCATCCACTACCAACTAACACAAGCTCGTAACTTCCAAGATTATTTGGAAAGGGACAGCCAAAACTTGTCGGATGACTTGAAGAGTATTGTATACAAGATTGTTGCCCCTATTAGGCATACGGTAAAGATTTTCGATGATCTCTTGGGGGAAGCCATAACATCCATCACTGAAGCCGCCAAAGACGGCAATTCTTCCTTAATTTTCAAGGTAACAAAGATTATCGAATTCGAAAGTAATGAAGACTTGAAGTTGGCACTTATGGAAAAATTAGGCTTTAATGTGTCACGAGATTCGGTGACTCTTGACTACGCTAATTTCCGGGGTAGCCCTCGTAACTACAGGAAATTCTTCTACGACAAGTTAGAAGAGTCCCTTGATGATACTTTCAACAGCTGTGTGGATCATTTTGTACAGGATAAAGTTTTGGTTTATGATAATCTTGAATGGTTGGAAGATGAATTATTATTTGTTACTGAAACGTTAAATTCGTTGTTTCCAGCAGAATGGGAAGTGAGCAGCTTTATCCAAAATGTGTATTACAACAGGCTTCATAAATTCACCATGGATTTCATAAAGACCGATCCTCCGACGGAAGACTTGATGAAGGTCTTGGCATACGACTCTCATTACAGCAAATCTATTGCTGCTATTACTATCAATGATAAGAGCGGATCAACGAAGAGAATATCGACGATTAAGAAAGAACAAAAATCAATTATTGGAGAAGACTTGAAGAATGTCGTTTTGGAAGACTACTTGAAGGTGATTGTTCTCAAGATGGAAGAATGGAATACAAACTTGATTCAGCAGGAAACTCTTGTCTTTAAGTTAAGAGATTCGCCCCCTGATATATATGGTTATCAACAGGTTATCGAAGACTACGATGCACTGGATCAGCTCATTTCTTTGGAGGTGGATACTGATGTATTTGTGCTTCCGGATTTCAAGACGCCAATGTCTATGCTCAAGGAACAGGCCGATGTGGCGGCAGACTCGGGATACTCCAAGATTTTGGTTGGGGTTATTGAAAACTGGTCTGCAGGATACATCAAGCGTATTTTGAACTACCAACAGCTCATTGAAGAGGAATTCGACAATTACATGTCCGTATTTAACAACGAACGTTATTTGATACAAGAAAGCAAGGCGAGAAGATTGTTCAAGCGTCTGACACCAGAGCAACAGCTTGATATTGAAAATATGACACAGGAAGAATTAGCTCAGCTCTCTCAACCTGGTTTGATAGAATATTTGACTGCTTTGGGAAACACTTACGAGATTAATACTGACCGTTTGCAAGATAAGTTCTTGCCCACATACAACGAAAAGGTACATGCGAGTTACCATGCTCGTATTGAGCGTGCCTTTGAAGACACGATCAATCCAAGTACAGAGTTAATCTCTCAAGTTATCAGGTGCATAGTGGATATTGTGTTAAACGATTTGTATCCTGCACTTTCGACTGTATTTACGAAGAGTTGGTACGATGACAAGAACCAACATGCTGATGTGCCTGTTATGGCACAAAAGATAGTGGAAACGATTGGAGAATATATGGAAGAACTCCGTGGATATGCGTCATACGAGGTCTACCTGGTAACATTTACTGTTTTCCTTGACTCTTTTATTTCTGCTTATATACGGATTGGTTTTGAGAATATCTTACATGGCAGCGGTAAGAAAATTGACCCTACAGCGGTGAAGAAGTACAAGTCATTTAGTGAAGCAGTTTCTCGGGATGCTACCATCTTTTATGGTGGTCTTGAATCATTGTTTACTAGAAGGGATGCTGAATATTTATTCAATAGTTTGAGAGCTATTGAATTCTTGGGTGATTTGGCCACTTGTTCTAATCCTGAACAATTCATTCCTCAGATGTGGGAGAATGAGATCTTGGGTTCTTTCTACAATTGTTCGGTGGACTATGTCAAGGGTTTGTGTCTTTGCAGAAAAGATATGGACTCTGCCCAGGTTCACTCTTTGGTTAACGTTTTGACAGATATGAAGAGAGATTATCATGTAAAGGTCGAGCCGCCTGCTCTTCCTATTGGTACCCTTAATGACTTCTATTATAACTAATGCAAAAAAGGAATCAATTAGTTTATTCTGATTCTGAAGATGATTCGTATGCTGCAAGAGAAGATATTCCAGTAGAAGTAGGTGTTACCTTTCTCGATTTTTTGATTGATATTTTGGCCGAAACTGTATTTCGCTCTGGTTCCGAAGTAAGTGGGCGCTTACGATGGACCGTAGTTGTCTCTTGGAATGCTTTCTTTGCTGCCTCGTCATCCTCTTTTTCCTGTAACTGAATTTGAATCTGTTTCAACCTTGATATCTGTGCCTGTACTTTTTTAGTGGCTTCATTGGTAAGCTCGTCTGTCCCTCCCTTGGCCTGCAATTGAGAGCTCTTGTGCTGGAGATCTTCTAAATGATCGGAAATTGCCTGCTGTCTTTGCTGTTGTTCCAATCTCTTTTCCAAGTTCTCTAAGACGTCACCATCACCGTCCTTTAGGGATTCTATCTTCTGCCAGAATGGGTTTCTCTTTCGACGTTCAAGCATTTCCTGGTATTCCAAGTTATCTTTTTCTTCCTTTTCCAATCTTCTCAATAACTCATCCTCTGTTTCTGGTGCAATGGCCTTCTTGGTCGGTTCGTAGTTTCGCACAGCACCCTCTTCTGGAGTGTAGCCTGCTGTTTGTGGATTTGTTTTAAACGTGATTTTGTTGTTACAGCGAGGACAAGAGATATGAAATCGAATGATCTTGGTGCTTAAATACTTCTCGTCAGTGACTTCCTTACGAGCGTTGAACGATCTTCGCTGGGCAATGTATTCATTACACTTTGTACAGCGCATAGAATAAGGAGCCATCATTCTGATTTTAATATCTGGATTGCCTCCCTTCCTACGTTTCACCGTCTGGGACGGATCCCAGTCCGGTGGATAGTACTTGTTTATGGCTTTTCTCTCTGACATCTTATGGTTCTCAAGTGTAAGTAAAATAAGTACTAGATGAGCGATGCGTCTCAAAAATATATGCACTCCTCACTGGCTTCTTCTACTACAGGCGCTTAAATAAATACATATGTTTTTGTTTATTAGTATGATGCATCCCACAACTACCTTGATTATTACACTATACAAAGTAACAATCTGTTATAGTACAATAGCATCGCATGATATACTTTTCGAACGTTAACAAGCTTAATCAGCGTTTCTTCTGGCAGCTCTCTTAGCAGCACGACGTTGAGTACCGAAGATCTTCTTTTCTCTGTTCTTCTTTTGCTTTCTTTGTTGTCTAGAGGCCTTTTCAACCTTGGTAGCCAAACCGTATCTGACCAATCTGTAGGCTGGTTCAAATCTCTTAGCGTCAGCAACGGATTGGTAGATCAAACCGAAACCAGTGGACTTACCACCACCAAATTGGGTTCTGAAGCCGAAGACGGAGACAGCGTCCTTGTCAGCCTTGTAGATTTCAGCCAACTTTTCACGTAATTCATCCTTGGAGACGTTGGCTCTGTTTGGGTGTAAGACGTCAATGACAAATTGTCTTCTAGACAACAATTGGTTGTTAATAACTTTACGAGTTCTGATAGTCACGGCGTCACTCTAGATAGTTAGTAATGTATTCCTTGTCTTCGTTTTAAAACAATCAACTGAAGTGTTCAATAATGACGATTCAAGATGACGGATGGAGTATTGTTTGGTGGTTCTGTTTCGTGGTATGGTCTTCTCTTTCATAACAGGTTCATTATCTCTCAACTTCTGTATGTTTCCACTCAGTAATTCTACATACCATTTTGGTGGTTATTCTATGATGTGTAGTAAACTAGCAGCTTTTGAAATATAACTCAAAATTTTTCTGGATTTTCCAACCACTAACCAGTGAAAAAAAAATTAAAAATTTATAGTTTCTATGCAGGTATATATTTCTAGGGTTGAAATAAAAAGCAGTCACTGGCACGTGATATATAGCATTATCTTGAGAATAGTAATTTGCACGCATATAATTATCCCAAGGGTTATCCCCCACCTTTCCCACCATGTCAGAGATGTCGATAAGAAATAATCATGAAAATTCAGAAAAAGGTGGTCATTGTGAGGCATATGTTACTTTTTAGAATTTAACCATCATGTACTGTATTGAGTAAACTAATTAGCAGCGATATGTAATATATTGTCCGTAGATTTATTTTTGCAACCAATTTATCGGCAATCTATTATAACTGTTTATCATTTAATTGGTTAAATTGGATCATTCGCTTGGAGATTATTTGGTTTGATAGCAATTTGTTTGGGCTTGTGTATGTATGTTTGTATTAAAATCATAAGCTAAACTAGCATTCTTAGATTGATCAATTTTTAAAAATTTACATTATCTTTACAAAACTCAAAATGTTTCTCATAAAATATCTTTTACATATTCAATAATCCATATTAAATAAACTATTCAAACTTTTTCTTGATGGCAATTCTGACAGCTTTAGTTTGGGTGTAGTTGTCCAAGGCTTCTGCACCCATTTCTCTACCAATACCAGATTGACCATAACCTCCAAATGGAACCATTTGGTGGAAATCGTTGTACGTGTTCACCCAAATAGTACCAGAATTGATTCTGTTAGAGACATCAATTGCCTTGTTAATGTCCTCAGTGTGAACACCAGCAGCCAAACCATACTCTGAGTCATTAGCCATTTGGATAACCTCATCGACAGTTTTGAACTTGGTAATAGTAACGACAGGTCCAAAGATTTCTTCCTTGACAATTCTCATGTCCTCAGTAACATCAGCAAAGATAGTAGGCTTAACATAGTAACCTTTCTCGCCTTCTCTACCACCACCAGTAACAATGGTAGCACCTTCTTTCTTTCCAATGTCAATGTACTTCAAGATCTTTGACAATTGAGCGTAAGAAGCTTGAGCACCCATGTAAGTGTCTTCTTCGAATGGATTACCAATCTTAGTGTTTTCAGCAGCTGCCTTGAATGCAGTGAGTATTTCGTCGTAAATACCTTCTTGAACATAGATTCTGGAACCAGCACAGCAAACTTCACCGGTGTTGTACAAAATACCTGTAATCAAATTTTGCACAGTGGATTCAACATTTGCATCGTTGAAGACAATGTTTGGAGACTTACCACCCAATTCCAAGGTGACCTTCTTCAAGTTGGTTTCTGCAGCAGTCTTCATGATAGTTCTACCTGTAGCAGTGGAACCAGTAAAAGCAACCTTCTTGATTTTTGGATGAGCAGCGATAGATTGACCTGCGATCTTACCAAATCCTGAAACAATGTTAACAACACCCTTAGGTACACCTGCTTCCTTAATCAATTTTGCCAAGTATAATGCAGATAACGGGGTAGATTCGGCTGTCTTCAAGACGGTAGTACATCCGGTACTTAAAACCGGACCCAACTTCCAAGCTGCCATCAACAATGGGAAGTTCCATGGAATAATTTGACCGCAGACCCCAATTGGCTCTCTTCTAGTATACGAAAAGTGAGTATCACCAGTTTCTTGTACCTTACCAGTGATCTTGTCAGCCCAACCAGCACAAGATCTGAAGTAAGCAGCAGTCAATGCAACGTCACCTCTGGAACAAAGTAAGGACTTACCGTTATCCAAGGATTCAATGTGTGCCAAAGTATCAGCATGTTCTTCAACTAGGTCAGCCAATTTAATCAAAACTCTGGATCTGGCAGCAGGGTCTTGAGTGGACCATGAAGAGTTAAAAGCTTTGGTAGCAGCATCGACAGCATGGTCAATGTCCTCTTCTCGAGCTTCATACACGTGGGTGACTTCTTCCTCAGTAGAAGGAGAGATGACTTCAAATGTCTTCTTTTGTTGCGATGGAACAAATTCGTTGTTAATGAACAACCCTGTTGGTTGCTCGTAAGAATGGCCATTTGGCAACTTGATGTTAACCGACAATGGCAAGGTAGAGTATAATCTCAAGTACGCGTTTCTTGAGCTGGCTAAGAAAGCCTTAGATGTGGAGTTTCTCAACATGTTTATAGCAATTGATAGTTGATGTGAGATAGAAACAAGAGCTAACTGGTCCCCCTTTATATATTTTTCCCCTGTTGTGGGGTTTGTAGGTGACCCGGGTCTCAAATCTGTGATCTCAACCCCTCCCCACCAAAAGATTGGACTCGGTGTTAGGGTTTCCGGTATATAAATGCCCAATCGACCCTAGATTGCTAAATGCCGAATGTATCGGGCGGTTCCTCGGACATACGATCGCGTGTACAGAGGGGTAGAGGTTTACAACGACGTTAAGAAAATAGAGTGCCGATTGTTTTAATGCTGTAAATGCTGAAATCTACCGTAATATTTAATTAGATTTTGCGTCTGACAAAGCTGCTTTTGAAAGATGTTTCTTTGCCAGTTTTGATGTTTCTGTTACTCGTTTGAAAAGAATATCCTGTGATATGCCGAATAACCCTGATAGCTTCGATATTAATGTTAACTCCATTTTCTGCAACATTTCCAGATCGGGGTTAAAATCATCCGATTTGCTGTCTTCAACGATGGCAGTTAATATCTCTTTTATAGGATATTGAACTGGTTGTTTGCATTGTTTTGGGTCAAGATCCCTCTCTGGTGTCAGTTTGGCTGAACTGTCCTCGATACTAAATATTTGAAATAATCGCTTTTCCATAGTTGAGAGCCCACCCTCAACATCTTTCTTGTTCTTTGGGATAATATGATCGTAGATCCAATCACAGTACTTGTCAATCTTATTATCCAGCCAATCTAGAAGCTCGCGATTGTCATTGTTGATGTATGAGTACTCATTGCTTAACTCATATTCGGACAATTTATCAAGCCATGTACCAAGATTAACACCAGAATTCAACTTGTATATAAATCTTGTCTTGATGATATAGATCATTATTCCAAGTAACTGGATTTCAGGAAAGTCACATACGGCGAGGGTTATATTCTTATGATTGTTCCATTTGACGGCTAAAGATTTGTTGTGCCACAAGTCTAAGAGCTGCACAAAGAAATTAAACGATGTAATTGCGTTTGGTAGGAGCAACACCTCAGAGAAGATCCGAAACACCATGGGAAAATAATATGATATGGACACCAGCAATTGAGCCTCGTCTATTTCCAATCTCACGGTATTCCAGTAGACGTATTCGTAAAATTCATTCTGTATTGGCAATTTGTATGGTTGAAGGAATAGGTGGTACGAGATCGGTAAGCGATCCAACATGACTTTGGGAATAAGATGCAAGCTCCGTCCGTACGGAATCTCGTTCGTCTTAATTTTTTCTATCACCTGATAAGCATATAAAGGATAGAAACGTAATTGGAGTGTGGAAATGTAGATGATAGTTATCAAGTCGAGAGAACTAGGTAGCCTCTTTGCAACTTCAGAATATCTGGTCAGTTTACCCAGTGGAACCTGATTCTCGAGAGCGGACAAACACTTGATCCAGTTAATTTTAACCGCATTAATTAAATCTGTCTCCATAGAGTCTTGGAAGAATAGTTTTATGATAACTTTAAGTTGGTGCTTTAGTAGGATTTGTAGGCACTGATAGAAGAGTTGACGAGCCTCAGAAGCAGGTAGTCTTTGGTCTGCTTTGTCATTCGACTGAGAGCCTCCGATTATTTGCAGGCTCTGAAATCTTCCTGAATTATCCATTCGTACAACATTGATTCTCTTGGTCGATACCAGAACTTGATCTTGCTCATCGTTATACTCATAAACGTTTTCCTGGACATGGTTATATTCACATATCGTTTGCCCATCCCGAAAAACATATCGTCGCGAACGACAGTTATCAACACCGCATACTCCTCCCCTGAAGTACTGGGTTAACCGAGGTGGCATTTTGTTTATTGTTAGAAGATGATTATAAAGTTGATAACAAAGAGATGAAGTGTGAATTTTATGCAGGATATAGAAATATAGACCATAGTAGATGCATAGAAATAAATCAATGGTTATTCCTTGTAATATTCTTTGATCTTCATTTCTCTTCTATTAAGACGGTTAGGAAATAAGAGTCTTAGCTTTGTCTTTAACAAGTATTTGTGACTAAATTATTTTACTGGAGCTATTGAGTTGTTCATAAATTCTAATCTTTATGAAGATTCTTGGAATTTTTAATAAATTATATATCAACTACTAAACAAAGGCCAGTTTCTCACCTACTTGTAACAGGAATCGTAATATACAAGGACTTATACGCTTTTATAATATTTTGAAAGGAGTTAATAAAGTGCTTATTTGTAGATATGGTGGGCTATCAATAAAGTTGCAGATCAAAAACGCGTAAACATACATAAACAAAAATACTACACAGATGGGAGATTATGAAGACGGCGCAACACCTTTTATAAAGGAGTCGCTTTCAAGAGATAGCACGCAAGGCTTACTAGAAGGGCAAGAGGTGGAGCTCGATGCCCAGTTGCATATTGCAGTTGTCGATGAACTAAGACGAATACAAGACAAACAAGACCAAAACATAGACCATCAATTGTCCCAGGAAGACTTGAAGGATATATTCAGTGATAATACTGGGCACATCAAAATTCGAGAACCAGAGCATGTAAATATAAAAACTGAATTGAGCCAATTCTTGAAACTAGATACAGAGAAGCAAATACGATCCACTAGCATACCACCTGAGGAAGAAACTGAAGTAGGAAATACTCGTATTGAAACAAGCATAAGCCAGGAACTAATAACACAAGAAGAAAATGTAGGTCTGAGTCAGGATGACAATGTTACAACCAACATAGGCAAAGAACTTTTGATCACTAGGGATGAATCACTCGTTTTCAACAACAAAGAACAAAGTAAAGAAGGATTGCAAATAACGCACTTAAGCGACACTTCTAAAAACACAGAGCAACCTATAGAATTGGAAACTAACCAAACAGAACAAACTATCTCGATATCCCCACAGCAAAGCCACGAAATACACGAAGAAACGAACGATGAAGAAGGACACGAAGGACAAGAACAAGGGGAACATACAAACATTTCACTGGTTTCGGAAGACCTTGAAGAGAAAATGCTGGATACTGAACCAGAGAAAGCACATACGATAAGTGATGGCCCAATACAACTCGAAGATCACGACCAGATCCTGCTGGAAAATATGAGCCACAATCAAGAAGATTTGGAGAAGGAAGCAAATACCAAAGGGAATAGCCAAATATCCTCAGCACCAAGATCTACCAACCCAGACAATGAAAAAATTAGTGTTCAAAAGCACATAGAAGAATATACCCCAGGGAATGACGTAATTTATACATCGGGAACAGAAGCTGAATTAATTTCCAAAGAAGATGCAAGTAATCCGGTCATAAGCTCAAACAAAGCTGCGCTGGATTTTAATGACAGCAACAGATTACCAGCTTCAACCACAACAAGCACAAATGACACGCCCAAACCGAATGATGAAGCAATCGTTACACTTGACAAGCAATCACTGAGTCAATCGGTAACCAGAAAACGGAAACTGGACGATTCCGAAGTAGTCATTGATCCGTCTACTTTCACAACAGAGAAAACCAGGAAACGAGTGCCAGCAAAGATAATTGATAAATTTTGGGAACCTTTGGATCAACAGACAGTGAGTTCTTTTGAGAAAATCCTTAATATATGCCTTTCGAAGACAGTTGAAGGCTATGGTAGGACATCTATTAAACGGAAAGAGGCTCAGAAGATTCTCGCTCGGGCCTGGGTGAATCAACAGCAGCAGCAATCATTTTTGACAAGATTGGCTGTAACAAAGTTGCCTCCTGTTACGACGATGACCGTAGACAAAAAACAAGATACAAATATCCTTAGTTTTGATCAATTGGCAAGAAGAAAGACCTACTTGGAGACATATCTACTGGCAGAGCTTCAGCAATTGTCGGAACTCCAACGGAATTATGAAGATGCTAAAATGATGTATGAACTGGACTTGAAATATTTAAAGGAATTTACTAAGACCACTAGTCGAAATTCCAAGATAATACTGAATGAAATCAGCAAGAAGAAACAAGAATTAAACTATGAAAGTTATGAAACAAACCGGCAAGATCCACCTCAACTTTTTGAACCAGATAGGCGGATGTTGTTTGATCCGGTCAAAGATGATGAAACCCGGACCATTTTGCAACAATTGCAAGAGCAGATGTCCACAATTTCCACAAATACAGCGGAATTGTCCAAATTCAATGACAAGTTGGATTTTGTTTATAACATACTAGACATGCTTTAACCAACGTACAACCAATACACGGATAGCAAAGCGATATTCCCGTTGGTATTGCCGATTTTCAAATTAATGTAGCCATCTTTTTCGGAATCCCAAACTGCTCCGAACTTGGATGTTATATCAAGATTCGTGTTAACTTCATTAACATTAGTGAGTGAGGTGGTTTGAACCAAGAACTTAAATTTGGACGACTTCTTTTGAAGTTCTGCAAGAATGACATGCGTCAATTCGGATTCAGAATGATGGGAAACCAATTCCTTTAACTGTGTATCTGATACAGGTGATTCTTTGGTGATGGATGAGGCAGTTACGGAGACTTCTAACATAGGATTGAAGAGTATCAGTATCGGTTAATCGTATTGATTTTTTGTAACCGCGATCCGATCCAAAAATTCGCCAGTACTCTACATATCGTGATCCATAGTGAGCCGGGCGAAGCCGTTGGGTTTGTAAACAATGCACTTTGAAGAGCTTCAAAATTAGTCCGAATATTCCGTTCAGTAATCTTAATTATACCAAATGTGTCTATGAATATAAACGAGAAAACTTCAACAAGGGTCCGTAATCCTTTGGTGAACCATCCTATATATTGCAACCGGGGGCTTTGATTCGACTAAAGAATTCAACAATAAATAGAATTTCAAGCATCAAGCCACATGGAATACAATCCTAATACTAACTTCAGTATTCCCGAGAAATATATAGAATCATATCCTTCTCTGGTGTAGAATGATTAGAGCTTCCCATTTTTTTGATTGCCACACGAGCACCATATTTCGGCGATGTCCTTATCTGTAACAATTACTTGGTTTAGAACTCCTTTGCAAGAAGAAGAAAGAATTGAACATACAATTTTCTTTTCCAGAATTACGTCCTTGGGAATGATATCGACAACTAAAACTTAAAAAAAACCATATATTCAACCTTCTTCGAAGTTAATTGTATTCGCAGAACATTTGGAACTTCTCTAGATTTAGTTACAGATGTAAGGTGTACAAAAGAGAAACAAACCAGAATTTATGTTGAGCTATGGGAATTATCTTATTGATATATGGCATTATTTCATCAATTATATCTGGGAAACAAGTTGAATGCCGTGAATACTGAAAAGATGTACCATTTTGATAACTTCTCCAACGTATTAAAACTAACAGCAGCAACTTGAAATTCTAATACCTTCAATTATTTTCTTGAAGATATGCGGCATTCTCGAAATGAAATACAACAATACTTGTTACATGTTGAGAGGGAGAGGATGTGTTAACGAAGAAATCAGCCAACCTACGGAAACTATACACTATGAGGGCATATTTGAGTGGAGGTCACACAATCCTTCTTCTATATTGGTAAATGGACGAGGAACACCGTAGAAGTTCAGTACTTATGTTTTCAAGTTTTGAGAAGGGCCATTTCCCCACAGCAATCAAAGAACCTGTCACCATATTGAAATAAAGTCGGTTACGCTTGTTGTATTTCAATTGAGACTCTCCTCTTTTGCAAGGTTGGGTTAACCCCTGTTTACTAAGAATAAAACCTGATTACCAAGCTTCGTTATAAATGTTTTCTTCTCGTGATCTCATTTGAGCCTAGTTGTGACATCGTCGCAATATTTTGAGAGTACTTGGAATAACAGGAGCGAGATACTCTTTTACTCTCTCAGGTCTTTTTAATCTGCTTTAACATTGGTCAAGACTGTGACGGAGGGTCTTACCTAAGGTAATACACTGGTAGTGCAAACAATCTGGTATTGCCTGCGTAGTGGTGGTTCAGTATCTCTTCTACCGTAGTTGAAGGCACCCAGTAGGATAGGGCAAGATCGAAGAAGAATATCTTTATACCTCTACTACAAGAAGCGTTCTTGTGTTGTGACAATGCAATGTTATAGTTAATAATACTATTCACTTGACTTACTTGAACTTTTTGGTTAAACCGTTTTGAGGTAAAGTCTGGATAAGGATTACCCCTCAGTCCTCTCCCAGCAAGTCATTCTTTCCATATTTTAACCTCTGATTACTACAGTGACAGCATCATACAATGGATACTAGTCATGTAAGCGTTAGTACCCGTAATTCGATGCATCCATAGGCTTGCTATTTGCACCCAAATACATTCGCTAATTTAACGTATTACATAATTGATTACATCATTACAATTACATAAGTGCAATGTCATACTGGTGCTAACAATATTTGCACTATATCACCTGATACACAAGTGACCATACATATGTTTAGATAAGGATTATGTAATTGCTTTCTAATATTACTTAAACCACGTTCGTATTATCGGCAGGAATGAAAAATGAATGAAGGCTACTAGTGAATATCCAAGATGGTCAGAAGTACGATTACTGCTATAGGAAAAGAAGCCTTAAACGAGTCTTGGGATAATGAGTTCCAAAACACATTGCTCAAGCAAAATGTAGGTACCTTTACCACAAAAAGATTATCATCTAGAGCTATAGATTACTCTTTTGATACTAGCGTACCAGAAAAGATTAAGCAAGTCGTAAAAGAGACAATAAAGTCCTATTCTGGAGTTGATCTTGTCTTTCAAGAGGAAGCTACAAGAAAGACAAAAAAGCTTTTTATTTTTGACATGGATTCTACGTTGATTTACCAAGAAGTTATCGAATTAATTGCAGCCTATGCTAATATCGAAGATAAGGTTGCTGAGATTACAGAGAGAGCTATGAATGGCGAGTTGGATTTCAATGATTCTCTTAGAGAACGTGTGTTACTTTTGAAGGGAATTAACTCGTCTACCATTTGGGAGGAATTGAAGCACAAAATCGTTATCACGAAGGGTGCCAAAAAGTTATGTCTGGTCTTGAAGGAATTGGGCGTTATCATGGGTGTTTGCTCAGGAGGATTCATTCCATTAGCTGAGCATATCAAGAATGAGTTGGGTTTGAATTATGCATATGCCAACCAGTTAGGCACAGATTCAAACAAAGTATTAGACGGTACAACTATAGGACCAATCGTAAATGGTGACAAAAAAGCTGAATTATTACAAGTTATCGCCCAAAGACATGGAATAGACCCTAAGGATGCGGTTGCCGTTGGTGATGGTGCCAACGATTTAAAAATGATGTCTGTCGCTGGCTTTGGAGTAGCATGGAATGCTAAGCCAAAGGTTCAGCAAATGGCACCTTGCTGTTTGAACACTGACTCATTGGCAGATATTCTCTACATTATGGGATACACTGATGAAGAGATCGCTTCGTTATATAAAAATTAGACTACCAAATTTTAATTTATACAATTTTTCCTTTAACAACACCCATGATGGCATTGAACAATAAAACTTCTGTTCCCAGTTTAAGATAATTTCTAGTAACCACCTCTTCTTGAATATAATCGTTTCGTAACAAAAAGTGCCTCATCACACCACATAAGCATCCAGAACTCAATGGAGGGGTTATCCAGTTCAGGCTGTTTGGTTTCCTCACAGCAAAGTTAGTAATTGATCCTTCCATGATGTCAGACTGGAAATTATATATCAAAACTTCTTCAAAGCCTGGATTTGAGCCTGGCAAACTACGTGAGCGTGCAGCAGCGTAATGTGGTCGAAAAGTTGTCTTGAATGATGTGAATGGAGAAATCATTGTAGGTTCCGTATCCACATATACATTCCACAATGCACGGGGTGAAACATCATCAATTCCACTTAGAAGATTGGGTACTTCAGGAATATCATGCACCTCCACGTTGACAGACCCACTCAATTTAATCAATAGCCTAATTTTGTACGGTTTATCGATTGGCCCTGGTGATGTAATAATCGCATTAACCAACTGATTGAGCAAGAAATCAGCTTCAATGTGTAACTCATCTTCAAGTTCAAACTGCAAGGAAAAGTACTTGATAGCAAAAACTAAACGATTGTAGTGGTAATCAAAAAGAAAGAAGTTTTCCTTCAAGATCGTCGATGTTTCTGCTGTACTCGATAAAGCAGGGTCGTAGCGGATTGTGGATAAGATCTCAAATGTTTCTGGGTCCTGATTTGGAAACAAGTCACGAACGTACTTTGAAACAACCTCATTCGTTGTCAATTCCAATTCGGGATCAATATGCATTATATGTGGAGATCAGTTGCTAATCTAAAACAAGACGGATATAACGCGAAAAATGAATGAAAAATATGGATTTAAAGTATATGTATATGTATAAATGATTATTCCTTTTATTACGATGCCGTTATTTCCTCCGTAGTGACTTGACTAATATGGCTTAAATCTCTTCTTTTCTTTCATCAAGCGTACCTTGTCTTGATCCTCCTTGAACTTCAACAAGAGTTCATTCATCTCTTCCTTCTTTCTCTGTCTCAACTGAAATCTATAGAAATCTTCCTTCTCCTTCTTCTTCATCTTTGTTTGTGCCTTATTCAACTCTACAGTAGCAGCAATCTTTTGTTTACCCAAAATACCCGCCTTAGTCTTTCTATGGGATCCCACAACTAAGGTGAATCCATCTTCGTCGACTAGCTGTGTTTGTCTCTGTAAGGCTTCCATAGATTCCTTTTCAGCCCTATCAAAGTTCACCAATGCTTGCGAAACTTGTTCCAGCAATTCTACTGGGTCTAACATCGTTTGATGAATCTGGCTCAAGTAGAAGTCCAGTCCACCCACAATCCGGGGCCATTTACTAACGGTTCGATTTCCCGAAAGTTTCTTAAGGGCATTAAATGCCAACTGAAATGCAGACTTGTCAATAAATGTAACAACACCGCAGTTCTTGGGTAATTTGGAGGCTCCGCTTTCTTCATAGTTGTTCGATGGGGTCAAGTCAAGATCCGTAGTCAACTTAGTCAAGTTGAGCCAGACATCCTCGGGGTAGTCAGTTAGTACACTTGCCGTATACAGTTCTATGGTAGCACCAATAGCAACATCGGAAAGGTACTTCTTTAACACTGGGGTACTTGTCGCTACTGGTAAATTGCACATGAATAAGGAACGGTTGTTCGAACCGTTGGTACCTTTAACATCGTGTCGTTTGAAATAAATATAATGCAGTATGTTTGGGTCGCCGGTTTGCACTGGCAAGACACCAAATCCTTTGATTTCTGTGGCCATATCGTGGAGTCCAAGTTCGTGTACTAGATTTTCTTCACGTTTAGTCAGAGATGCCTGGTGCTGCATAGTAATACATACCCACAGCTCGCAAAACCACCACACGCAAAAAATTTTTTATTAGTCTTAACGCTCAGCAGAAGAGCTTGTACCATAATTTCATTTTTGCAGCGACAAACCTCACACAGAAATGGATAAGGAAACATTATTGAAGTCCTTAGCTGGCACATTAGATAGTGACTTCCAGGTGAGAAAACAGTCTGAAAAACAATTGCATGTTTTCGAAGAACAGCCAGGTTTCACAGGCTATCTCTTGGACCTTATCACCGAGCCAGATGTCCAAGTAGGAATCCAAATTTCGGCTGCCATTCTCTTCAAGAACAGAGTGGTGAACTACTGGCTTATTCCAGAAAATAGACCTCCATCTCCGCTTTCAATCCTAGACAATGATAAGCCTCAGATCAAGGAAAAATTGATTCAGACATTAACGAAAACTTATAAGAACAACCAGTTAAAACTTCAACTTGCTACTGCATTAAACAATATATTGAGTTCTGAAAAATGGGAAGAACTTATCACCATAATCAAAAAGTTGTTGAATGATACTTCCCATGTTGACCACGTTTACACAGCTTTGATCTGCTTGTATGAATACACCAAGAACTACAGATGGTCAGGTTTTGAAACTTCTAACTCCACAAATCCAGTCTTAGAAGAATTGACGCAAGAGCTTTTTCCTGCCTTAGAAATCTTGATGGATAACTTGTTGAAAAACGATTCCAATCTTAGTGACGAAATGATGTATCTTATCGTTAAGATATTTAAATTCACAACGTTTTCATCGTTACCCACATACTTCAGAGATTCAGCAAAGTTAGGAAACTGGTGTCAGATTCAAATTTTAATTATCAACAAGCCATTGCCTCAATCCGTCTTAGACGACGATTCTGTGGAATCCAAGAACCTCAACCCAAGAATCAAGACTGTTAAGTGGTGTTTTGCGAACTTCCACAGATTACTTAGTCGCCATGGAGGTGGTATTATGACAAAGCAGAAGGAGAACAACCAATTTGCTGAGTCTTTCTTGGCAAACTTCGTTCCTGAAATCTTGAATTCATACTGGAAAATTATTGAAAACTGGTCTAGCAAGAAGGTATGGTTAAGCGAAGCCTCCTTATACCACATGATCTCTTTCTTGGAAGCATTGATGCCTACCCCCGCATGGGCTCTTATTGAAGATAAGTTGGACGCTATTGTCAAGCACGTAATTTTGCCTACCTTGAACGCTTCTGATGATACAATTGAATTATACGAAGATGATCCCGATGAATACATTAGAAGATACTTTGATTCTAACAGGGAAGGAAGTACTTCTGATGTTGCGTCCATCAACTTTATCTACAGATTGGCTGAAAAAAAGTTCTCGTCTTGCGTGAACTTGATTCTCAGCATTTTGAATGATATTTTCAGTAGAAGGGCTGGTAACCGTGGTGATCTTGAGATTGCTAAGGAAACTGAAGGTGCTTTGAGAGTGTTGTCGATTGTTTCTTTTAGGTTAGAGCGGAAAACTTCTCCTGTTCGTGACCAGATTGACAAGATTTTGCACACTTTTGTATACCCTGAGTTATCGAATGAAACCAGTACTGCAACTCCTTGGTTAACTGCTAGAGCTTGTGAGACTTTGGTAATGTTCAGAAACAAATACAAGGACGCACAGGTATTGCAAGACATCTTCCAAGGTGTTGCTACTTGTTTCCAAAACGAAGCGCAATTTCCAATCCAATTAACTGCTGTTGAAGCATTATCCGCTTTAATTGAAGAGGACATGGTTGCTGAGCATGTTGCTGAACAAGCACCTCAATTGATGGGAACTATTTTGGAAATGTCTAAGAAATGCGAGTCAGATATTTTAACTAGTGTTATGGAAGTATTCGTTGAAAAGTTTGCGAAGAACTTGGAACCATATGCTACTGAATTATCAAGAAAGTTGGTCGAGCAATTTATTTCTTTGGCCACTGAGCTTTTGAAACAACAATCGGGTGGTGATTACAACAATGTTGACAACGATAAAGAGTACCAAGCTGCTGGACTTTTATCCACCTTGACAACCTTGGTCATTGCTATGAGCTCTTCTCCAAATGTGGCTGCTTCGTTGGAGGCTGTGATACTGGATCTGATCCAGTTTATCATTGAAAATGCAATGGTTGCATTTTTGGCAGAAGCACTTGATATTTTGGAATCGATTTTATTCAGCACTCGTCAGGTTTCGCCTACTATGTGGTCTCTCTTCAGCATTTGTATTTCTTCATTTGATACATATGCTTTTGACTACTTTGATTCTTTCTTACCCTTCTTTGAGAGTGTTATCAATCATGGTTTCACTCACCCAGATATGACTGTCGAGAACCAATACGTTCAATCTTTATTGCAGGTATGCTTTAATATGTTAAAGGGGGATGAAGTCGACCCAGTTTTTGCTCACGGTACATTCGAGCTTTTGGAGTTGACCATTACTGCATTAAATGGTAGATTTGCTTCGATTTTACCAGCTTTCTTGTCCGAGATATTTAGCATTTTCCAGAACTTGGAAAACGACAATGCTTTTGACGGATACATGTTGCATCATTTGTCAATTTTGAAAGTTTTCTTTGCTGCATTGTATGTTGATCCAGTAACGACTATACAATTCTTGAACGAGAAACAGTTTACTGTTGGGTTCTATAAGTTGTGGATGAAGCACTCGGAAAATTTCCAAAGTGTTTACGGTTGCAAGTTGCAAATTTTGGCTGGTGTATCTATCATTAACACAGATGCAATTAAGTTAATTCCTGAAGACTTGGTCGGCGAAACTGTTGATTTGTTATTGTCAAACTTGACGGCCTTGCCAGGTGCCATCAAGGCAAGAAACGAGATTATCTCGAGGGAAGAAGCTCCAAGAAACGCTTCCGAATCTGCAAACGGCGAAGAGGAAGATGACGAATATGACAACGGATACTATGACGATGAACTTGAAGTCGATGAAGCTGAATTAGAGGCCATGAAACAGACACCAATTGATGACGTCAATGTTTTCCAAAATTTTGCAGAAGCAGTTGTACATATCCAACAAGATCAAGGCAAATACCAAGGTCTTTTTGGTAGCTTGGAACAAAACCAGGTTGATTTGATTCAAGATATCATCAAGATCGTTGCTAGCCAAGGTAAGTAGATAGATAAATTCAAGGAAAACTGTTAGCTGTTGTAAGTGGTAATGTAGTTGTGTGTATTTATGTGCAGGTTAAAATATCACACTCCATACATAAGGGTAGATGGCAAATTTATTGATCTATCAAATAGCATTGAAAACATAAGAAGGCATCAAAATGTTTTCAGGATTTGGATCTGCAGTTTTTGGAGGTGGCTTTGGTACGCCTATGAACAATAAATTTGAGGATTACTTCAGGTGCTATCCCATTGCAATGATGCCGGACAATATCCGTAAAGACGACGCAAACTATGGAGGCAAGATATTCTTACCTCTGTCAGCATTGAATAAGTTGACTATGTTGCATATAAGGTATCCGATGTTGTTTGAACTATCAAATGAAGCGGCTGGCATAACCACACATAGTGGTGTCTTGGAGTTTGTGGCCGAAGAGGGACGAGCATACATCCCTCAGTGGATGTTGGACACCTTAAAATTACAGCCTGGTCTGTTATTGAAGATCTGCAATTGTGATCTACCATTGGGAACTTTTGTCAAGATCGAGCCTCAGTCGGTAGATTTCTTGGAAATATCCGACCCCAAAGCAGTGTTGGAGAACGTGTTGCGGAAATTCTCGACTTTGACAGTTAATGACATCATTGAAATTAACTATAATGATACCATTTATGGAATAAAGGTTTTAGAAACCAAACCAAGCTCATCTAATAACGGTATTTGTGTGGTAGAAACCGATTTGGAGACCGACTTCGCACCACCTGTTGGCTACGTTGAGCCGGAATACAAACCAGCTAGTTCTAACCCAAAATCCAACCCAATTACACCTTCCACCGTCAACAGAGGTGCTGGCGCTGCTACGATGGCCAATTCAATCAACTATGCCAACCTTGTTGCCGAAGCACAGACAACGACCACTTTCAAAGGCTCCGGACAAAAATTGTCAGGAAAGCCAGCTTCCGCCGAGACTACAACCAAAAAGTATACCATAGACGAATTGGATCCAAATGCTCCACCTGTTCCATTAAACCTTCCGCCAAACCAACTCTTCTTTGGATTCCCCGTGGTATTACCAACTCAGGAAGAAGTAGAAGAGAATGAAGCCAGCAAACTGTCCTTTGTGGGTGAAGGAAAGTCTTTAAGACAAAGTAAGAAACGTAAGGATACGTCAACGGGTCATCCGTCATTGAAGAATCACTCTAGAAGTCCAGATTACATCGAGATCGATTAAAGTTTACGTCTATTAATATACATTTGATTGCGTCCATGACTATTCCGTAGTAGAAGGCAAGAAGACGTCGTTACCTTGTTCCATGGCTCTCTTAGTGTGGTAGACAATGTCAGTAGATTCCCATGGGTAGGCAATCCAGACATCAGGAACGGTTCTAGCAGCGAAGTAGTTACCTGTGTCCATGATTTCAGCTGGCAAGTCAGCTCTCTTTTCCTTAGCCTTGTCGTGCAACACAAAGATACCAAACTTGGTGTCCTTAGGATCAGCATTCTTAGCCTTAGCTTGCTCTACAACATCCTTCTTCAATTCAGAGACAGCGTAGTGCAAAGTGGTTCTGGTGTCATCGACTTCATCAATGATCAACACGTTCTTCCCAACCAAGTCAATCTTTGATTGGTTGTAGTCGATCCACTGAGTTCTGACGACTTGAGTACCAACTTGTTCAACATCAGATTGACCAATATCCTCATACAAAGACAAAATAATAGCCATGATACGAACATTAGGCTGACCAGGTTCCTTCAAGAAAGTACGCAACATTCTAGCTGGAATGAAGCCACCACCACCAATAGCTATGATTAAGTCAGGCTTGAAGGCTTTAATCTTGTCAGCAGATTCTTGACATAATTGGTGAACGTTGTTGTACGAAATGTACATTTTGGTAACTTCTGGATCAGACATGACGTGGTAATGAGTTCTTTGACCAAGAGATGAAAAAATATAAATGGAAAAATGAGCTTCTTTATATACTACAAAAAATTATTATAGTCATCCCATCACCACTTCCTGATGAGTTCACTTAGAAAAAATTATGTAATAAGGTGATAGGTGGTTGGATACTAGTAAAACAATAGGATTCATATTATAAAAGCGCCAACACTGTTTCCAAATTATATCGGGTCCTGGTAAAGTGACCTGACTTTCGTTTATTTCACGGGTTGTGGCTTATCTCTCGGAGACTCCGTGGGAAGAGTCCAGGCATCTCATCACCGTCACGCGCAGGAAATATTGATGCAATGTATGCAAGTAAAATAAAAACCTGCCGATTAAGTGCGACTCAAGAACTGAAGTTTGGGGGAATTATTCGTGTTGCGAGACTGATTAAAACCTTACTTTAGGGTTCTTTATTAACTGCAGGGCTTTTCGCAACAGTGCTGTAGCTTTTGGCAAATGATACCATCTTGTCTTTGCTTGTTTCAATCAATTTTTCTAGTTCCGTCTGATTCTGTAATTCACCGCTGACAGCACTAAACAATTTTGATGTATTCAGTAATGAACGATCAAATACACGCTCGTCTTTGAAAACGGTGAGACCTACCTGACGCTGATCATTCGCTATTTGTTTGAAAATTTTATCTGCTAGCTCACGACATTCTTGTTCCTTTGCTTCTATGTTAAGCAATAAATCCTGGTAAACTCTTAAGTCGTTTCCTACTTGAATACTGAAGCTGTTGTCATGATCATAAATCTGATCTATTTTCTCCTTTCTTCTCTCATACCAGGCCATTGCGTCTGCCTCATAATTTTGAAGGAGTGCATCCCATAATATATATCTGGCAGTTGTATCTTTCTCTACCATCTCGTCAAAGTTTTCGGACTTCAAATCTTCTAACATATTACTTGCCATTACTTTGGTCTTTCTAAACTTAAGGGTCTTCCAAAACATTTATACTATTATTTAATAGAAGAAAGAAATGTGTTGACTGCAAAATTTCGCATTTGTGGTCGCCATATACTTTTTCACATGCAATAAGATTAAGTAACTATTTAAGATAAAGAACGTACCAAATTATGAACACATGTTTGAATCCCACGTCGAGGAATCATTGACGGACTATTGTTTTGCACCATTTCCAACAACAGCATTTTGAACCCCACCAAAAGTTTATACCTTGACAAATTTATTTCTGCTCGAAGTGAAAAGCTTGCATAAATCGAATCTTTAATTTCTTCTATCAGTTCTTGAATTTCAGTTGGATTGGCACCAGCTGCTGCCTTTTCAAGAGCTCCATAAACTAATTTGTAGGCACTGTCATTTAACAATCGATTCATAATCATATAGCGATAAAGAAGGATATCCGCCTCTCGGCGGTATGTCTTTATTGAATCGGCAAATAAAAATTCACACTCACAGAGAGATTCTTCTAATGTGTTGCGTGTTTCTTGCAACTTCTGTTGAAATTGAAGCAAATTATTCAATATATTTTCAATACGTGTGATATCACCCGAAACCATAGTAAACATATTATACGGAAATGGTCGCAAAGTTCCTTACTATAGGCAAGAATCATTGACCCAGATTAGTAGTAACATCGGAACCGCAATAAACAGGAAGTGGTTTTGTGTAACTTTTCTCGAAGGTTCCCTCCCGCAATATTTTTGTCCAACTTCCACGTATTTGCAAGACCAATTAATTTGACACGCTCTAACACCATGAAGCTTGCGATCTTGTTCTTAATATACACAGCTTCTGCTGCTATATTAGGGTTAGATTATGGCCAACAATTCACCAAAGCCGTTCTCTTGGCTCCTGGTATATCATTTGAAATGGTGTTGACTGATGAAGGTAAGAGAAAAGATCTCTCTGGTATTTCAGTAAGAAAGACAGGTATCAGTGACTTGGAAAGAGTTTATGGATCTCAGACTGGTTCCTTATGTACCAGATTTCCTCAATCTTGTTTATTGGATGTGAAACCCCTTTTGGGTAAATCAATTGACAGTGATATAGTCTCAGAATATTTAAAAAGTCACCCAGCAATTAGCTTGGTTGCTGACGAATCTCGTGCAAACACTATCAAATTTGACTTGGGTTTTGGCAATAACTCTTATATATTCTCTGTTGAGGAAATTGTTGCAATGAACTTGAATGAGATCAAAAACAGAGCATTGGCTAGCTTGAAATCAAATGGCAATGCCCTCGCGCTCGTTGACGATGTTGCAATTACAGTCCCACCATTTATTTCTCCGGAAACTAGACAAGCTTATTTAGATGCTCTTGAACTAGCAAACTTTGGAAATGTTTTGGGGTTAGTTGACGAGGGAACAGCCGTCGCGCTCAACTACTTGACGAACAAGAAGTTTGAGAAAGGAGACTACGATGAAGTGAAACAATATCACGTTGTCTATGACATGGGTGCTGGTTCTACAGTTGCTACATTGTTTTCTTTTACACCATTCTCGAATGGTACTCTCGTGTTGGAAATGGAATCCATAGGTTACGATGAGACTTTTGGTGGCAAGAAGTTGACTAATTCTATCAATACCATCATTACTGAAAAGTTTTTGTCACATTTCAACTTGGAGCACATTGATTTGACCACTAAAATTGCAGCCAAATTAATGGAGACTGCTGAAAAGGCAAAGATAATTTTATCAGCAAACACCGAATTTCATACTACTTTGGAATCGATTCATAATGAAAAAGACTTCAAGTTGGTTGTCACTAGAGATGAATTCGAAGAATTGAACTCTGACTTGATGCTGCACATTATTGAACCCATCCAAAAGGCTATCGGTGATATAAATATCAAGCAAATCAAGTCAATTGTGCTCAATGGAGGATCTACCAGAATCCCATTTGTTCAAAAGCACTTAGCTGCATTTGCTGGTGAAGAGAAGATTGCAAAATCCGTCAACACTGATGAAAGCGCGGCGTTAGGTACAACCCTTTCAGGTCTCAAGTTGAAGACCCAATTCACCAAGCCAGGCGACATACAGCTTATTGACAAGTCTTACCACAATTATGGGATTGTAATTAATGACTCTGATGAGGAGATCCTTGCATTTGAGAGAGGTTCGGCTGTCAAGAGCGAAGTCCAAATTGAATTAGGAAACGTTTCAAAGCAAATTGACCTTTCTTTGTACGAAGATGGAAGATTATTTAAATCATTTGTGTTAGATGATTTAGTTAAGAAAGCTGACAAGTTGACTTGCAAATCTAAGGAAGGTAAGAAGGTCACCGCTACCTTCACTTTAGATCACAACAAGATTTTTGATGTTTCTAAGGTTGAAATTTTGTGCGTTCAAACTGAAAAGCCAAGTTTCTTTGACAAATTCAAAAAGGAAGAAAGCGTTGAACAAGTTGAAACCAGTGTTGAAGCTGAGGCTAACTCGACCAATTCAGGGAATAACTCAACTAAACCGGTTTCTAAAAAGCTCACCAAACCAATTAATGTTCCAGTTCCAAAGGCAAGCTACCCACGTGTCAAGCCTCTTTTGAGAACCACCAAAGAAAAGATTGTGAACAAATTAACTTACTTGAAGAAAAAGGACACCGAGAGGAGTGAATTACAACAACTCAAGAATGTTTTGGAAGCACAATGTTATGATTTGCGTAGCTACCTTGAAGATAAAGAAGATATTTTATCTCAAGAAATCGGCGATGATGGACTTTCAGGTTACTCTTCTTTAGTTTCAGAGGTGATTGACTGGTTAGAATTTGACAGCGATGAAGCTGTCGCAGCTGAAGTTATGGAAAGACATCAGCAGGTTCTCGACAAAAAGAACGAGTTACTTAGACACATCAGAATATTCGAAACGGATTTATCACCAGAAGGGATCAAAAAAGTTCATGAAGATGCATCGGGGGTTGCTACAAATCTACAAAATCGTATGTTAGAATTAGTAACTGAGGTCAGCGAAATCAGAAAGAAATTTGAAGAAAAGGAATTTGATTTTGATAAAGAGAACTCCAGAATAAAGCAAAAGTTGTGGGCCAAGAGTCGTGATACACTCAGTAAATTTGACGAAAGATTTAATGGTCTCAAGGGTAATTTGACGCAAGCTGGGGAATTCATTGATTTGTCTGCCTCAAAGTTTGCTAAGTTGGCAAAGGACGACCTCTTTGAATTACACCAGACTTTGTCGCAAGGAATTGAAGATTTGCTTGACAATTTGCTTTTAATAGAAGCAGAACATGCTGAAAGAGTCTCTCAACTTGAGGGCAGATTCCAAAAACTACTTGAAAGACGGTTCAACAAACAACTCAAGGAGCAGTTGAAGCAAGAGAAGGAAACTGCTAAAAAGGAAGAGGAGGCAGAAAAAGCGGAAAAGGAAGTAGAGATCGAAGAAGAAGAAGAAGAGGAAGTTACTAATGAAGTTGAGAATGAAGCAGAGACTGTGAAAGAAAATGTCGATCACCCACAAGATGCAAATGCATCAGACGAGGAAGCTGGCTTTAACGAAAAAGAATTAGAACATGACGAATTATAAGGCTATATAGAGTATAATGCCATTTTGGGAATGTGCTGCATTTTCCTGTGTGTGATCGAACTCTTGTAATTTATGTGCAAACCGATGTTCTTTGTCTCTGCGCTATTTTCAATGAGCGAATTAATTTATTGGACTCTAAATCAGAAAGCAAGGTATTTAGGCATTGAAATATCCCTCAAAAGGTGAAATTCTAGAACCGAGCCCCTTATTGAGACTTTTGAGTTTCTTATTGTTAATATGGATCAACTGAGTGGATATCAAAGGCGGTACAATGACCGTGATGCCAAAAGAGACAGAGGAGAAAGAGGCGACAGAGGAGAAAGAGGCGACAGAGGAGAAAGAGCTGATAGAAGTGGATCATTTCTGTATCAACCAAGAAGAGATGAATATAAAAGGAGGGATGATTTTAGAGGAAGAAGAGACACATATACTAGCCGTCAGGAACCCCAATACCACGATCGTGCAAGAGAACGAACAGCTGAGGTGAGAGACAGAAGTCCCGGAAGAAGAAGAGAATACTACGATCGCAACGACCGAGGACCATTCAATAACCGTGATCGTGGCCGTCCACATGGTCCATTGGGGCATGATAATAGAGATCGTGATAGTTACCGTTCCAAAAGGTATGACAGTTATAAGACCGACTCATACAATCCAGGCGATCGCAAAGAAAACACTAAAAAAGGACGTAAGATGACGACAGAGGAGCTAATTGACATGTATGAGAAGAAACTTGCTGAATTAGTGGATGTACTGTCGCTTGATGAAATTAAAGTTATTGATTCAAGATGGGGCATAAAACCTAAAGGATTTGAAGAGGTTACTGCACAAAGAGCTAAATTGTCTGGGTTATTTCCAATCCCCGGGCATCCAAGACCTGTTGATTTTACTAAGTTGGAAGGATTAGTGAAAGATAGATTAAACGATTCTAATGATATTCTTAATGAATCTTCGAGAAACAAGCCATATGATTCTCGTAATTCAAAAATTCTCATAATCACTAACATTGACTTCGGTAAAATCAACTACTTGAAGATTGTTGAGTTCTTTAACGACTTTTTAAAACGAATCGATATCGAGGAGACCTCGTTCAACAACATCGATAGCAAAAGGAAGACCAAGGATGAGAAATATTTGATAGTTCAATTCAGCAACAATATTTGTGCAACAATTGTTACATCATTTAATAAGGCCAAACTTTGCTTCAATGAATTTAAGGATGATAACGAACCAGCTCGGGAAGATTCAGAAACATTTGAAATCCAAATCGAGAGACCGCACGAATACATAGTGCAAAATAGCAGGTATTCTGAAATCAAACCAGATGATATTGAGGATAAGGTCACAGATAGCCCTAGAAAGCTTACGTTGTCTGTATCGACCGAGTTGACAGAAACAAATATTCTCGATGAGTTGAATACAGTCGGTCTGGTAAAGTCATTTCAGCTTCTACGGGAAATAGGTACAAAAGATTCATTAGGTGTGGCATTTGTTGAATTTTACTTAGATCCAAAGATCTTGTTAACAGATGCTCTCGAAAAAACACAGGGCTATGTGGACAAAGTGAAACAATTGCAGCTGGTTCGAAATGTCTTTTTCTCTTGTTACGAGCCAAACAAGAGTAGCATTCAGAACTGTACTGCCGACTTTAGTACATTGAAGCAGTTAGTAAGGAATGAGAATGTTGTTGCTCATCCTAAACTGAGAGTGATACAGCTTTTAAACATCGTGACTGTCAAAGAATTAATGGACAACGACACTTTCAAGTTCATTCAAAATGATATACTTCAGGAAGTTTCAAAGTTGGGCAGTGTAAGATCGATAAAAATACCGAGACCTGCCAATGAATTTACACCTGGATTGGCTCAGTTTTCTCAACCTGGGTTAGGCAGAATTTTTATCGAATTTGAAGAAGAAAATGTTGCGATGAAAGCAATTATGGAACTTGCCGGTAGGATGTACAATGACCGGTCGGTGTTGTGTGCATTCTACAGCTACGAAGATTATTCAAAGGGTATTTTTTAAAATTCGTCTTAATTAATTTCCTTGCTGATACTGCTTTAGTTCTATAGGTACGTTCCTGTCGTAGCCATGTCTAACTATCATATCAAATAAAGGTTTGGGTAATTCTGGAATAAAACTGAGACTCAATTTGATGATTTCGTTTTCCTCGAGTGGAGGGAAACTTCGAAGTAATTTCATGGGTTGCGGAGAGTTAAGCAATGCAGATCTATTGATGATGAGTTGGGCAATAATGAACAAGATATTCATATGAGTGCCGTATGCGAACAAGAAGTCCCAGAGTTTTAATACTGATTTTAGTGGTGGGGTGCATGCACAAAGTGTAAGGACAGAAGGGAATGCGTAGATCTCAGCCTTCAAGAATTTAGAATCGAGATACTCAGAAAGTGTGGGGTCAATGATCTTCAAGACTATATCCACCAATGAAAGTCCCGTATGTACACCGTCCAAGCTTGGTGTCACGTATAGTGGAATATGCTTGGTAATTAGGTTATGAAGAAGAGAAAAGGCCTGTGGTTCACTCTTGGGGCATGTATAAGCAAAGGGTGCAAGGAGGACATTTAGACCTTGAACGTATCCTACCTTATTTGTAGTAATAGCGATGCATGATAGTATACGTATGAGTGAATCTTCAGTTACTTTCAGATGAAACAGTTTGTCATTCATCAATGTGCGGAACGTGTCGTTCTTGATTTTCAAGTAGATGTCCTGGTCAAGGGTTTGTCGTGCTTGCTCAACCAACAGGATGTATTTGCGAGTTGGGAAGTTTGGAGTACGGCACAAGATCAGCCATACGTATGATCTGTAAGGACATACTTCATAACCCGGAGGAGTAGAAAGACCTTCGATAAGGATCATGTATCTTAGCTGAGAAAGTCCATTATCCACAAAGTACTGTGGGCTTCCTATAAATTGTTCTATTGAATCCTTTTTTCTACCCTTGGGCTGGGCGTGGGACATTTCGTGTAAGCAAGTATTCCAATGTTTTGGTAGTGTAATGATTCTAAATCTGAATCTGTAAACTGGAAGTTATCGCAACATAGTAGCATGTTATATTTTCGGTCATTATGTCTTTTACAGGTTAACCCGTTCTCAACCAAACAAAAATTATAGTGATCTCATTTTAAGTGAAATTGGTAAAACCGAGCATGTTTGGGTTAGGAAAGTTATTATATGTGATCATCTTGACGGTGAATGGGATTGCTGTGCTTAGTGAAGACCGGTTTTTGAACCGGATTGGCTGGGGTTCGTCCAACGCTGCAGGACAAGCGTCTCAACAATACCAGTTCAACATCGACACAAACGATAGCTCAGTGAAACAGAAGTTAATCAACTTAATTAGTGCTATCCGTACTTTATTGAGAGTCCCATTGATTGGAATCAATATTGTTGTTATCTTGTACGAGTTGATTTTGGGTTGAGGTAATACTTTTTTTTAGCTAGGTTAACATGGCTATGGTGTATTATTCTAATGTACATATGTAATTATTCATTAATATACAAGTGGGAACGGAACAGTCTTGTCGATGACCTCACTCTTGCTTAACTTCCGTCTCTATCTTGATTTCTTCTACGACACTGCTGCTCTGTAGTCTGTCACGAGACTTCTTGAATAACTCTTCCTGTTGCTTCAATAATTCTTCTTCAGATAATCCAGAATTCTGAAATTTGTTGTTCTTCTTTTCCTTACCCTTCAATAATTCCTTGTGTTCATCTAATACTTTATTGATTATCTCAAGGTAGTTGTTGAAATCCAACTCTTCAAGTGCCTTCACAACATGGTCCGATGCAATGGTCTTCTTGGCTTCCTTCTCAGCAATATCATTCAGCTGGGTGGATAACAACATAATGAATTCAATACTACACTCTGTGATGGCCTCTCTGGCTTCTTTGGAAATAGCGATATCCTTGGGTAATATTTCACCGATAATCTTTTGTACTGTCGCCTTCGGCAAGGACAAGTCTTCTGTGCTAGCTGAATACTCCGACATTTGATGCTTTAATGCACGCTTTGTGTGACTCGCTACACCTTTCGGATGGGAGAATGTTTGATGTTTATATACCTTTGGGTGTCAGTTCTGTGCGGCTTATGTAAGAAATTTATCTCATGACAGAAATTTTTAACTCCACTATATAAATTTTTCGTAAGTCGAATTCGCATATTATTGCATAAGCGACAATTTAGTCTAGAAATCTAATTACATGATCAACGAAGTTGTCTGGTTCGTCAGTAACTATCCAGTGACCACAGTCATACTGCTCGTATTTTATTTGGCTGAAATACCGGTCAAAATCGGCATAATTCTCTTCTAGAATAAACTCGGACTTATGAGCTCTCATCACCAAAACCGGCTTGATAAATTTTGCAGTTATTTCTGGGAACTCACCTAAATTTTGTAGTACGTTATTCTTGAGGAAATTTAGTACAGGAACTCGAAATACCACGTCAGGGCTCTTCTTCTTGATGTTGGTCATTAGGAAAAAGCGGATTCGAGGATCAGGTTCAAATGAACTAAGCATTTCGTCAATTTTGGTACTCTGCACCGCAGGGGGTTTAGTCTTTAGCACAGCGGAATTTGTTTCAACATGACACATTCCCAAAAGGTCCTGGTGGAAATTTTGGCTTAGTGGGTTAGAGGCGGGTGAATTGTCTACCACAACCAATTTACTAACCAAATCAGGTTCGTTCAAAGCCACAAGCATAGCTGTTTTAGCACCCATCGAATGACCAATCAACACTGTATTCTTCCAACCTCTGCTTTTAATATGCCTGGTGACATCAGCTGCCATAGTACTATAATCATGAGGGGATGCATGTGGAGATTGTCCGTGATTACGAAGGTCAAGTCCAAACACGGGACGTCTGGTTATCGAAGCCAAGTTTCGTCCAACACTAGCAAAGTTTTTCTTGGATCCAAACAAACCATGTAACATCACTATTGGTTCCAAAGTATGGTTGACTTCGCTGCCCTTGGTAGGCTTATAGTGCTGCTCCGCAAGCTTCACTGTGTCTCTGTGAGGAAGATCTTCCACCTGTTGTAGCCTAAAGGAATCAAGCTGTTGCATTGATACATACGAACGGCATTGACTTTGAACAAGAATACGTGAAACTGTTTTGGCAAGCATGATAAGCCTCTAGTGATGTTTTAGCGAGGGCTCATCTGACTCACCAAGAAAAAGAATCTAACGGTCCAAAGTTTTTGTATACATTACTTTGCTGTACGTCTTTTATTATTGTTAACGAAAGCCTAAGAAAATCATCATAGCGTATCATCTAAAATATTTACTAAGAACTAAATTAACTAGTTGGAACCATTGGCACCATTTCCTCCCATAAACTGGTTGAACATTGGGTTGTTCATTATGTTAGACAAGTCTGGACCCTGACCATCAGCACCACCCAAACCCATGTTTTGGGCCATTTGGCGGACAGCAGGATTGTTCATCAAACCCGCAAGGGCACCTGGATTCTTCATCATTTCTTGGGCAGCTTGCATAATTTGTGGGTTGTTCATCATTTCAGCCAAGTTTGGCATACCGCCACCTCCAAACATAGAGGAGAAGTCTGGCAAACCAGCGGCACCGGCACCTGCACCGGCACCAGCCTCAGAGGAGGAAGAAGCCTCAGGTTCAGTAGTGGAGATAGACTTTTCCAAATCTTCCTCAACCCTACGCTTTGCAGTTTCGTAACCCTTGAGCATAGCATCCGACTTCTTGTCCCCTTCAGCATCCAAGCCTTTCTTGTAAGCTTCCATAGATCCTTTGACATCACCCAAAGCCCACTTAGCCAAACCTAATCTGGAGTATGCCTTGGCAAAGTCTGGGTTCAATTCAATAGCCTTGGAAGCATCTTCAACCGCCTTTTCGTGTTGGGAACTAGAGGAGTACGCAGCCGCTCTGTTGGACAAATAAACAACATTAGACGAGTCCAAGGCAATAGCTGCAGTATACTTACTGATAGCTTCATCAAAATTTCTAGCAGCCATCGCTCTGTTACCTTCAACTTTCAATTGATCAGCTTGAGCCTTAGTTTCAGCACTGACTTCGGTAGAAGAACCAGCAGAAGAGGTGGTGGCAGCGATAGTGGCAGCAGCAGAAGAAGCAGATGCTTCAGACGATAAGGATAATTTGACCAAATCAGATAATTCTTTGCCACCGAATTTGGAAGCTACGATCTTGGAATCATCATCCTTGTTCACCTCGTACGCATCTGCAATACAGTCGATGGCAACATCCAAAGATTCAACAAAGTCCTCGGCGATTTCCTTATTGGAAACTGACTTTCTTAAGAAGTGAATAACGGATAAAGCGATATCCTTGTTGGTAACTGTAGACATTATGCAAACTAATGAAGATATAAAGAAGTGGAGTTGACTGCCGATTTATCAATTAGGTGGTAATTATTCTCGAACCTTCCTTTTTTTGGGTGCACCGCACGACTTGAATTTCATATTTTCACAGCCATTTCTAACTTCGCTTAATAATTTTGATAGTTCAAACTGACGGTGATGGAGTTTCACAAGCTCTCTGCGAACGTATTGAGTTATTCCAAAAGATATAATTTCCAGTCTTGCTTTGAGAAAATTTGAAATTTCTGCCGCAATCTGTTCATGTTCCCATTTTATATCCGAATTCAACTTCATTATATGCTTAACCTTATCAGCCTTGGCAATAATTAGTTTCTTGTACTTTGATTTCTTCACTTCAACCAAACCGGCAAAATTGAAAAATGAGGATTCCTCCTCAACAATTTGTGGAAAGTCTAAATTAAAGGTGCCTCGCCTTGCAAGTGGGGCAACTTCGTTTCCATTTTCATCCGAGTTAACAACTTCAAACTTCCTCAATTCCCCGTTTAGATCCTTGATTTGGTAATATGTTTCTTTCCATGCTCGACATTTGTCAAGAATCTTCGTTATATTCTTGAGAAGTCCATTCACAGAAGTCTCTAGCTGCACGGTAAACTGGAACAAGTGAAAGTAACGTGAGTCATCATACCATTTCAAACGATTGTAAGCATGATTAGAGGCGGGAACCACATAGCTGGTGATCGCAGAATCCAACACTTCTCTGAAATCTGAATTTTTGTAATCACACATACAGAGTAATTTGTTCAACCTGGCAATGATAATCTTGTATAATTTTAGATCGTGAGCTGAATAGTTAAGAAAAGTTTCAACCTCTTGGATTTGGCCAGCAGACATGTTAACATCCCCAAGTTTGCTCTTTTCTGTCTCAATTCTTTCGTTTATATTTTTGATCATTGTTAACATCAGTTTTTCCTTGTTATCATCTTGCATCAAAAATTTACGGAAGAAAGTTTTCAGATTAAAGCTGTCCTGTAAACTCAAGCAATTGAAAACCATATTAACATACTCAATAAATTTGTTCATGCGATACTTGTGAAAATTTGGAGTGGTTTGCTTGTTTGCAGCGTAATTAAGCCATAAGGTATCTTCATCGGGTACAAAGGAATAAGGGGCCTCTAGTTTTGCAAGATAAAATATTTGCCTGATGGATTTTATTGACTTATAATTAGAAAACCCGTCAGTATCCTTAAAAAATACGACCCAATCTTGTTTACTTGAATCATATTTTGCATTCAATGCTGCAATCTTATAACCTTTTTGTTGAGGAAAATAGTTATCAACGAAATAAGAAAATAAAGGCTTTTCAAGCTCATCAAAATCTCTGTTTGACAGTACCTTTGAAGCCACAAACCCAAGATAATCAAATACATTGTAGAAATTTTGGTCTTCATACATAAAATCGAGCCTTTTGTCTCGAAGTATTTCCCGTAAGTTCTCAATACGATTGTACTTAATGTAAAGCGTTAATGGTGTCATGTGTTTGTAACTTTCTTGATTAATATTGATCAAGTTGGTTTTCCGAGATAACAATTTGGTTTGCGAAATATCCTTTAAAATAACATGTAATAGAGTGTTTCCAGATTTGTCAATATGCCTATCAAAATTGAGCTTTTCAGAGCCATATTTTTTGTAGACACAAGAAAATGCCTTTGCTAACATTTCTGAATATTGGATATGATCATAACAACGACAAAGGCTAAACATCGGTGTATGAGAATTTAAATCTTTCATTTCCCAATCTATAAGATGGCCAATGGAATCAATAAGCTGATAATTGTGAAATAAATAATGCCCTATGGATCTTCCTGACTTGTCAATAGCGTTGAAATATGCAACCTGTTCTTCGATTGAGCAATTTGCTAGAATAAAATTCACTAAATCCTCCGAAATTTGAATAGCCTCTTCACTCAAAGCGACCATTAGAAGATTTTGGTTCGTTGAAATGTTCTTACTAAAGAGAATATCTTCAACAGAAAACCAATTTTCATTGGTATTTAGTATCTTATCATAAATTTCAAAGCTGCCAGACTTGATTGCAAATATTAAACAATGTTCTCCATTGATGTTGCAACTCTTCAAGAAGTGATTTGGTGGGAGTTCTTCAGGGTACTCTCCCTGAATACGTTCAAGAATCGACGATAACAATTCCATATCCTGGTTTTGTATGGCGGACCAGAATTCAAAGTTCATTTGAGAATACTTGAGCAAGTCTGTTGGTTCATCGCTGTTGCTCGAGGACAAATGATAAAGAACCGCATCTATATTACTCATAATAAAGTTGAATTGGCCATCATCACTACGGTCAATTGAATTAAAATTCTTGACGTAATATAAGTGTGCTTCCAAATTTTCAATCTTGCAGTGAACGATTACCATAATAAGAAGACCGATTAATGTATCTGCACTCACAATAAGATTACTGTTAGAACTACCATCAGATTCGGTTAGGATGTTAACTGTGTCCATAATTATCTTGGTTTTGGTGTTCAGGTTGAGTATCAGTGAATCGGATAGCTTTGAGAATTCTCCAATTGCGCGTGAAACTCTTTCCTGTAATGCATTCATGTCCCAGGGAGTATAAACGGGAATTTCTAGTTGGTTAAGAGCAAGGCACGACAATTGATTATATCTCTTTGTAGTTAGAATACTGACCGCATCCTTATCATATGTTAATTTATCATCATTGGGGCAGTTGAACTGAAAAATCAACTGAGACCAGACCTTGTCATACAAATTCAATTCAACATATTCATGAACCAAACGGTTGAGGTCAAGTCCCGGATACATGCGAAGTATTTGATTAAGCAAATGATACGTTTGCTCTCCCATAGGCGAATCCTCTTTGACACTATTCAGTATATTCTTAAATGCTTCTTCGAGAATCCTTTGAAACTCATTTTTGATCTGGACTAGCCTTTTGCGGGTATTCCGGTGAAGGAGAGTGTATTCATGGTTATTATGATGGAAAAGTTTATAGAAGTTATCTGACACTGCTTGAGATAAGAGAGGAAAGCTGCGGAGAAGCTTTTCAAATGTTATTGAATCTATACTTTCAGTTTTCTGTGATACATGTGGGTGCTCATGTTCTTGTATTTCGAGTTGTTGGTAGGGATCAAAGCTGCCAGTGATAGTATCTTCTATGTATATCACCATAAATTTACTACCTGTCGGAAAATAATCACAAAAGGAACTAACGTAGCCAATGGATGCTATCTTTATTTTAAGGCTCCTTTTGAATCCCTTTCCAGTAAATATCATTCCATTCTTTAGGAGAACTTGTTTCCCATTTATGGTATTATAGATTACCAGCTGGACCTTGGATATAGGAGTAATTGTTGTTGAATATGAAGTAGAAGTCTTTAAGATATGCGAGCGAATAAAATCCTCGTTGTTGTAACACAAGTCTCTAAGTAAAGTCTTTTGATTGTTTGGGTCATAGTATTCATGAAAGATGTAGGCTGACGGAACAAGAATTGTGTAATCATTGTGATTTTCTGCTAGTTCCTCAATCACACTTTTAAATGGATGTTTACTATGATTAGGGTTGTTGAATATGCAATTTAGAAGAGAGTTGTATAGAAGTGGTAAATGTCGAATGTGTTTCGGAGACGACATAGTCACATACTGGATCAATCGCTACTTTAGACAGATTTATGCCTAGTGCGTCTACGTCCCCGCGCACGACCCTTTGCAACCATATGCTAAAATACCTGTCAGTACTTTTTTCTTGCAGACAATATTTATTTAATTATAATAGGTTAGAGAAAATTAGTTAGTCTCTTGGGTTATGGTTCTCAACCCTACTGACCCTGTTAAAATAGTTGGTTTGCTGCTTTGGATAGGATAGTTCACGTTGGATTTGTTCTCGGCAACACCAAACCCACCACCACCTGGTGTCATGATAATTACTCTGTCACCTTTTTCAACCTTGACAGTACACTTTCCCCCAAGTGAGATCCTTCTAAATTCTTTGGGGTTAGATTTCGACCGTCTGAACCAGTAGTTCTTTCCCCTCTGACCGCTCTTTCCTCCTAATAAACCAAATGGCGCTAAAGATCTTCTTTCCATCAAGCATGAAACTTCTAAATTGGGATAGGTGAATTCGATATCTCTAATAACACCATTACCACCCCTGTGTAAGCCTGCACCACCAGAATTTTCTCTGACGGAATATTCATGAACAATAACAGGGTATCTCTTTTCAAAAAGTTCAGTATCGGTAATTCTGGTGTTGGTAGTATGGCACTGAACTACTGATTGCCCGTCCCATGTTGGACCAGCACCGGAACCCCCGCAGATAGTCTCGTAATATCCAAATGCCAACTGTTTTTCTGGATCACTGATACCAAATGTGAAGTTGTTACAGGTACCTTGAGAAGCCGCAGCAGCCTCAAAAGCTTTCAACATGACGTCCACGATTCTTTGAGTAGTTTCAACATTACCACCAACAACAGCAGCCTCATAAGATGGATGAACAACAGATCCTTCTCTTGTAATGAATTTGATAGGCTTCAAACAACCATTATTCAAAGGAATATCAGCACTTATCAAGGATCTCAAAACATACAACACTGCAGAGTATAAGATAGCTCTTGGTGCATTCAAGTTACCGTACATTTCATCACCAGATTCACTGAAATCGAAAGTAGCATCGCCACTTTCCCTGTCAATTTGAACAGTAAGAGCAATTGCAGTTCCATCATCCAAATAATCCACTGCCTTCATTGGTTCACCCCCAAACTTGTCGTATGCTAACCGCAAGAGGTTTCTTACAGCAACCTCGGCAGTGTTCTGAATTGCGCCCATGTACAAGTTAATGACGTCGTAACTGAATTCTTCAACTAAGTTGGATAACAAAGTTATACCCTTGTAGTTAGCCGACACTTGAGCCTTCAAATCAGAGATATTATCATTTAATGTTCTTGTACCTGATCCGCCGGGATGTTTAGCAGGTTCGTCCAACAAGATTCTTGTAATTCCCTCGTCATCAAACTTACCCTTCGAGCAAAGCTTGTGAGTGATGATGGAAGCACCTTCATCAAAAATTGTCTTTGAATTTGGAGGCATAGATCCCGCAGAGATTGAGCCAATATCAGCATGATGTCCTCTCGATGCTGTCCAAAAGATTGGCTTGTTGTTCTTGTCTAACACAGGAGTGATAACTGTAATATCTGGCAAATGAGATCCTCCAGCTTGAGGGTGGTTAGAAACCAAGACATCCCCTTGCTCCAACTTCCCCTCCCAGAGTTCCTTTTGAGCCTTTACCGCAAACGACATAGCACCCAAATGGATTGGAACATGAGGAGCATTGGCTACTAAATCACCTTCAGAATCAAACAAAGCACACGAGAAATCGAGTCTTTCCTTGATATTTGTAGAAATAGCAGTCTGTTGCAAAGTTCTGCCCATCTGTTCAGCAATAGACATAAATCTGTGACCAAATACAGACAATTGAATAGGATCAACAACTGTTTTTGATAACTTAGGTCTAGCTTCCTGCTCAACCAAAATTAAAATGTGGTTTGACAAAATGGCAGCCTTGGAATGTGGCTCTACCAAGATGGTTTGAGTATTATCAATGATAATTGATGGTCCATAAATGATTCCTCCAACTTGAAGTTCGGGCAACTTATAAACAGAAGAGTCTAACCATCCTTCACCTTCGAAGTATATTGGCTTGATTATTTCAGACTTTTCAACAGAGAAGGTAGATTTCAAGTTCTCAAATTCCTCATATGGGTTATGGCTCTGTCTATCTGGGGTCTCAACAACCAAGAGCACTTGCACATCATCAACCAAGACATTTCTGTCTAATGTGAATCCAAATTCAGCCTGGTGTCTCTGAATAAACTTTTTGTTAGCATCATACTCCCCTTCAACTCTTGGAATCAATAAGTGAGTGTCAGAACCAACGTATCTCATATTCAAAAATACTTCTAATCTAGTTTCAAAGTTGGTTAAGCCTTGCTCCTCATAGTCATGGTAGGCTTGATCTCTAAGAGTTTTTACCTTGGCATCAATTTGCGGGTAATGTTCCTCGTTATAAGTGAATGAAGCTGGCGACTGTTTCTCAATGACAATATCCGCCAAGTAAATGCCATAAGCTGACAACAAGGAAGAATATTTGTGAATGGCAACATGACTGATACCCAAGTTCTTGGCTAATGATACCGAGAATTGGCCTCCAGAACCACCAAAGCAGGCTAAATTGTGTTCAGAAGTGTTGAATCCTTTGGCTTCAGTCAAATTTCTAATTGGTCTGGCCATGGATTCGATGGCAACTTTCAAGAATCCTGAGGCAACTTCTTCAGTGGTCAACTTGACATCCTGCTTGTCCTTGTTAATTTCAGCAGTTAACTCTTCAAACTTACGAGCAGCTAAGTCGTAATCCAACGGTTTATCCTGGTTAGGACCAAAAATCTTGGGAAAATAGTCTGGCAACAACCTTCCCAAGAACAAATTGGCATCAGTTACTGTTAATGGGCCACCTTTTCTGTAACAAGCAGGACCTGGATCCGAGCCGGCGGAATCCGGTCCTACGACAAACATTCCATTCTTCCAGAACAACATCGATCCACCACCTGCAGCCACAGTAGATATATCTAATTGAGGAGTTTGCAAACTGACTTCACTAACAACTGTTTCGAAGATGTGTTCCAAATTTCCTGAATATCTGGAAACATCGGTAGAAGTGCCCCCTGCATCAAAACCGATGGTTGCCTTCTTCAAATTAGTATCGTAACAAGTTTCACCGTATCCAACCATTCCTCCTGCCGGACCGGATAAGATCGCCTTTAATCCGGTAAACTTGTACCATGGACACAACCCACCATTTGATTGCATGAATAACAATTTGTTCCCAAAAGCATCCAAACCACCTTCAAAACCAGCACCAAAATTTTGGATGTATTCGTTGATAACGGGTGACAAGTATGCATCAGCAACGGTGGAAGATGTTCTGTTTACCATTCCAATCATGGGTTGCAACTCGTGAGACACGGATACTTGAAACCCGATATCTTTAGCTATTTCAGCAACCCGAATTTCATGTTCGGGGTAGACATATGAGTGCAACAAACTCAACGCAATCGTTTTTATCTTACCCTGGGACCAGATTTGCTTCAATGTTGCCTTGACATCATCGTAGTTTGGTTTCTTGAGCACTCTGATTACATCACCAGTGATACCATCAGTCAATTCGGGGTCCAGGTTCACATCGTACTTGAGTTTGTCACCACCACCTTCAGTGAAGGACTCAATGGTGACCCTTTCGTCGATTTCAAGAACTTCATCATACAAGTGGCCCAACTTCTTAGCAGTTAAATCAAAAATATTCGGGCGAGTTTGGTTACCAATAACCAAGACATCCTTGAAGCCCTTAGTTGTAACAAGTAAAACACTTGCACCCTTTCTTTCCAACAATGCGTTGGTGGCGACTGTGGTACCCATTCTAATACTTTCAATAGAGTCAAGCTTCAACTTCTCATTCTTGCCGATGGTTGCACCAGTGGCATATTCTAATACACGGCGAATACCTTCGGTTGGTGCATCTTTGTAGTTGGCTGGATCCACTGATAATAATTTGAAAACATAGTCTGGTTGGTTGGGTATTTTGGCAATGACATCACAGAAGGTTCCACCTCTATCAATAGCAATTTGAATTCCTGTCGAAGGTGTGCTCTTTGTCATCTTTGGTTTGTTGTATGTCTGTAGTGACATGACTTTTGCAAAAGTTGTTCTTGTGGAGTCTTTTATATTGAATCAAGATCGGGAAATATGCTGAATTTTGCCGATCCTTCGATCTCCAGTCCTAAAATTACATAATGTGGGATACAGACAAACTCCGGTAAAATCTCACGGATTACCGAAACTACTGTAAACCTTCCGGGATGTGGCATGCTTGGTGCGGAGCCCAAGATATTGTCTCTACGAATGACTTGTTGTATAATTGTGTTTATAGTTACGGTAACTAGCATACATGATTTTTGTGACAGGTTAGGTTATCTTAATATTCGCAACCTTTTCCGAGATGTCTTCAGGAATAATGTTTCCCAACTTATCATACTGCACATCTTCTTCTTTTTCTTCGTCTTCGTCTTCGTCTTCGTCTTCCTCCGTATCTTCAACATCATCCTCTATTATGTTACCAAAATCATCAATCATATTTCCCAATTTATCATACTTAACTTCCTTGGAACGAGCATTGCCCAAGAAATCATATTCTTCTTCCTCTTCTTCTTCCTCACTTTCAGAATCTTCATCGCTATCGATTTCGTTTCTTCTGTTAACGTTTCCTTTCATCCAAATATCACCATCCTGTGCTGCTTCCTTACGTTCCTTTTGCTCCTTCTCTATTTTCTTTAACCACTCATCTTGGGCCTTTTGTACTGAATCAGAATCGGTACATTGTTGGTATTTTTGAATGAGCTCCTCATTGATCTTCAAGAATGTGAGACCCCATGAAAAGTTCTCAAGTAACAACTCAGCCCAATCTACGTGACCCACAATAGCAAAACAAGCTGCTAATGCTTCGACACAGTTTAATCTCCACGGACGACCGTAGTTGACTGGATTGGCAGCAACTAAATAAGGTAATAGCCTCTCGTGTTTACCACCAATTTTATTAAATGGAACTTCATCCAATCTAGCCCAAGAACACTCCACAACAGCAGCTCCATTATTTTCGACGACCTCCTTGTCATCGGGACAGACAACACCCTTACCATTAGGAGAGACAACGATGCCACTGAATTTTTGGCCCACACGTAAGTTTTTAATGAGCCCCAAGCGTTCAAGCTTCTTCCCACTGCACCGTTTTGGATCACAGTGGTCAAAGTCCCACATGGCTAATTTAGTGGGGAACTTTCTTGCATTCTCCGCTGGGAGATGGGCACTTTCCTCTTGTCTCCCTCTTCTAATATGATGCTGTTTTGACTTGTGGCCATTGGAAGTTCTATTCTTGTTACTTCTCTCTTCGGAAGCCTTATTCTTTCCCTTTGCCATATTGGTATTGTTTTTTATTCAATATTTGGTATCAGGTAAAATTTTCAATCAGCTCGTTCCAAAGAGATTTTCACATATGCGCACAATAGTTATAAGGACTTTTATTATTAAAATATCTAATTGTTATACAGATTGAGAAATAAGTGAATGAATGGAACAAACGGGCATAAACGTTATGTGACTGAGATTCGTTAGTTAAGTAGCGTAACAAAGGTCAATCAATTTTGGTGGAGGACATAAAACAAACGAGTTCGACAAAGGAAAAGCTTAGAAGTCTTCGTCAAATGAGAAGTTGTTGCTAGCAGCATTAGAGTCATTAGTCTTAGCCATAACACCGGCCTTTTGATAGTCACTGACTCTCTTTTCAAAGAAGTTGGTCTTACCGGCCAACGAGATGTTTTCCATGAAGTCGAATGGGTTAGTGACATTGTAGACCTTCTTGTTACCTAATGCAACAAGTAATCTGTCTGCCACGAATTCAATGTATTGACACATCAAATCACAGTTCATACCCAACAAAGAGATTGGCAAGGCATCAGTGAAGAATTCCTTTTCGATCGTAACGGCTTCAGTGATAATCTTTTCAACGATTTCGGCATCTGGTCTGTTTTGCAAGTGAGAGAACAACAAACAAGCAAAGTCGGTGTGCAAACCTTCGTCTCTGCTGATTAACTCATTAGAGAAAGTCAAACCTGGCATCAAACCTCTCTTCTTCAACCAGAAGATAGAAGCAAAAGAACCACTAAAGAAGATACCTTCAACAGCAGCGAAGGCAACCAATCTTTCAGCAAACAATGCTTCATCATCGGCAATCCATCTCAAAGCCCAGTCGGCCTTCTTCTTGATACATGGAATAGTTTCAATAGCATTGAACAAGAAGTCGGCTTCCTTAGGGTCCTTGATGTATGTATCAATCAATAAAGAGTAGGTTTCGGAGTGAATATTTTCCATCATAATTTGGAAACCGTAGAAACACTTGGCTTCTGGAATTTGGACCTCAGAGGAAAAGTTTTCAACCAAGTTTTCATTAACGATACCATCGGAAGCGGCAAAGAAAGCCAAGATTCTAGAGATGAAGAATCTTTCATTATCGCTCAACTTTTTCCAGTCGTGGTTGTCCTTTCCCAAATCAATTTCTTCGGCAGTCCAGAAGGAAGCTTCAGCCTTCTTGTATAATTGCCAGATTTCATGGTACTTCAAAGGGAAAAGAACGAAACGACGCTTGTTTTCCAGCAATAATGGTTCATCCTTTTCCATCTCTTTCAACTTGTGACGGTGAGCCTTGTGCTTGTGCAAGAATTCCTTATGCTTGGTCTCGTCAGCGTTTTCAGTTGCGACAGCGGCTTCAGTAGCAATAACACCGTTCTTGGTAGCCATAACACCTTGCGACATGTCTTTTTCTTCAGCTGCAGCAGCTAATTTGTCAGTTAATGAGGAGCCTTTAATGTTTGAAACGTCTAAGGAGGAAATCTTTCCGGTTAAGCCGTTGGTTGGAGTTTGTTGAATAGACATTGAAGATGTAAATGAAGTCAAGCTTGAAGAGTCTTGATGATGATGAATGTTAAGATCGATAGCTTGGGGGTTGGATGGCCTATTTATAAGACTAGACGTGTAACGCGGAATGGGTTTGCCATCGTGAAATTTTCTTGCGAGTTTGACAATAGCGTGAGCGCGTCTGTTTTGGTTTTTACCAAACTTAGATGATATTATCAGGACAGTTTAATAGACTGAATGAAGCATTTGAACTCCATACTTGGTGTTTTAGACGCCGAATTTTGATGAAAAAGTATCTATGTACAACGTTCTTAGTATATGTCACTTTTATGGGTAGTTTTCCTATGAATTTGGTGAGTTCTCTGTGATGAGAGCTCTCCCTTTTTTTTGGTTGCCTGGTAACAGAGGTGTACACAAAGACGCGTTCATGCCTTGCTAGGGCTACACGTCTAAAAAATACACGTCTAAGGCAACACGTCTGAAATTACACGTCTCCTCCGGATCGAAAAAGTACATCCATCTGGTTGACCACTTGCCTATTTAGATTATTAGTAAATATACAAATAGATGAAACAGGAAAGTTGGACTTGGGATTGCCAAATCTGGTGGCTGCTAATATTACAAGGAGAAAGCATTAATAATCCTGTTTGAAACTTTGATTCGGCCAGGTCACACATCTCGTAAGCGTAGGAGTTACCAAAGCAACAGCATCTGCCGGGATCAGGCAATCTCTGATTCCTAGTTTATCCCTCTCGTCAATTCCAACAGGAAGCTGGCTATATTTGAAATACAAGAGGATCTGGATTTTTATTATTAGTGGTTCTGAGCACGTTTGCTTTTGAAAATCTATTCCTAGCTCCCAGCCGTTTATCTACCTTTCTAACTTCTAATTTCTATACAATCTATTGTTCCTTTACACTAACAAAATTGCTATACGAATGAGTCTCGTCTATAGGCGTTGGCATATCAGCAATTGGTTCTAATGATCTTCCGGAAGTAAAGTTAACTAGATCTTCGCTATTCAACCTCAAATTGGATCGAGACACTTGATAGGCATACTTCTCAGTTGGCAACTCTATTGGGTTACCCAACGGGTTATCATTGGATATGCTTTCAACTGGACTATCCACCACGTCGCTGAAGTTGTCAAATACTTCGCTGTGGGGAAAAAGAGGCGAATTAACTCTTGAAGGGAAATTAATCTTGATTGAAGAAATCTCTTCAATATCAGCATCCAAGTCATCAAAAAGTCTTGAAATGTTACCGCTACCCTTATAATTTTCTGATGTCATAATCCGATGCAACAAGTATGCCTTTAATTCGTTTTTCCAGTCGTATTCTTGCCAATTTTGTTGCATACCTCTGTCAAACTGATCATCTATCAATCTGATAGCCTCGGTTGTAGACAAGTATTTATAATGTGGTAATGATGGCAAGGCAAATAACATTGACTTAATGTCAGTCTTATCGCTGATCAAGTGGTGTGGTCTACCATAAAGTTTGAATGCATCGATAATGGGCAAAAAGTTACGAATCATCGTTTCTACTGCCGATACGCCTGGATGCGCAATAGGCATCAAGTACAAATAGTTCGTGGTGACAAACTGTGCCAAGTTCTTTTTCAAGAAAGAAAGAACCCTCTTTGGTTCATTGTCCGTGCTGGCTTGTGAACTTTGTGATAAACTTCTTTGACGAGTCTGTGGGGGTGAAGATGATGCAATATCGGATGCCATGTGGAAGAAGGAGCTGGTTGAAGGAGATGAAACGATGCGAGAAGCGGGCCGACCTTGCGATAAGGATGACAATGAATTTGACGAATTGTTACGTGAGATGGACTTAAAGGCAAAAGTTCTATGATCATTTGGAGGTAATTCGAACAAGGTAGAAAACAAGTGTTCGAAGTTCTTGTTGATGTAGATATCACCATCGACTTTCATGATGGAGTTAAAATCAATCATATTGGCTTGTTCTGGGAAGACATTGTAAATGTTGGCAACACTTGGTATGTATGCAATCAAATTTTTCTTTGACATCTTGTCCGATTGATAAATTTCAATCCGTCCCAACTTCTTATCTTCACCAGGTATAACAGCAACATAAACTTTAAGCCACTTAGCAGAAACCTGAGGCAATCTCATGTTACACCACTCAAATTTAGGATATCTCTTTTTACGTGACAACAACACATGGGCGTCGGAAAGCTGGCTGCCTTTGGATGCAAGAATAGCTGCCGTAAAAGCTTCATTCAATGAAGTGTATTCAAACTTGGATAAAATGGTCGCGGCAAGCCACTCCTTTAACTGGGCATTGCTATTGAATCTAACCAAAAGCACATTTTCGTCATTGTAGTCCTGGAAGAACTTGATTTCATTACCGTTCTTGCTAATTTCCACCTTCGAGTCCACCAAATTGACGTATTTTGGTTTGAATTCGTCATGCGAGAGCCCAGGAAGATAATCGTCACCGGAAGGACGCCAGTAAGCCAACTCGTTGCCAGAAATTTTAGCATCAACCTCGATCCAAGCCTTTTCGCCCTGAATGATGTCACAGACCTGAAACAGGCCGACTCTATAAGTTCTCAAACGTTGGGCATTGAGCAAGGTAACAATTGGGGTCAATTCAGGAGACAAGTTGGCTACGTCCAACCTATTTTGCATCATGAGTGAAGTTCTTACGTTGCGCGGAGATTGTAACGAGGGGTCAGAACCATCGTTATAGGATTGCGAATAAATGCGTGAATGTCTTACAAGCGAAGATGGTGTTGTTCTCACCTTATCCGAAAGCACTCTTCTATGGGGAGAATTGAATGAGGATGATGTGTCGGATAATTGTGTGCGAGGGGCCTCGTTTGCTGAGCTAGGACTGGCGGTGTAAGATGATGAAACATCCGACATCGAGCCACTATTGTTGGTGGAGACTCGTAAAGGCAATGGTTTATCTGTGAGTCTAGGAGAAGGAGTTCTGGCATTTGGGTACTTTGGTACTGGGAGTGAGGGGTGGGAGAATTTTGGCGTGGTCGCCGCTGTGGCGGCAGCGAGCGATGTCCGCAGCGGTGAGGCAGGAATACGGTCCGATTTCTTCGATTGCAGATTCTTCTTGGGAGATAAGAATGTGAACTTCATTCCTGTGGTTTAGAGATGAAATGTGGTGGTTGGACTTTCGGATGGTAATGAATTGAGCAGTTAATCTCTTTATCTGTTCAGGATGTAAAGGAAGAAAAGTGACCAGTGAGTAAAAAATGTGCTTGGCGGGATATGAATTTGACGAAGTAGGAAATCGGGTTATTAGGTGAATGCACCTGTACCGAAACTTAAATCTGTGCGACAACGATAAGAGTAGAGTTTCCGGGAATGATGGAAGCAGCCAAAAATTCTAAAACTTATGGGATACAAAAAGAAGTACTAGTAGCACTGTAGTTTAAATATACGACCGACTTTCAAATATGGGCGTGAGAAGGGGCGTAGTGGCGGGTGCAGGCAACTTTGTAGAAACTGGTGCGATCTCTAACTACATTTATAGCGCTAGTTTGTTTTAGTTTGTGTTGGAAAAATGGGTAGCACGGAATCAGCCTCCTTTACAATGCTTAGCGATGAAAAAGAAAAAAACCAAGGAAAACGGTGCGGAGTCCCCGGACAGTTTTACCTCGACGTCATAAAGCGCGTCCCCCAACAACTTGTTACAATTCCCCAGTTCGTGTCATGTATGTACCAGTTTGCCAATTACCCATGTTCGAAGCACCGCTCTATACTCTTTATAAGTTCTAGACAGGTTCCCCAGCAATCTAGTCTGGACCAAAATTGCTTTCTTAATTATATTTTTTGCTCATCCTAGTCCAATTCTTGCCCTATCCACAAGAATTCACTGCCTTTTCTCGGACATTTGTAAGCAATTCTCCTTCGCACTGCCCACTTTTCCACGACTGGCGCACAGGTGAGGCTACAGTTCCTTCCGTTATTTTTACCATTTGTTTACTTCCGTTCCTATCTCAGCATCTCCTGGAGGAAAGGGGATGCTTCGGTAAAATTGCCAATCAAAACGTTCGTGTCACATCAATCTGGACATCGTGGTTACTTTCTACCTCTTTTCGAAATAGAGTTTTTTCCACTCGCTTTTTATTCTTGCTCCTATTTCTTGTCTTTTTTTTGCTTTTTTTTCCCAGACATCTCACCTTACATCGCAAATTGATAACCGCCGTTGCGATTGTCCCCAGACATCAACCTTCCCCACCCAATTCTCAAGCATCAACTTTTTTTTGTTCGCACTGTTCTGAATGATTGACCATTGGAAAATATCTTATTACCTGATTCTGGTGTGTAGCCCCAATGTTTCTAGACAAGATATCTGCCCCACAAAATTGCCAAGAACCCACTTTTAAGCTCTTGGTAGATGAACTCTTTGTCAAACTTGATGGTGTAAGCAAACAAACTCTAGGTGGTTTTAGATCAATCTCTGAAAGAAAGGAACATATCATCAAGGCGTTTATCTCCACGTTTCGAACACATATCGGCTTAGACATCTACCAATCATCAAAACTTATTTTTCCCGAGAAATCAGGCAGGTTGTATTATATTCGTGATGTCACACTTGCACGCTTGATTGTGAAAATGTACCTGATCCCCCGCAATACGGAAGATTACCAGGTGCTTTATTTTTGGAAACAAAGTTACCATAGAGCCAAACGGTTCAGTGCGGATACAAATCATCTCCGGGATCTTCCGCTAAGAGCCTCCCGAATTATTGCCAACAGAAGATCAATATCTGTGCCTGATCTACAACGTGAACCACTTACTGTGCGAGAGCTCAATGCCAAGTTGGATGAATTGAGCGAAGCTAAAAAATCAGCAGAACAAATAGAAATCCTAAAACCAATCCTTGAATCATTCACAATACCCGAAACCCGTTGGTTCTTACACATATTGTTGAAGAAATCAATTCTCACACGATTTGAATCTTACTTCTTTTATTCCTGGCACCCAGATGCCCCTTCTCTATTTGATATCTGCAACTCGTTGCAAAAGACATTCGGATACTTAACTGACCCGTCAGTTAGGCTACCACAAGACCAGTTACATGTTACTCCTTTTCTACCCTTTAGACCCCAACTCTCGTTTAAACTCACCCAAAACTACGATAAATTACTTGCTGATATGCAATCTGTTGTCCTCATGGAGAAACCACTACAGGATATGTATGATGCGAGTCAGTTACGAAATAAGTTTTATATTGAAGAAAAGATGGACGGAGATAGAATGCTCTTGCATAAGCAAGGGAAGTATTTCAAGTTTTATTCTCGTCGATTGAAGGATTACTCCTTTCTTTATGGAGAAAACTACCAAATTGGCTCACTCACGAAGTATCTACATAATGCATTTCCTGATAAGGTAGATTCTATCATTCTAGATGGTGAAATGGTGGCTTGGGATTTTAAGAGGAACGTAATCTTGCCATTTGGGACATTAAAGTCGTCGGCAATCCAAGAATCTGTTCGACAGTACACTACAATAGATCAGTATGAAGAGCAATCATCATACCCGTTTTTCTTGGTCTTTGATGTGCTTCATTTAAATGGTAAGAATCTTACGAATCATCCTTTATTTTTTCGAAAGAATATTCTCTCCAAGGTCATTAACCCAATACCAAATCGGCTAGAAGTGTTACCTTACCATTGTGCAAGTACCACTGAAGACTTGAAGAATGCGATAAAGAAAGTTGTTAGTATTCGAAGTGAGGGAGTCATTGTGAAGCATGTTCAACTGAAATATGCAGTGGATTATCGCAACAAGCAGTGGGTTAAAATAAAGCCAGAATACTTGGAAAAATTTGGTGAAAACTTGGATTTAGTTGTAATTGGTGTGATTCCTGGGATAAAGAATTCGTATATGTGTGGCTTAAAGGATGAGACCACAGGAATATACGAAAGTTTCTGCAATTGTGCCAACGGATTCACAGTTGAAGAATATGACAAGATTGATCGGATTACTCATAATAAATGGATCAAGTATGACCCAAATTCTGAACCAAGCTCGATCAAATTCGGTACCAAGAAGCCTGTATACTGGATAGAGCCTAAGGATTCCATAGTTTTGGAAATCAAGGCGAGATCTATTGATTGTACAATAGAGCGGACGTATGCTGTTGGTACGACTCTTCATAATTTGTGGTGTCGTAGTATTAGAGAAGATAAGGCTATAGACGAATGTGTTACTCTTCAAGAATACAGGGAAATTAAACAGAGGTATTCAAAAGATATTGATAAGCTTCAGACTGCAAATAGGAAGAGGAGGTTACTTGAAGATTCGTTCTCTCGGACGGTCCCTGAACCTCAAATCATTGAGGAGCTGTCCTTATTCAAAAATTTGCGTTTTATAATATCCACCGATAAACTGGATGGGCTAAACGGACATCGTATCACAAAGGGAGAGTTGATAAGAATGGTCAGGGAACATGGAGGAAAAATTGTACAATCGTTTGATAGATTTTCGGCTTTAGAAACCATCGTTATTTCAGAGAAAAACTTACCATCCTGTAAGGTTTACGTTGATGAAGGATTTGATCTTATCAGACCTAGCTGGATCTATGAGTCTGTAAAGAGGAAAGCTCTCGTTCCACTTGAGCCAGAATTGGTTTTTAGATCACAGAGTGACTTCCATTTTGGTAAAGTGGATGAGTATAAGGATAGTTATGTTATTCATCGTAACACATTTGAAGGAATTGATGTGGGGCCGAGCGAAGATATTGACAAATACAGAACTGAGTTTATTGAGCTGGTTCAAGAAAATGATTTACCGGTGAAATACTTGTTTTACAATACCAACTTCTACATTATTGGTAACAAAAAGTATCTCGGATTGCGGATTGAGAGGTTTGGTGGACATTGTATCGATGACTTCACGCAATGTTCATATATAATTTGTGGATTAGAAGACGTATCCCGAGCCAACGAAATATGCGAAAAGATTAGTCAGCTGTTGGATTTCAGCGGTAATGAGCTAGTGACACGAATTCCACATGTTGTAACTCCTTCTTTTGTTGGCCGTTGCATAGAGGAAGGTTGCATAGTGGATCCGGAGGATTATAAGTTACCATCGCTTAATTAGGCAAGTGTTCCAGAGAATCGAATTTCTTTTTTTTTCTGTTCTATGTTTCGCCCTTATCTCGAGATTAAAGTTTCATCTTATCGGGATTTGTATCACCCTATTGGGATCGCGAAACGGGCATCGCCGAACATGAACTCAAAATAAGTAAACATTGAATTCTCTGATTGATTCTATAGTACTATGAGCTTCCTGGAACGCCCGCATCTGGTTACACGTACGCTTGGCTGGTCCACAGCCTCGGAACATTACAGTTTGGGTACCATCTTGCTGAGATGAATGCTCCAGATGCAGTGCTTTCGTGTAACATGCATAAACCAACTCCTTTACCAAATTATGATGACACCTTCTGGAATAAGTATGGTTTCAAAAAGTGTATAGCTATGAGTGATCAAGATGCGGCTGTTATCACTACCATGTTTACTATCGGTGGTTTCCTAGCTTCAATCTTGTTGGGAACAACCAACTTGTCGCACAAGTACGGTCGCAGAACGATATGTTCCGCCGGTGCTGCTGCATATGCAGTTGGGTCGATGATAATGGCGCTTTCCAACTCTAGGTTGGCACTCAACTTTGGGAGATTTTTTAACGGGGTGGCAGCAGGTTTGGCGGTTATCATTTCACCAATATTGATTAACGAGTTGACACTGTTTAACCAACGGGACTTCTTGGATCCTTTCTACAGCTTTCATTGGCGTTGGGTCTTTTATTAGCTCAACTAGTATTGTACCTATGGTCAAATGACCAACAGTGGCGCCAAATTTTTATGTTTTCTCTGATAATAGGCATAGTGCAGTTCTTTCTGTTAATGAAGATCTCAGAGTCACCACGCTGGCTTATATTTCAACGTGGTGATTGGCTAAATGCCAATACCGTCTTACACGACTTAAGATCGGACAAGGATACTGTACCTCACGAGATCGACCACTGGCGGAGACTCTCGCAGCAGAGTAATGAAACACGGCCATTGCTCCAAAATCAGCTTCCAATATTCAAAGAAGCAGCACCAAAGGTTACCATACAGCGGTTTGTCATCTCTAGTCATTATCTGCGACAATTTATTGCTGTGATGGTACTTATGACCGGTAAGCAGATGGCAGGGATAAATGCAATCAACTTTTATGGGGTGAGGATTCTCAATGGGTTGTATAAGGGCGATGGTAATATCGTACTAGAATTGGCAGTACTCTTTTCCTTAATTAATGTTATTGTATCACTTCGAGCGTCACAATTTATCGATCTAGTCGGTGGAAGGCCGTTATTGTTGGTTTCGTTGCTTGGAACTGGTTGTTTTAGCATAATTATTGGCTACGGTTTATCAAGCAACAGTTTTACAACAATTGTTAGCGGGTGTTTTAGCTATATTTCCACCTATGTCATTGGGCTTGGACAAGTTCCGTTTATGATGATTCATGAATTTACTGGGCATGAAGTTGTTTCCATTGCTCAATCGGTTGGTTCATTTGCTACCTGGACATCGAGTATGTTAGTTGCATACACGTTTCCCATTTTGCAGCTGGCCATGGGTGGTAACTTGGTTTTTTACTTGTATGCAGCAATCTGTGGTATCTACTTCATCAGCATATGGTACGTGGTACCTGAAACGAAACCAGGGAAAGGAGGAAGCCTATAGCATGTAATACTCTAGTTCCTAGAAAAGGGACAACACTATGGCAGCTGTGTGCAGTGCAGTGCATGATGCGGCAGTCGCAGAATTTCAGGTACTGTGCAGCACTTCCCCACTATAAAAGCAAGCCTCAGCCACGCGGGTCCACAAAACACAAGGAACTCGTCCCGTTGTATACAATTATATAATTGCAAAAAAAAAACGAAAATGGTTGAATACCACCGTTGGTTAGCCGAAATTGACGACAATACTAAACTCACGCGTCTCTCTATTCCAGGGACCCACAACTCAGCTGCGTGCCACACTGCTCTTCCCTCTGTCCAATGTCAGGGTGAATCTGTCACCAAACAGTTAAAGAACGGTGTTCGTTTCTTGGACATCAGAGCAGGTAAGCAATTCTTAAAGGAAGGTGACAGCGCCAAGGACTTGCAGGTCATTCACGGTAAATTTCCAGTCCGTATTCCCTTCCCATTGAAGTTGACCAGTGTGTTGGAGGAAGTGTATAAGTTCTTGGAAGAAAACCCACTGGAAGTCGTTCTTGTATCTTTGAAGCAAGAAGGTTCCAATGACTGGAATAACGATGAAGACGAGTTTGCCAATTTGATTTGGGATAAGTACGTCCAACCTAATTCTGACAGATGGTACTTGAACAACGACATTCCTCGTCTTGGAGATGCCAGAGGTAAGGCCATTCTCTTTAGAAGATTTGGAAACAGAAACGACGACAGACAAGACAGATTTGGATTTGATGCTGCTTCCTGGCTGTACAACACTACTGAAGATGATCGCGGTTCGTTTGTAGTTCAGGACTTTTGCGAGATCCAAAAGTCTTCTGACATCGAAAGGAAGATTGGTTATGTCAAAGACTTAGCCAATAAGGCTAAGGACTACACCTCTAACAACGATGACAAGTTGTTTGTCAACTTTACTTCCGGTTCGAACTTTTTTGATCACGACTGTTGGCCTCAACAGGTGTCTACCGCTATGTTGAAGGGTAACATCCACAACGATTTCCATCGTGGTGTAGGAATTGTCGTCTTGGATTATGTTGAAGCCGAAGACTGGAAGTTGTCCAAGAGGTTGGTTGACTCAAATTTTTAAATGAGTACCCACATTGTGTAACTAGCTTGTATTGTATCAATAAAAGTGTTTCTCTTCTCCGCGTATCTGACAAAAAGTTACGAGCGAGTCTCGGACATCATTATCATGCTCTACCTCAGAAATGTGCACAGAAGCCTCTTGCGAATACCAATTGGGACAGGATACGGCAAAGTAAGGTGTCTTGGTCACCGTACTTTTAGTCAGAAACTGAAGTCAGACCTGTACGACGAGAAATTAAAACAAATCATCGAGTCAACTAACATTGGTAAGAAGAAACCCGTGGCGACAGAACCAAAGCCAACGATCAGCCAGATTAACAGCAGTATCCAAAAAGAAATAGGAAACCTACCCTCTCAAAAGGAAAGTAAACGAAGTCCATTGGCCAAACGTCTTGAATCATATTTAGATTCACTCCAAGACACAATCTTCGCTGCTACTCGAACTCTCAACGATGTAACCGGCTACTCTGCGATTGAGAAGTTGAAGAAGACCATTGAAGAATTGGAGTCACAGTTGAAACGCTCTAGAGAAGATGTCAAGGTACATAAAGTGGCGTACTCGGATGCCATTCAAAACCGGTCGGCGCTGCAGCGAGAAGTTAACGAATTGTTGACTCGCAAGCATAACTGGTCACCTGAAGATTTAGAGAGATTTACTGAGTTATATCGTAATGATCATGCTAACTCTCTAGCAGAATCAGATGCAGAAGCAGCGCTCAACGAGGCTGAAGCTAGAGTTGATTCAATCCAATTGAAATTAACCCAACTGATTTTAACCAGATACCACGAGGAGCAAATTTGGTCAGACAAGATTCGCCGATCGTCAACTTACGGAACATGGTTTTTAATGGGCCTTAACGTCTTGTTGTTTATCACAGCCACTTTCCTTGTAGAACCGTGGAAGAGAAAGCGCTTGGTGAATTCGTTTGAAGATAAGGTCACCCAAATATTGTTAGATGCAGCTTCTGGAGAAAATACTGCACCAAAGATAGAAGAAGCTACTCAGACACTTTCTTTGCCAGAAACTCCCCAAACTGAAGATGCGCCAAGTACTGGTATCTGCCGGTTCTCCTACGCTTGGGTCTCATGGACTGATTTAAAAAATATGATATCACTGAATTACCACGCTTTTATTACCAATGATCTTTTTGAATTGAGCAAATTGGAATTCGGAGTCGTGGCAGTATTTTCTTCCATTGTTGGTTGTCTCCTTGGGAGTGTTGTCACTTTATATTTTAAAACTTTATAGAAATTTTTCAAAATTCTGAAAATATTACAAAATAGTATTAATCACTTGATCCTTTTGAAAATCACATTAAAATTACAAGTAACCCAAACAAGAAAGGAACATACTTATTGCTTTTAGAATTCTGAGTCCTGGCTGGTAATACTGAGGTTTAAGTGAGATTTCTACTTTTCGTACTTCCAATTTGTGTAAGAAAAAAACCAAGTTAAAAGAGCTGTGCTATAATTGTTTGAAAAAGAGTTTATTTCTTGGAATCTTGTACATATTTGTCCGTTTCTCCTATTTTTTGGAAGAAACATCTTGCTACGCTGTTGTACTAGAAACCAACCAGAGTTGCAAAAATCAAGGTGTCTCAGCGGTCGTGCGCGTATACAAAATCGATTCTTGTCCAAATTGCCACTCAAAAACCACAAATCGGGTTGACCATTCATAGAAGGACACAATGGAAGAACCCGTCATTTTTGACACACAACAGAACGTTCCAGCTTTTGGTAAGCACAAGGATGAATCTGATGTTTACTTGAAGTTAAAAAAGTTGGAGAAGGAATTGGAATTATTGCTTCTTCAAGAAGACTGTATTAAGGACGAACAGCGCCATTTGAACCGTGAACTTATCAGAGCGCAAGAAGAAGTTAAGCGTATCAAATCGGTACCGTTAGTCATTGGCCAGTTCCTTGAACCTATTGATGAAAACACTGGTATTGTCAGTTCAACAACTGGATCCAACTACGTGGTGCGGATTCTTTCGACATTAGATCGTGAGCTCTTGAAGCCTTCGTCGTCCGTTGCATTACACCGTCATTCCAACGCGCTTGTGGACATCTTACCTCCAGAAGCCGACTCTTCCATTTCCATTGTGGGCGATGATCAGAAACCGGATGTCACCTACGCTGATGTTGGTGGTTTGGATATGCAAAAACAAGAAATAAGAGAAGCTGTGGAATTACCATTAACACAAGGTGACTTGTATTCCCAAATTGGTATTGATCCACCAAGAGGGGTCTTGTTATACGGTCCTCCTGGTACTGGGAAAACCATGTTGGTAAAGGCGGTTGCCAACTCATCGACTGCGTCCTTCATCAGAATCAATGGATCAGAATTCGTACAGAAATACTTGGGTGAAGGTCCTAGAATGGTCAGAGACGTTTTCAGATTGGCCAGAGAAAACTCACCAGCTATTATCTTCATAGATGAAATTGATGCTATAGCCACAAAGAGATTTGATGCTCAAACTGGTGCTGATAGAGAAGTTCAAAGAATTTTGTTGGAATTATTGAATCAGATGGATGGTTTTGATCAGACTTCCACCGTCAAGGTTATCATGGCCACTAACAGAGCTGATACCTTAGATCCTGCTTTGTTAAGACCTGGTAGATTGGACAGAAAGATCGAATTTCCATCCTTAAAGGATAGAAGAGAGAGAAGATTAATCTTCTCCACCATCGCATCCAAGATGTCGTTAGCTCCGGAAGTTGACCTCGACTCTTTAATTATGAGAAACGACCCATTGTCGGGTGCTGTGATTGCAGCCATTATGCAAGAGGCTGGTTTAAGAGCTGTGAGAAAGAATAGATACATGATCTTACAGAGTGATTTGGAAGAAGCATACACTGCTCAAGTCAAGACAGGAACGGAGCACGACAAGTTTGAATTCTATAAGTAATTCTAGATAATTTGATAAATTGCCAATCCAGGTTTCAATGAATCAACATTGCTAAATTCCAAGTGATCCATATCTAAATGGTAACTGTAGTTCCATATTTGGATCGTCAGTAACTTGTCATCTATGGCAGTATTATAAGATGCAATAGGTGTAACCAAATAAACTGGCTTGCCCTCAAGCTCAGATAGCACATCGAAAACGGCAGATACATCAGCTCCCATAAGGTCAATGACGGTGGTTGAGTTGGCTGTATCCGAGGCTAACATCCAAGTTGGTGGAGAGTAAGTTCTCCACCAGACTTGAATGGGTTCTGGTTTGGTTCTGAGATAATCGAGGGCAGGCACAACACCACCTTGATGGAAAATCCCCATGATGACAGCCATGATTGCATTAAATACATACCACAACCAGATCAAAGGTGTAACAAGCTTTTTGTAGGACTCAAAGCCTTTAATGTCAAAGCAACAGCACATAAGTGGCAACAAGGGTATTAAAAACCGAAGTTCCTGGTGTGGAATCGTCGAAAGAACAAGCAACCCACTTACAATACTTGCAAATGGAACTGTCCTCCAAAAAGCGTTCTTGAAACGAAAAATAAGCAAAACTAAACCTGGGCCAATTATTTGTGGAAGGTTGACAAGCAAATGTGTATAATGTGGATGGATACCGTGCTGAGAAAGATTATCATACTGGGAATTGTAAATGAGGTTGTTTAACGGTGCAATCACGAATGGAAATTTGGTTGATGTATATATCATGGTGTCAAACACAATAAAAGCAACTGATGAAATAGTAAATCCAACTATCAACGATAAAGTGGTCGACTTATGAGACCAAAGGTATTTAGCAACAAACCAGGAGGGAAAAAGTAAAAAGGCTGGGAAAGTAACTCGATTGAATAACCCAAGAGAAATAACAAAGCCTAGAAATGCCAATGCCTTATGCTGGGAGATTTTTTTAATATTTGGATTGGTACTTTCTTCGATATAACGCAAGTTATCAATGATGGTAATAGCAATTAGAAGGAGCACAGTCTCAATGCTATTAGAGAATAAATGTGATTGGTACACTAAAGTAATGTACGATGTCAGGTAGAAGAAAATTGCCTTTATACGTTCTGGTTTTGTTGGAAGGAGTCGGTAAAGACAGATGTCGCAAATTAGCCAGGCACCGATAACGTTCTGAATCCGTAAAAGGTACCAAACTTGGATTGGTGTCAACAGGAGTTGCAACCATTTGACGATATATAATAATGGACCATATATCAAGTATAATGGCGCCAAAGACCGAGCTGGGTTGGCGCTTGTGAATTCCCAAGGAATATTTGTGGAGTAACCCAATATCCTATTTGCTAGTACTTCAAGACTTTGGAAATGTTCATCAGGATGTATATATGAATTAGAAAGAGCGAATACAAACCGCAAGCCTATTGAAAGGAAGTACGCGTTTCTCCATGAAAGCATATCTAATCAATTGTGCAGGAAGATCTACTGATCTGATTTGATACTCGTGGAACATTTTTTTGGCAGTGTCAATGCGAAATACTTCGATACTGCAGACAACGTTACAAAGTCCGTATGACCCATTCATAGGAAGACTGTTTCTGCTTAGAAACGGTATGACTAAATTGAACTAAGGCGCCAAAAAAGGAGAGTACGGATTGAAGAACAAAAAAGTGTTAGTGTATTTGTGATTCTCTTTTTGGGTTAATTTTCATCCGGTTAATACCGATTTTAAGCGATGCTCTTCCCGGCCAGTACGGATATCAAGGCCGTATGGCGGACCCGAACCAATATTGCATTTGTGATTGGTTGTCCGTGTAGGATCGGACTCGGAGTAAATTAATCCGGGCGCGACTCCGTTACCGTGACACTTTTTGCGAGACAGATCATCAGATTTACCGCGAGTTGTCACTAAATCTTCTCGAGTCGCACCGAGCATGCCTCACTAAATCTGACACCTCCGATGCACGGACACCGGAGTGCACCGATCCAAGTAGTGCAGACGCAAAAAAATTTTTACCAAGTCAATTTTTCCAGTAAAATTCCCCTAACGATCAACACTTGTTCTCGTACTCATAGCCACGATGTTCAGACAATTAGCCAAGTCCTCGCCAATTGCTCCTAGATTTGCCAGAAGCTACATTGCCGGTCAATTTACCGGTACCAAGAATGCCAACGGTAAGTACACTGTTACCTTGATTGAAGGTGATGGTATCGGGGTTGAAATCTCCCAGGCCGTCAAGGACATCTACGCTGCCGCCAACGTTCCTATTGAATGGGAACCAGTTGACGTCACTCCTCTCTTGATTGACGGTAAGACTACCTTGCCACAACCAGCTGTTGACTCCGTCAACAAGAACTTGGTTGCCTTGAAGGGACCTTTGGCTACCCCTGTCGGTAAGGGTCACACTTCCATGAACTTGACCTTGAGAAGAACTTTCAACTTGTTTGCCAACGTCCGTCCATGTAAGTCTATTGTTGGTTACGACACCCCTTACGAAAATGTTGACACCGTCTTGATCAGAGAAAATACCGAAGGTGAATACTCTGGTATCGAACACACTATTGTCCCAGGTGTTGTTCAATCCATTAAGTTAATCACCAAGCCAGCCTCTGAAAAGGTCATTAGATACGCTTTTGAATACGCTAAGAGCATCAACAAGCCACACGTTTTGGTTGTCCACAAGGCTTCCATCATGAAGCTCTCTGATGGTTTGTTCGTTAGCACTGCTAAGGAAGTTGCTAAGGAATACCCAGACGTCACCTTGGACTTTGAATTGTTGGACAACACCTCCCTTAAGTTGACTGCTGACCCAGCTGACTACAAGAACGTCGTTATGGTCATGCCAAACTTGTACGGTGACATCATGTCCGATTTGTCCTCCGGTTTGATCGGTGGTTTGGGTTTGACCCCATCCGGTAACATGGGTAACAAGGTTTCTATTTTTGAAGCCGTCCATGGTTCCGCTCCAGACATTGCTGGTAAGGGTTTGGCCAACCCAACTGCTTTGTTGTTGTCTTCTTGTATGATGTTGAGACACATGTCCTTGAACACTGATGCCGACAAGATCGAAAATGCTGTCTTGAAGACCATTGCTTCTGGTCCAGAAAACAGAACCGGTGACTTGCACGGTACCGCTACTACCAAGCACTTTACCCAACAAGTCATTGCCAACTTGTAAGAGATTAGTTAAATAAAGGTCATTTAGATATCAATGTAGTATATTTACATAAAGTTGCTGCTAAATAATTTGCCTGTATTATGCTGGGGTTGATTAATCTTTCAACTCAAGTTTATCTAATCCAGCAGCCACTGCAAGGTCTTCAAGTACTATATTGGCACCTTCCACAATAGCTAAATGCTCTATCAGATGCACACGAGTTTCATACTCATCTACGGTCTCTTCCTTGATTAACTTCAACTTCTTGACAAGAATTGGTTCACCGCGATCGACTTCAGCAATGACCTTGTGAATCATGACTCCACCGTACTCAATTTCACCTTCTTGCCCAGCCTTCCATGCCCGTTCTATGGCATGAGTACCATCAAAGGCACCAGGTAAAGCTGGATGTAAGTTTATTATGGTAATTCCAGCTTCTTCCAATGGTGTCAAAATTGTGGGAGAAAGAATCAACATCCATCCAGCACACACTATCAAGTCCGGCTTAGTATAGCTGGTGGCCTTAGATCCGTCGACATTACCACTGATAATAAGATTTGCAAGTTCCTTGTTGAAAAGCTCTCTCTTTTCCTTTCTTTCCTCCTTTTGTTCTTTAGTGGTTCCACGATAATAATCCTTCAATACATGAGTTTTTGAAGGGATGGAAGCCTTTTTGGCCCGAGTTAACCCATAAGCTTCAGCATTGGAGGAGATAACCTGGGTAATTTTACCGTTAAGATTGCCAGCCTTTTCCGCATCGATGAGCGCTTGAAGATTGGATCCAGAACCTGATATAAGTACAGTAATATTCATAGTAACGTTCTACAGGTATTCCTCTAACAAGAAAATGCTACGATGATTAGAGATTAAGTTGACTCCGATTTACTATTACCACACGTGATACAAATATCGTGACTTTCTGGGTTTTATCTCTTAAGCCGGGTAATTTGCGGGTAATATTGTAGTGATTAATTACCCGACTTTAATCCAAAGAGTGCGGGTAAATATTGGCCCGGCCCCAAATATCCACGCACCAAAGTAATATTTTTTGTTTTAGTGCTCGTTCCCCATCTCTAGGAAGTCAGGTAACCCAAGTTTTACAGCGCCCAAAAAACCCGAGCCGCACTAGTTAGATTTTTTATTTTTTTTTTTCACCTCGTGCTGACCAACCCACTGCATCGCTGGATTAAAAAGCTTTTTCCCTTTCTTTTCTTTCCTTCTTCTTGGTTCAGTAGACGTTCAAACAAACAAAACTTCAAAATGGGTATGTACAAAAAGATATATGAATCTTCTAATACATTAAGACAGTTGTCCTTTTGTATTAGAATGTTTGGAAACCGAAGTGATTTAGTGGTGATGACAGGGCTGATAAAGCTACAAAGACATGAAAAATTTTTTCTCCTGACAAACTTGAACAGCAAATCCAATGCTATTTAGCTTGTATTAGTTGATATTTAAAGTTAATCCATGTCTCCAGTTAGTGAACCAGATATCGATCTGAAATTGATTTTAGGTAATCATGGCCCTGTTTCTTAACTTGCTGAATTATTCCGTTTTGCAAGCTGATTCTCCCTTTCAATCGCAATATTTTCCTGGTTTATTGCTTCGAGGGGGGGCGAAATTTGACAGGACATGGTTATACTAACAGTATAGTTGCTTTCACTATTGAACAAATCCGTGATTTGATGGACAAGGTTACTAATGTCCGTAACATGTCCGTCATTGCTCACGTCGATCACGGTAAATCCACTCTTTCTGACTCCTTGGTCCAAAGAGCTGGTATTATCTCTGCTGCCAAGGCTGGTGATGCCAGATTTATGGACACCAGAAAGGATGAACAAGAAAGAGGTATTACCATCAAGTCTACCGCTATCTCCTTGTACGCCTCCATGGGTGATGATGATGTCAAGGAAATCAAGCAAAAGACCGACGGTAACTCTTTCTTGATTAACTTGATTGATTCCCCAGGTCACGTTGATTTCTCTTCTGAAGTTACCGCCGCTTTGCGTGTTACCGATGGTGCTTTGGTTGTCGTCGACTGTGTTGAAGGTGTCTGTGTCCAAACCGAAACCGTCTTGAGACAAGCTTTGGGTGAAAGAATTAAGCCAGTTGTCATTGTTAACAAGGTCGACAGAGCTTTGTTGGAATTGCAAGTCACCAAGGAAGACTTGTACCAATCTTTCTCCAGAACTGTTGAATCCGTCAACGTTATCATCTCCACCTACGTTGACCCAGTCTTGGGTGACGCTCAAGTCTACCCAGACAAGGGTACTGTCGCTTTCGGTTCCGGTTTGCACGGTTGGGCTTTCACCGTCAGACAATTTGCCACCAGATACTCCAAGAAGTTTGGTGTTGACAGAGTTAAGATGATGGAAAGATTGTGGGGTGACTCTTACTTCAACCCAAAGACCAAGAAGTGGACCAACAAGTCTAAGGACGCTGATGGTAAGCCTTTGGAAAGAGCCTTCAACATGTTCGTTTTAGACCCAATCTTCAGATTGTTTGCTGCCATCATGAACTTCAAGAAGGACGAAATCCCAACCTTGTTGGAAAAGTTGGAAATCAACTTGAAGGGTGACGAACTCGAATTGGAAGGTAAGGCTTTGTTGAAGGTTGTCATGAGAAAGTTCTTGCCAGCCGCTGATGCTTTGTTGGAAATGATTATCCTCCACTTGCCATCTCCAGTTACTGCTCAAGCTTACAGAGCTGAAACTTTGTACGAAGGTCCATCTGACGATCAATTCTGTAACGCCATCAGAAACTGTGACCCTAAGGCTGACTTGATGTTGTACGTTTCCAAGATGGTTCCAACCTCCGACAAGGGTAGATTCTACGCTTTCGGTCGTGTTTTCGCTGGTACCGTCAAGTCTGGTCAAAAGGTCAGAATCCAAGGTCCAAACTACACCGTTGGTAAGAAGGAAGACTTGTTCATCAAGTCTATTCAAAGAACCGTTTTGATGATGGGAAGAAACGTCGAACAAATTGACGACTGTCCAGCTGGTAACATTATCGGTTTGGTTGGTGTCGATCAATTCTTGTTGAAGTCTGGTACCATCACCACCAACGAAGCTTCTCACAACTTGAAGGTCATGAAGTTCTCTGTCTCTCCAGTTGTCCAAGTCGCTGTCGAAGTTAAGAACGCTAACGACTTGCCAAAGTTGGTTGAAGGTTTGAAGAGATTGTCCAAGTCTGACCCATGTGTCTTGACTTACATGTCCGAATCTGGTGAACACATTGTCGCTGGTACTGGTGAATTGCACTTGGAAATTTGTTTGCAAGATTTGCAAAACGACCACGCTGGTATTCCATTGAAGATTTCTCCACCAATCGTTGCTTACAGAGAAACTGTTGAATCTGAATCTTCCATGGTTGCTTTGTCTAAGTCTCCAAACAAGCACAACAGAATCTACGTTAAGGCTCAACCAATTGACGAAGAAGTCTCCCTTGACATTGAATCTGGTGTTATCAACCCTAAGGACGATTTCAAGGCCAGAGCCAGAATCTTGGCTGACAAGCACGGTTGGGATGTCACTGACGCCAGAAAGATTTGGTGTTTCGGTCCTGACGGTAACGGTCCTAACTTGGTTGTTGACCAAACTAAGGCCGTCCAATACTTGTCTGAAATCAAGGACTCCGTTGTCTCTGCTTTCCAATGGGCTACCAAGGAAGGTCCAATCTTCGGTGAAAACATCAGATCCGTTAGAGTTAACATCTTGGATGTTACCATGCACGCTGATGCTATCCACAGAGGTACTGGTCAAATCATGCCTACTATGAGAAGAGCTACTTTTGCTTCCATGTTGTTGGCTGAACCAGCTATCCAAGAACCAGTCTTCTTGGTTGAAATCCAATGTCCAGAAAATGCCATTGGTGGTATCTACTCTGTCTTGAACAAGAAGAGAGGTCAAGTCGTTTCTGAAGAACAACGTCCAGGTACTCCATTGTTCACTGTCAAGGCTTACTTGCCAGTTAACGAATCCTTCGGTTTCTCTTCTGACTTGAGACAAGCCACTGGTGGTCAAGCTTTCCCACAAATGATCTTCGACCACTGGGCTATCTTGGGTGGTGATGTTGCTGACCCAACTTCTAAGCCAGGTGCTATTGTCAAGGCTAAGAGAGAAAGACAAGGTATGAAGCCTGAAGTTCCAGGTTACGAAGAATACTATGACAAGTTGTAAGCAGTTTAGCGATACTCTGTTGTTTAATAGCTCTTTTTGTCATTTTATTTTACCTGTTTTTATTTTATTAATATAAAATATATCTATATCCAAAGAATCCCGTAGTCGTAGGGTGCCTTCGGAAAGAGGAATGTATGGCCTAGTCTTCCAAAAAAGGAAAAATGTAGGAAAACAACACGTAATGGAAAGCAATATTCTAAACGGGGAACTATTTTTAAATTGGTTCCAGGAACGAAGAGTCACGCCGAAGGTTGCAATGGTTGCGAACGTTTTACTAACAAAAGGTTTAACCCTTTAACGCGACGGAATGTAACCCGCATATGTGTATTCGACGTCGACGACTTTACAACCATAGCAAAGTAGAACTGACACACCTTGGCCATCTGGTGTGACTATTCGGATTATTTTCTTCTCAGCGAAAGCACGGGCATTGTTTATTACTAATGAATTGCATAATTCATCCCTTTCCTGTCAGAAATGACTTGCAGCCCTGCATAAAATTGTTCGCCGCCCAGTAAAATGTGGATTGAGAAAAAGAAAAACGTCGTACCGGATCCGACGGCTGTATGTCATATGGCCCGTTAAATTCATGCAACCTCTTTAAAAGATAAAACCATCTCAAAAGTATATCTTTTGCATTCATTAGTTTTTGTTCTTACCTTTTACTCAACCTTTTAATTCCTTTACAAGAGCATATGTGGATATTCGATGATGCAACCTATACTTGCAGCTCTTTTACAGCAACCACCTTCTTGCACTAACGCTACCTGGGTGGTGTGTGTCGTGGCTCCAATAATTTGCTTCAGACAATACAAATCAATTTCACATAATTTGCCTCGTGGATATTCATCTGATATTCAATACATGGTTTTATGTTTCGTGGCATTGAATGCTTGGAACTTGGTATTGACTTTAGCAGACAAGAGAATTATTCTCGATTTACCACGACTCGCCAAGTTCTTAACCCAAAATGACAACATTTCCTTGATTAACGAGTCAAAGTCTTCACCCATTAATCAGTACTACTTATTCAAGGATGCTAAACTTGTCCTAATCATTTGCATTTCCATTTTTTTGAGCAACGCTATTTGTCAGGCAATTCTCCGGTGCTTGGAATACATCTGTTTCATATCGAACGACTCCGAAACAGTGGAGAAACCACGTATTAAAACCCACAAAAAATCAGTCTCCTTTGATGAGAACTTAATAACTTATACCTACAACAAGAACAGCTACGAAGAAAATACTTTCAGCGAGAAGTCAAAGCTTGCTTCACTGCCTAGCTTTACCGGAGCCAACCTGAAGTGCATTGTGAAAAAGTACTGTTGTCTCTTTCTTCAAATATTTTCATTATCAGTGTTCTTGCTTCCTAAAAATTTTATGCTGAATACTTCAGCTATTCTTTACGAGTTCGATTCCAATTTTATCATTCGGACTGATCACATCATGATTTCTCTAATCTTGTCATTGTGGTTTGATTCAATTCACAATATATTCCGTGGATTGAGCTGCCCCAACACTCACTACCAGACGAAGTCATTTCCTTTGGTATTGCTAATGGTCACCAAGTTTGTTTGGTTGTACCAATGTCTGGTTATTGTCTTTACTATGACAATAATGATAATGTTTAATGATACAATGATTAATGTTGTTCACATTTTGATGAAGGATGCGACTGACAATGGTGCAACTAATCAAAGTTATCCAGTACAGTTCTTCACTTCAATTCTAATTGATTATTTATCGCATAGTGGTATTACCATGGAGGCTGCTTGCGAAGACACGATTACTCAATGTATTCAACCATCATCATTAAATGCGACTGTGGTTGCATTCCAATCGATCTACGTAAGTATGGTAAAGTGCTGGAACGTACTTAACTTGTTTAACTTTACTATTTTGCCAATGATTGTTTGGGCGGTAATTGAAATTAGGCTCAGAATAAGAACATGCTCCAAAACTTATAATATTTCTGTTTAGGGATTTAAAAATACACGATCATATGTTTATGCTTTAGTGCCTATGCTGATAGCCTTGAAGTAGTTGGACGAAATAGTTTCGAAAATTGCGTGTAGTCGCATATTTTTCCCTAGTTAGGATTCGCGGTTTTACTTTCTCAAGCTGGAATAGAGTTCCAGGCTCATCGTCCTTCCTATTTGGGATTTGTGATTAGATCTAATCATTATATTAGCCAACTACTCAACTATAAATTGAAAGGAATATGCAACCAGGTCAACCTCTCCTAATAAGACTAATAAGAAAACAATAATCTGACAATGGATCGCTTGAAACAACTTGCCCTTCAAACCACCTCATCGGTAGCCCCTCCACTTCTTCCTGCACACCCGCTAGACCCTTTATCTCCAGCTGAGATTAAGTTCGTCTGTAATATCGTTAAGTCCAAATATGTGGGAAGAAAGATTATGTTCAATACGGTGACACTTAGGGAACCAATTAAACGTGCATATTACGAGTGGAAAGAAAAGAATGGCCCAGTTCCACCAAGATTAGCCTGCTTTGTGGTAGTTGAGGATGGTGTGTCTGCAATCCAGGAAGGTATTGTTGACATTCAGGCCCTGTCCTTGATCCAATTAAAGCAAATTGAAGGAGTACAACCAATCTTGACTCCAAGCGATTTGCAGCTTACTGAAGAAATTGTACGTCAAGATCCGGAAGTTATCAGACAGTGTGAAATTAGTGGTATTCCTAAGGACGAAATGTTCAAGGTCTACTGTGATGCTTGGACAATTGGTTACGATGAGAGATGGGGCGCTTCACGGAGATTACAGCAAGCCTTAATGTATTATCGCTCTGATATAGATGATTCTCACTATTCCCATCCCTTGGATTTCTGTCCTATCGTCGATATGAATGCTGGTAAAGTTATTTTTATTGATATTCCAAACAGAAGAAGAAAAGTTTCCAAACACAAGCACTCTTCTTTCCACCCGGTTCATATAAAGGAAAAGTTTGGCACCCCTGAGAATCCCTCTGGATTTAGAGATGATGACAAGGCAATTAACGTCACCCAGCCAGAGGGAGTTTCATTTAACATGAACGGAAATGTCATGAACTGGTCTAATTTCGAATTTCATATTGGATTTAATTACAGAGAAGGAATTGTATTGAGTGACATGACCTACAATGATCATGGGAAGGTGAGACCTCTCTTTCATAGAATTTCTTTGTCAGAGATGATTGTTCCTTATGGTTCGCCAGATTTTCCTCATCAAAGAAAACATGCTTTAGATATCGGTGAATATGGTGCCGGTAATTGTACTAATCCTTTGTCTTTAGGCTGTGACTGCAAGGGCGTGATTCATTATTTGGATGCTCATTTTCCAAGTAAGGACGGTGATGCTACGACAGTAAAGAATGCCGTCTGCATCCATGAAGAAGATGATGGTTTATTGTTCAAACATTCAGATTTCAGAGATGATTTCCAGACGAACGTCACCACGAGAGGGAAAAAGTTGATCATATCTCAAATATTTACAGCTGCAAACTATGAATACTGTTTGTATTGGATTCTCAGACAAGATGGTACAATCAAGTTAGAAGTTAGATTAACTGGTATTTTGAATACTTTTATTTGTGCTGAAGACGAAAGTACTGGACCATGGGGTACACAAGTGTACCCTCAAGTCAATGCACACAACCACCAACACTTGTTTTCATTAAGAATTCACCCAAGAATTGATGGAGACAATAACTCTGCTGCTACAAGTGATGCCAAACCTTCTCCACATCCATTTGGTTCTATTGAAAATGTTTATGGAAATGCATTTTATGCCGAGAAGACTACCTTTAAGTCAGTTAAAGACTCTTTAACAAATTTTGAATCTGCCACGGCTAGAACCTGGGATATGTTCAATCCAAACTCCATAAACAAGTACTCAGGAAAGCCCGCTTCCTACAAGTTGGTTTCTACTTTCTGCTCACCAGTGTTAGCTCAAGAAGGTTCGTTGGTTAGAAAAAGAGCTCCATGGTCTGTCTATTCGACAGAAGTTGTACCATATCAAGATGAAGATCATGGGTACGGAAGACTTTATCCCTCTGGTGATCATGTTGCTCAATGGAGTGGTGATGGCTTAAGAGGTATGAGAAAGTGGATTGGTGACGGAACGGACAATGTGGAAAATACCGATATTCTCTTTTTCCACACTTTTGGAATTACCCACTTCCCAGCCCCAGAAGATTTCCCAGTTATGCCTACGGAGATCTTTGATTTGATGTTGAGACCAAGACATTTCTTTACTGAAAACCCAGTTCTTGATGTTAAGCCATCATATGCCAGAACAACCAAGGAAGTGAAAGCAGGTTCAGTCGGAACAGACTCTTGTTCTTTGACAGTCGACAAGACTTCTAGATTAGCGTTTAATAGCACTGCTGGAATCCAACCTTCCAGTTGCTGCAAAAAGTAGTTTATAGTATAAATTGATGTCATAATATTTTGCAACCGGCACATAACCTACTTGCGATAAAAAATCGATGAGATTAAGATTCAAGCAAACATAAGAAAGTTAACTTCGTGGAGCGATGAAATACGTGATAGAGCACATGGAAGAAGGATTCTCAGAATGGGTGATACTCGAGTATTCCCAGATTATTAGAGAAGTTGGAAAGGAAAACTTGATATTGACCTCCCTTCCAGAAGGAACCACCCAAAAAGATATTCCCAAAAGATTGGCAGATTTGGGATTGCAGTGGACTACCGATGAATGTGTCGAAATTGATGGTGGTGTTGCCAAAGACAGAGTATGCTTATTGGATCCAGCTGCAGAAACGGAGTTGGAGATCTCTGATGCCGGAAAGTTTGACTACTTTGTTTTTGGAGGTATCTTGGGCTCCCATCCTAGAATCGACAGAACTGGTATTTTGAGAAAAAAGTACGGGTTTGCAGGCAGAAGATTAGGTGCCTTGCAGATGACCACTGACACTGCTATCAGAACAACACAGAAAATCATCGAAGATCAAACCAAGTTTGAAGACATTAAATTTTTAGACTATCCAGAAATCAGATATAACAAGTACGAGTCAACTGAAATGCCTTTCCGTTACATCGTCGACGCTGAAGGTAACCCTATATTACCTGAAGGTATGTTGGAATTAATCAAGCATGATGCCGAACAGAGCATTGATGATTTGTTGTTAGAGTAGTCGTATGTTATCGATTTACTTATATACTGAAACTGTTTTGGAATTCACTTCTGAATTACCTGTAGTTAAAACTTCTTTCATAATGAATCCAGCTGTGTCTTGGTCCTCAAAATACGAGACGTGAGCGCTAAGAGCTGACACCAAAGAAAAATCAAAAACCCCCATCGGCAAAGTGTAGTCAATTCTTCCAGTCTTGTTTAGTTCAGTCAACTTTTTCAAGATATCTCCCTTTATCTCAGTAGTTTCTGACTGGTTCTTTTCTTCTTTATCTTTTTTGCCTGAATATGCAAGAGCAGAGATGATATCTCCAAGAGCATTTTCGCTTGCAGCCTTTTCTTCCACCGACTGAGCCTGCTGATCAGACGATTTCTTACCACTAAGCCAGTTAGTAGCCTTGGAGAGTTTCTCTGTTATACCATCGCTCAAATTAGCCAATTCTTTTATCTGACTGTTGATGCCTTTGACAGCGAAGGGAACAGGTTCAGGCTTTAGGTTAGAAAAACTTGGCGACACCAATGGTTCCATTCTATAACCCACAGGGTCACATGGATGAAAAATATTGTACAAGTTGGTACATTGAGGAGCAGCCAATTGCTTGGGTAACTCATGGGGGTCAAAATCCGGGCCTGCTAGGCTTCTAGAACTAATATTAATTTTCTGTAGTAATTTGAACATACCCACAGGGGAACCAACGCAAAATAGACTCTCAACTGGAAATGTCAAATCCTTTTTAGAATCTTTATCGTTACTATTAGATGAAGACTGGTTGGAAAGGATATCAAATGAGATAGCAGAGCCCAAAGAATGTCCCATTATGTGAACTTTACCATTGAAATCAGGATTTCTATCCATGTATAGTTTGAAAACACGGTTTAGTTCTGTCGTAACTATCTCTAAAATCACCAGGATATATTTGGGTTCGTAGTATAACAAGACATCCAAGACTACGTCTCCAAAAATATTTCTCAAAGGTTTGATACCATCCACAGTGAGCTGAGACAAAGTAGGAAATTTGTAGTTGCCATCATCATCATAGGTTTCAAATGGCTTTTGGGGATGAAAGTCAACTTTGTGTCTCCATGAAATAGGGAGAACTTGTACACGATTATTTGTAGATGCTTCTTGAGGATCATGATCTTTATCGTAAATCAATTGCTGGTACTCCTTGTTGTTGTTGTAAACTGTCTTCATGGTATTTCTTAGGACATTGATGCTATGTATGAAGTTAACCGATTCATATTTATGTCCCAAGATCTGTCCGATTCCATGAATACACAAGATCAAATGATCTATTTTTCTATTTGATTGTTCTGATGAAGTGTCAGTTTCAAAATCTGATTCCAACATATTCATTAAATCATTTTCATTCTTTTCTTGTGAAGAAGAAGACTCAAGTGTCGCTGAAGATTTGGTATTATCTAATTCCAAAGGATTAAGAAGTTGTTTCACTTCTGTCTGCAAAATCTCAGTGACATTAGGTATTGGATTAGTCGGTAAATTATCAAATATAGTCTTGTCTAAATCGTCGGTGAATCCCCTTTGAATGTGCTCCACTGAGATCAAGGAGACTGACAGAGGACCAAAGTCACGAATTACACCCAATTCAAAGTTGGAAGTCATTGAATCAGGAAATATAACTGCACGTTGTTCGTTGAAGAAAAGAACCACTTTGCCATTTCCCAAGTCTACCACATCTGGTTGTTCAGATATCACCACATCATCTGCAATTTCTATGACTTTGTCCTTAACTTTGTTGAACTGAGCGATGGCATCCTTGCTTGACTTCTTATCCTGTTTCTTTTGTTTCTCTTGAGACTCAAACTTCCATGGTTTCTTTTCTTGGTATCCCTTTTCAACCACGTCTGCCAATTTTGTAGATAAAGGTACTCCATCTGAAGAAAACCAGGTACCACGGCGTACTTCATATACGGGACCGTCCCAATAAACGGGTGACATTTCTAGTTTTTTGATATCCACCTTGAAAAGACGGTCTTCATTAACTTCGACTATGCTTTTTTCTTGTTTCTGATAAGTCCTCTCCAACCGTCTTGAATCATAGTCTGAAAAGGGAAGAAACTTCTCTGCTTCTTTTTTAGGTTCGTAATTAAACCACTCGGGTTTGGATAATGGGACATCAGTCGCATAGAACCATTTGATTTGGATTTTGTTTTCTGGCTTGTTCTTCGTGGATAGAAATCTTCCTACTACCGAGAAACACACCAGAGAAATCCTAACTGGTGTCTGTACTCGAGAGATATAAAGAGACACGAGCATCTTGCGTAATGAATGGTTGATGTATTTCATTCCATTCACAATAGCAGTCTCTGGGGTTCGCAATGTTACATTATATGCAGTTCGTAAACTACTCTAATTTCGGATTATTATTTAGTTTATGACCCGAAAGGTAGTGTCATATTTATTCCAATCCGATATCAAGTTATGCCGGGAAGTGGGCCAGAGAACTCTCCACTGGGCCACTTCAAGGTAGCGGCATTGGAAAAATCACTGTAAACTAATTTGTCGGGTATTTTGCGCCCAATTCTCAAATAGAGAAGAATATTTCCCGCCGCGTCGTGGTAGCCAGTCTCTAATGCCTTTGATACTTGATCCTTTAACTGAGTAGATTCTTTAAGTAAGCTTGGCAAATTAACGGAGGTTTCGTTACTAACATAACGTTCAACATCGTTTATGAGAAGGGAGAACATCGAATACTTTGCATTTAACTTGTCTTCAAAAGAGTTGCTGGTAATGTTGAGAGTACTCCATGACAATACCCCCGAATCCAGATCGTAGTTGGTAAAAATCGGAGGAAGTAACTTTCCAAGCGGATCATCTCGTTTTAGAGCAATGACTGTTTCAGCTATCGAAGCGAGTCCCCAACGAGCAGCCCCAGATAAAAACAAACCACTCAAAATACCCTGGAAAAGGAGGGCAGTTCTTCCCCTTGTTGCACAGCCAGGGATCAAGATTATTGCAAGAATATAGTGGTGGATCCGTAATGTTAGACCAGGCAAGCTGGAAATTATAACGAGAGATATAAGAATGGTCAAGTAAATCATTAGATACTTGTGGAAACGACCAGCCAACCATATCTTATATGCTTGGATAACTCCACAAATCAAAATTATTGATATCAAGCTCCCCACTGCAAGAATAGAACCAGGTTGTTCCTTTAGATCGTGAATTGTAAGTCTATCAACACTCAAACGATCAAAAGTAATATTGTTTAGTACACCAAGCCAGAAAAGTGGGTACCAGTAAATTGCTCTAGAGAATGGCGATGGCCTCCCTAATTCAGGAGGAGGGTCGGACAAGGTTCTCTTCGCCGAGCAGTGCCAGAGCACATATAGTATGAAACAGGATGGTAGAAACCGTTCCAAACTAATAGAAATTAAGTCAGCGAACTGTTCGAAATGAAGCGAGTCAACCAGTCTTGGTGGGTCAGTAGCGAGACATATGGTCCAGAAACCCACCGTGTTAATAATCCAATAGACAGCAGCACCATTACCAAATAGAACCACCGGAATTCCCAAGAGTATGTTAATCAAAAGTACAGGAAATCTAGGGTCATAGCATTGGTTTACCTTATGGGTCGGCTTCTTGAAAAAGAAAGAGGTGGGAAAGAAGGAGAGAAACGAGATCGAATCACCGGTTCCGTATTTCCCCTTGGCTGATGAGAACATTTGCTGCCAACCACTGGTGTATGACACACTTACACAACCACCAAACAATGGCGAAAGTACTCCTGAATGCACAGCAGCACCACAGACGTAAGAATCAGCCCGGTAAGGCTTTGAGAGTTCACTGTCGGAAGCTTTCACGGCACCTCCACCGACGAAATAACCTCTATACTTAATTCTTTGATCTCCTATTGGAACTAGAGAATAAGTCCAGCTGCGATCACAAAGGGCAGGACACCGGTAGATCACGTCTTGGTTTTCGGAAACGTTACAAAGGTTTCCATTCAAACCACAGGCAGCGTTTTTCCCCTTCCAATTTGGCTGTGAATCGCATGCTAATGTGACAACTGGTGTGGTACCTGCCATGGGAGGCTTGGTGAAGTATGGAATAAGAATGCTATAGTTCAACAATCCCCATATTAATAGGTAAATCACCAAAATCGATATTCTGCTGAATTTCGGCACTGCGTCGCGGAACCGTTCAATCAAATCATCAATTCGTTGCAATGCAGGTATAGGGACAGGAGGATTGTCGCGTGGGTTTCTTGGTCCCTGCCACAAAGCTTTAAAGAAATTTCTCTTTTCCAGATAGTAAAAGTCTTCTTCGAAAAGGCTGTCATCATCAAGATCTGCTACTTCGCGATGTCTGCTATGGACATCTTCGTCAACAGGGGTCTCCATGGCCAGATCGCCGTTTGAAGAGTCCGCGTTGAGGGTTTGTAATGGGATATATACCTTATTATCGTGGGATATTCTCCTGTCCCCCATTACTTAAATGGGTGAGCCGCTTAGGGAAAGTTGTTATTTTTAGTCTGGAATTATTACCGAATCACAAATGTGGAATCAGGGGCAGTGCACATATTCCACTACAAATTAAAAGACATGACTTTATTCTTTATCATTATTATATTGAAATCGTACTAAAACGCACTAAAACCAAGAGAGGGATTAAAAACACCCCTATAATATAGTATACAATGCTCCCATTCCTCCAAAGAAATGGGTTCACAATCTAATCAAAAACCAGTAAACCTAACCAGAACACATGGCACATGACTCTGGGTTGTCAATAGCACATGCAATAACCTTCGAACTGAAGATATCAGCCTCAGAAGCACCTTCATCATTTGTTTCATCAGTTGAAGCAGACTTAGCTTCAATCTTCAATTCAGCAACAGAGTTTTCCAACGAAGTTGGCTCAGTAGAGATAGATCTCTGGGTCGTGTTGGATGCAACCGATTCATTATCAGTACTAGTAATTCCTCTAGCAACGTACTTTTTTTGGTCCAACTTCTCTAAACTAGCAGCCACTTTACCAGCATTCTTAGCAGCAGTTTCGTCGACAGTGAACTGAATAGCAGCAGAAGCAGCTTGGGTTCTCAAGTAGTACATACCCGTCTTTAAACCCTTCTTCCAACCATAGAAGTGCATAGAAGTCAACTTACCCATAGTTGGTTCCCTAATGTGAATGTTCAATGACTGCGACTGGTCAATGAAAGCAGCTCTATCAGCAGCCATATCAATGATATGCTTCTGAGAGATTTCCCAAACAGTCTTGTACAATGCTTTGACTTGTTCTGGGACATTTTCCAAACCTTGAACCGAACCGTTGTTGGAAATAATATTGTTCTTCATGTCATCATTCCAGATACCCAAGTCAACCAAGTCACGCAACAAGTATGGGTTCACAATTTGGAATTCGCCAGCCAACACTCTTCTAGAGTAAATGTTAGAAGTGTATGGCTCGAAACATTCGTTGTTACCCAAAATTTGCGAGGTAGAAGCAGTAGGCATTGGTGCAACCAACAAGGAATTTCTCAAACCATGCTTGGCCAACTTTTGCTTCAAGGAATCCCAGTCCCACAATTCGGTTGGTTTTCTTTCCCACAAGTCGAATTGCAACAACCCCTTAGAGGCTGGAGAGCCTTCATAAGATTCATAAGGTCCTTCCTGCTCGGCCAATTCAATAGAAGATTCAACAGCTGCATGGTAGATAGTTTCGAAGATTTGAATGTTCAATTCTCTTGCTTCTTGAGAGTCAAATGGTAATCTCAAAGCCATGAACGAGTCAGCCAAACCTTGAACACCAAGAGCAATTGGTCTGTTTCTCATATTGGATCTTCTAGCTTCTTCAACTGGGTAGAAGTTACGGTCAATGATTCTGTTCAAGTTACGAGTGACAACCTTAGTAACTTCGTGCAACTTTTCAAAGTTGTACCACAAGGAATCGGAGTCCTTTTCGACAAAGGATGGCAAGGCAATAGAAGCCAAGTTACAAACAGCAACTTCATCTGGCGCAGAGTATTCAACAATTTCACAGCATAAGTTCGAAGACTTGATGACACCCAAATTCTTTTGGTTGGTCTTCTTGTTACAAGCATCCTTGTATAACATGAATGGAGTACCAGTCTCGGTTTGAGATTCCAAGATGGCGTACCACAACTTTTGTGCCTTCACAGTTTGTCTCCCACGATTTTCTTTTTCGTATCTTTCGTACAAAGCTTCGAATTCATCCCCGTAACAGTCAGACAAACCAGTAGCTTCATTTGGAGAGAACAAGGTCCAGTCGCCATTTTGTTCAACTCTCTTCATGAATAAATCAGGAATCCATAAAGCAGGGAACAAGTCTCTGGCTCTGATTTCTTCTTTACCGTGGTTCTTTCTGATATCTACGAAATCAAAGATGTCTGCATGCCATGGTTCCAAGTACAATGCAAAGGCACCTGGTCTTTTGTTACCACCTTGATCAACATAACGAGCAGTATTGTTGAAAACACGTACCATAGGAATGATACCGTTAGAGGTACCGTTGGTACCGGCAATGTAAGCACCAGTAGAACGGATATTGTGAATGTGCAAACCAATACCACCAGCACTCTTGGAGATCAAAGCACAGGTCTTCAAGGTATCGTAAATACCTTCAATAGAGTCGTCCTTCATAGCAACCAAGAAACACGAGGACATTTGAGGAGATGGTGTACCAGCATTAAACAAAGTTGGAGAACCGTGAGTGAAGTATCTCTGAGACATTAAGTTGTAAGTTTCAATGACTCTTTCAATATCGTCACCATGGATACCAATAGAAACTCTCATGATCAAATGTTGTGGTCTTTCAGCAACCTTACCATTAATTCTCAATAAGTAAGATCTTTCCAAGGTCTTGAAACCAAAGTAGTTGTAGTTGAAGTCACGGTCGAAAACAATGGCCGAGTTCAATTCATCGGCATGCTTTTGAATAATGTCCCAGGTTTCCTTGGAGATCATAGGAGAGTGCAATCCGGTCTTTGGGTTGACATATTCGTATAATTCCTTACTCATCTGTGAGTATTGTTTGGTGGTTTGTTTATGCAAGTTGGAAACGGCGATTCTGGCAGCCAAAATAGCGTAATCTGGATGGATGGTAGTCATATAAGCCGCAGTTTCAGCAGCTAAATTGTCTAATTCAATAGTAGTAACACCATGGTAGACACCAGAAATAACTCTTTGTGTGATGGCAACGGCATCGACGTGGTTTGGATCTAATCCATAACAGAGTCTTTGAACTCTAGCTGTTATTTTATCAAAACGAACAGGCTCCTTGCGGCCATCTCTCTTGAAAACATACATCGTTATTAATGTTCAAACTGATCTATGATAATGTACTAAGAAGAAAAAAATGTGAGAAAGGGAGAGACGTGTATTTATACACTGACGCGTTCCAAATAAAAATTACTTTTTTTCGTGTATTAATACGTGATCCAAGCATTTTGAGGAGCATTTTATTACGTGTGGTCGTGTTAAAGGTGCGCGTGACACGTCTGTTTAGTAATCCAATGTTTACATTTCTAATTATTTTTGAGCAAACGCGCTCCATCTGGAACCGGTGGCGATAAAAGTAACATTTATATTCTTAAGGACATCAACCAGTGAGTTGTAGTCTTGTTCATATCAGCATTAACAATTGTGCTATCAACTTCTGTACTTTTTTCTTCTTCTTCAGGATGTGTTTACTGCTTGAAAAGCATTTAGATATGCCTAATAAATTAGCCCTTTAGTTAGACGTGTACGTGTTACTCAAGAGAAATCAACTTTTCCGATACGAAAATATCATAACATCCGTATCTGGCAACTGACCGAATTCGGACTACCACTATAATGCAAGGCTGAAACAGGTATTATCATATGTAGATTGGGTGTTTGTCTATTGTAAGATCCTGAATCAAACCCGAATCGGTGATCGGAGAAGTTCTTGTCTCCTTGCGAAAGCTTGTCCAAAGTTAAAGTGTGCAAGGTTTGGGTCCATTGTTCTGCTACGCACGAAGTAATTTGCCAACCGATACTTCCCTCGATTCCGTCATTTGACGACGTTTTGCAACTAAATAGACTACAATTATTGTTAGGTACTACACTTGAACTTCAATTGCTATATCAGCACAATAACTTTCATATTCATTTATTGCATTTTACTTAGATTCTTCCTTAGTTAAGTCGCTGAAATGTTAGTATAACTTTCTTAGTAGAAGTCTTCTCAAAAATACTTACTTGATGAACTTTTCCAAATCAAAGTCATCTTCCTTGGATTGAGTAACTGGTGCAGAAGGAGCAGCAACTGGAGCTGGGGTGGTCTTTGCTCTTGGCCAAGCGACAACAGCAACTACCGAACTCAAGGTGGCAATTGAAAGCTATATATTTGTTAGGATTTTCAACTAGTGTGATAAATCGTTTACTTACAATATGAGCTGGAACTTGTCTTCCGAAAATAGTGTATGCGGCACCCATGTTTTAATGATTCTGATTATTAGTTTGATCTTCAGATTTCTCGAAGCTCAGATTCGTCCACGAGTCTCCGTAACGGATATTGCGACATTTACGACATTTATTTTAATGTCGTCGATATACATTGATCTTACTATTTATACAGTTGTAGCCTCTCGCCAGTAGTTCTCAAGCCCGAACTTATACAAAACGTCATAGGCTTCATTATCATCTTGGGATTTCATAATACTCCATTTCTTGAATGAAAGTTCTTTCAATTGACCTTCCCAAAGTATCTCACATTTATTGTTACTGAGATCCTCTAATTCTTCTGTAGGGCTAGGGGAGTCATGTTTAGGGATAACGTTTTGAGTCCATGAAATTCTTCTGGTAAGTAACTTCTTGTAATGGTTTAAACCTTTCGATCCTCCTTCCACAATTACCAAGCAGAGTTTTGGATTCAATAAACAAATTCCAAACAATCCCAATTGCTTAGCATTAATATCCACCTTGTACAAATGTTGAGGATTTACCAACAGGTTAATTTTATAGACTGTGGTAAACAATCCCTTATGAAGATCTATTTCTTGCTGTTCCTTAATCTTTTGGTGTCGTTGCTCCTTGGTCAATTTACGAGCCTCATTTTCAGCTAGATGTTTTTGAAGTCTACCATCTACTTCGGCTCGTACTTTCATTTCCAATGCCGTTGGATCTTTGACGGCTTCGTTTGTCAATATATTCATCATTGTAGCCAATCTCACCTTAGGTGGAGGGGGGGCATCAAGGCCCAATTTAATTCTATCTTGTTTATCCTTCAACTTCGCTTGCCTTTCATTACGCCTGATACGTTTCATTTCTTTCTTGGTTAGATGCATGGCTCTTTCTTGAGGTTCATGTTTTAGCCATGGTGCTGGGATTAAGACTGGATGCTGTATATAAATCGAAACTGGGGCAATTTCATTATCAAGGATTAGTCTCGTTTCGTCATTTATGTGCTTATAGTCTCTGTCCTTCAAATATGGATTATCCCACCACTCTACTGACGGTGGATTTTCTGGCTTGTATAAATGCTCAGCGAGATTCTCATTTGCAGTTAATCCCTTTGCCTCTTTCTCGATTCTAAGTCTCTCTTCCTTTACCTGTTGCCGGTGCTTTTCCCTCATCTGTTCCGCTTCAGCAATATATTTGCCTTTCGGATTAAATTGCAATTGACGGGATCTATTTGGTATACTACCTTGATCTAGGTAAGGATTCAAAGCAGTAGAATCAAACCATTTTCGTGCATTCTGTTTCAAAGGGTTGTGGTTCTTGGGCAACTGAGGTGTTGGTGCTATTCCTCTTAACAATGGATGCAATTCAATATTGAGCCCACCTTTTCCTTCTTGCAGCTCTTTTTGTTTCTGCTTTTCAAGAAGGCGTGCTTTAGCCTTTTGAATTGCATCTGTTGTATCGATCTTGGTCCTTTTTGTAGAAGACCCCAGTTCTTGACTTCTCTTCATAGTGTTAGGACTTCGTTATTCGATGTTCCTGTATGAAAGCATTTTGATGTATGGTCGTGCAGTAGCGCCCAAAATGCGATACTTCTTAGCAAAGAAAAAGGTATTCAATCCTGTTACTCATTACAGAGGTGTGGATCTGATTGTATTGCTCAAGTAAGATACACATTATAACTTCATTTCCATTATCTAGTATTTCTTTAAATTAATCGGTGATTTTATTGGATTTAATCTTGAAATCAATTCCCTCCAAACACTCTAGTCCTCAGTTTTTGTTTGCCTCTCGATTAACCCTCACCGCCCATGTTAATTGAAGCAAACACACCAAGGAGCGGGATTTCATTGCATCCAGACTTGAAAGAGTTTATTTCCCATCTTGAAGTATGCCCCCTTCAGGATTTACCTCCTTTATTAGAAGCCAATATCGAATGGCAAAGGCACAAGGCTGATGTGAACCATTGGATCGCAGTCTTAAATAGATTCGATGTCATTTTCGAACAAATAATTAAGAAGTATGGATTGGATCAGGAATATCCCAGACTTCAAGAGTTTTCTCCTACAGATCAGACTCTAGTCGTTGCATGTATCCGGTTCACATCGCTGATTCTCACAAGAAGTTTTTCTACTCTGATCTACGCCAGTGGCGATAGAATTTTTGACTTATTAAATACTCCAACAGTTGAAGTTAGATTGCATGTGATCGAATTGGCCATAATTCTTGGCCAAATGTGGCCAGACCTCAAGATTGACAAATCCAAGATCAAGTCACGAGTCTTACAGATTGCCCGCTCATATCCTCCAGTTGTTCCATTATCTTACAGTCAAAGAAACCAGTTAACCAGTGAAAATAACGATGAAAAGCCAAGTGTTATTGGTGATCATTTCAACTTTATTGACAGTATTACCACAAAGAAAAAGTATCCGTCAAAATGGAAGCAAATTTCATTTCAATATTTCAAATCCATCTCAGTTGAAGATACTGCCCACAAAAAGAAAAAGAAGTCATCCAAAAAGAAAATTAACAGCGAATTAGCCCTGGCTAGTGCCGAAGGCTTAGCCACATTCAGTTTAACTGAAGAATCTGTTCGTAAACTATCTTTAGAACAGATTTTTGATAAAGCAAGCGAAGTAATCCCAAGAGACAAATGGTTTGAGTTTGGAATGGTTGCTTCTGTTGCAAAAGCATTCAATAACAAATCTTATGAAGCAATCAAGTTGAGAGAGAAGCTTTTACAAATAAAGTGTTTCGCTATTGCATTTATTTGCACCGTATACTCAACTGAATTTACTTCTGCGAAGTTGTTTGAGGTAGAACCTTACATATTCAGCTTTTTGGTGGACTTAGTTCACCCTGAGAATGACGATAAGGTTTCTGATTCAGTTTACTACTCCGCAGTAAGAGCCTTGGAGTGTATTTCCATGAAGAGAATTTGGGGAGGTGACATCCTTAGATGCATGGGTGGGAACGTTAGTCATGGTATTTTATCTCAATGCTTGAAGCATATTTACCAAAAAGTCTCGAGTGAAAATGATCATATCAAAGAAAGAGGATACAGACATTTCTTCAACATAATTTGCCAGCTTGTCGATACTAAAAGTTTAACACAAAGATTAACTGCAGGTGGTATCGTGAATGAATTAATTTCATTTCTTTCGCTTCGTTCCAAATATAGAGGTGTACTTGTTGCTGTTACGAATGTGTTCTGCCTTCTCTTGACTCAACCTGATAGCATAGATGAATTCATCAATAAGAATGGTTTCAATTTATTAATTGATGCTATTAAATATGAGGTTAACTTTGCAATCGAAAACCCAGGTTTTGATGGCGGGGCACCAAAGCGTGCGGTGGTTTACTATCAAATTTCATTCAAACAAATGGCATACATTGTTGATCTATGCCGCCTTACAACAGTCATATTAGATCAAGATCTTGGAGATAGATTACGAAACTTGTTTGATTCACCGTTATTGGATTGTTTTAATTCGATAATACTCAATCCTCACTTGTTTGGTCCTGCAGTTGTTTCATTGGTTCTTGACTCGGTATTCTATATTATGCATAACGAGCCAACCGCATTTTCCATTTTAAATGAAGCAAATGTTATCGATAACATTTTGGAAAAGTATGAAACATTGTTTGCTCCTTCTGGAACGGTATTGAAAAATCTAGCTGATATTATTGGTGCTATATGCTTGAATGCAGAGGGGTTGAGAAAGGTACAGGAGAAAAATACCCTTCAATCCTATTTCAAGTCCTTCTACAATGTTGAATACTCTAAGTACTCGATTTTGACAGACCTTTCAGTGGAGCTCGGAAGAACATTTGATGAATTAGCAAGACATTGTCCTCCTTTGAAGCCAATTATTTGGCAAGAATTTGTCAAATTGGTTGAAAATATTCCTACATTTATGGAAGGTCAGTTGGATGGAGTTAAATTTTATACTTCGAATGATGGGTCCTTGTATACCTCGAAGGATGAGGATGACTCCCAAATTACTTCCCAAAATGGGCAATCTGAAATCTATAAGTGGGAGAGAATAGAATCTGGATGTGTTTTAGAAAATTTCCTCGGGTATGCCTTTGGTTTTTTACAAGAGAGTGGTCAATGGGAACCCCAATTATTTGAAGATATTGAGTTCGAGTCATGGCTTCGCTTCCTCACAATCGAAGGTCCATTTGATTACATCGGTTCGAATGGTGTTGGTACGAGCTTGATAGGATTATTCGGATATATGGAAGAGCAAAGATCCTCGCATGGGTGGCCCCTTCTTTTTAATGAGATCAAAAATCGTCTTGAGTCCAATGTTATTCAAAGTTTTATTAATTTTAATGACACCAACATCTCTTTCTTTACTGGGCTTAATGAAAAGGAAGGAACCAAAGTCTTGAGAGAATTAAGTGTGCTCATTAACTTGGTGGCTGTTAGAACAAATTTACCTTACCCATCTCAGCATCAGACCTTGGTTGATCTATTTGGTGGATATGGGTTAAAAACAATTTCAGACCTTACGTTAATGTACGAACGTTGTGCTATTGAAGAGACTATCATACGTTCGAACTTATCACCCGAGATCGCACACAAAACTCAAAATGGTGCCTTAGGTGTGTCAAACTTCTTCACGGTTGTTTATACCATGGATCCAAGTATTAAACTAAAGCTAGAAGGTACGAGTGCTAAATTCAAGAATACCCTTCAAATTAGGTATTTCCTTTTCAGACTCCAGTTGAGCATAGGCCATCTCATAAAATCAGTGGGTAGGGTTTGCTCATTTACTCGTCAAGAATATCTGCCAGAAACAAGAAGAGATGCTGTTGAAATTACTCTAGAGATAGGTAAAGTTTTCTCCGCGACTTTGGATAGAACTTTCACCAATGAGTATTACCATTCATGCTACTTATTGGTGGTTTCAAACCTTATTATTCAAACTATGTCCCTCGTAGGGGTCAAGCAACACATTCTGCCCCCATTGTCAATTTCTTACTTGCAAAATGGTGTTTTTGAAAAGTTGAGAAAGCTGGCTAAGAGTCTATGGAACAGATTGTTGGAACTTGATCCCGCAATGATAGCTTCAACTGTTAAATTGAAGCATATTAGCTCAATTGAAAGCAGTATTGTTGTAAATGCCTTGAATCAAATATTATCTATGTTTACGAAGACTGTCAATTCTGATTCTTTGCATTCCTTCCCACTTGCTGAATTATACTTCTCTGAGGGATATGGCAAGGATATTGACTTCAAATTGATTAATGCTTTGACAACACAAGTGAAGATCGAGGGCTTCTATTTGATGGAAGATCTTATAGGCAGAAACTCAACTTTATTCACTGATTCTGCCACCAAAAATGTGAAGAATATTCCCATTCCTTTGCTTGAGCAACTTATCAATTTTTCGAAACATGTATACCTGAGCAAAAGTGAATTATCTGAAGTTGAATTAGTTCCACTCGATATCCGAATCGTCTCACCTCCAAGTGAAAAGGTTGCGTATTTAATATCCTTGGGAATGTCTGAAGAACAGGCAGAACACTTTTTTGAGCATGGGTCCGACTTGCCTGATATTCTATCAGGAAACTGGCCCGAATGTACTCTGTTAGAAATAAGTAGTGAGCAGTGGGAAGAATATGCCGATGCGCTCAAAACTGATAAGCCCGATTTTCTGCTGGATTTCCACAAGTTTAGAAGTAGTAGTGAAATTCTAAAGATCAGAAAAGATGCCACTACTGTTCTAATCAAAGAATGGGTAATGATTGGGAATTACTTTCCTCGGATTATCGATTCTATTGCAGAGATGTTTGTGTCTGTATTTACGGAACCCAAGTCTGTGGTTGATCAATTATTTGATTATATTGTGGATGCTTTTGATAATCATAATGGTGAGAGTGAAAGACTTGGTGTCAGTATAAGATTATTAGCAATGCTACTTAAACATGACCGGAACGCTCGTGGAAACAATATAATCTTTAAGAAGTTTGTTGGATTTATTTCCAGTGAGTTTAAAACCAAACCAGATGTACTTGAACGGGGTTATTTTGTGGCATCTTTGAATATCCTTGAACAAGTTCTATTTTATCGTGATATTCCTGTTGCGGAAGCTACTCAACATGAAAGTTTGAGTCAGTACCAAACGAATTTAGAGATTGTCGACAACAAAGATATTGAATCCATACTCGATGGTCTCCTCAAGTTGACAAATGTCAAGGAGTTTGACACAGCCTTGGTCATCATTAAAATTTTGATCTTGTACGCAAAGGATTATCAATATGCATCCAGAATTGCTAGATCTAAATTGCTTAAATGCCTTGTTTGTTTCCCTCGTGATTTTGAAACTTCGAAGAATGACTATGATTCTTTCAAAACTTTTGTTATCATCTTGGTAAGAAGGTGTTTTGAATCACCTGAAATAGTGAGAAATACCATGGCAGTGAATATTTCCACTTTATTCAACGGGAGTAGAGTCAAGAGAGATCTCCAGTCTTGCTTGAGGGATACTCCAGCACTTGTCCTTCGTGACCCCAGCGCCTATGTTGATATTCTATCGAAGAATATCTACATGACTTCTTACGATGGCACTTCATCTCTAAGTGGTAGAATCCAGGTGGCTGAGTTGAAGAAAGAAAAAGAAAAAATTCTGGAAGATGTTAATATGAATGATGTAGAGGAACCCTCCTCTCAAAATCTGATTGATTCAACCGGGATTTTACATACATTGTTAACAGAATTGATGGAAGTTATCCGCACGGATTGGATACATACCCCTGTCGATGAAGCAAAGAAAGAGCCCTCTGAGAAAGATCACGAATCTTCACATAATAAAACTGAAGACATGTTCACAAACACAAACTTTGCTTACATGTGCTTCTTGTTGCAAATCGTGGTCGAACTTTTGGGATCATACAAGGAAGCTAAATTAGAGTTTATCACATTTTCAAAGAAAAACAAGGATGACGTGAAATTGAAACCAAGATCCACAGCGTTAAATTTTTTTATTCATCTGTTGATACCTACCAAACTGCTAGAGAATAGTTCTGGTATTGAGTTTGAAAGAAGGAATGCCATTTCTTCTTTAGGAAAATTGGCAATTGTTGCTTTGATCTCTACCCCAATTTTAAACGAGTCAAATGAATCTGATTATAAAAAGGAAGATGTGGACATGTCGTTTATCAGAAAGTTTTTTGTTGATATCTTACTGAAAATCCTTAAGGAACTAGGCAATAGCGGACAAGCTACCACTATTCGCTATGGGAAGTTACTTGATTTGTTTGATTTAACTGGTATGGTAATCTCGTCCAAAGCCCGCGACACTTGGGGTCCCTTATTTGATAAGAGTGCCACTAAATACGATCAGTACTTGCTTTCGAAAAATCTTATTGAAACACAAATTCCTTCTCAAATTACGGGAATTCTCGCTAAGCTTGACTTGAACTACCCAAGTGTGGATAAGGTGTTGAAGACTGCTATCAAAGCAATCACTTTATTGGGAAAAGTTAAGACCGAATTCCAAGACATCTTTGAGGAAGAATACCAAGGTGACAAGGAGGATGATGACATTGTTCCGGATGATGTTGATGATAGAGAAGAGACCCCAGATTTATTCAGGAACTCCACTTTGGGGATGTACGATGCTGAATTTGACAGCGAAGAAGAAAGCGTAGAATACTACGATGAAGATGGTCCTTTGGAAGTTCTTATGGAAGGTGAGGATATTTCGGAATCTGATGACGGTTCATCTGGCTTATCAGATATTGATTCTGATGACGGAGATGAAGAAGGTGAAGAAATCATTCTTGAAGATGACTATGAAATTGTATCTGAAATTGATGAAGATGACGAAGATGATCTCTCTGATGAAGACGAGAGTGACTCTGAAAATAGTGTCAGTGATATCGATATAATCGATGAGTTGACACTCGGTTCTCCAGATGAGGAAGAGGAAGTATCAGATCATTCTGATTTCTATGGATTTGATGATGAAGAGGGTGAAAGTGACTACGATGATGAAATTTTAGACGGTTGGATAAATGAGTTTGAAGATGATCACGACCACGGTTCCTCCATCGAAGATGATTTTAACGATGAGTCTCGGCCAGTGAGCCGTCGTGAAAATGGCCGCCGAAACGGTCAAGGATTGCACTACGACTCCGAGGGTGGAAGTGAGTTTGATTCTGAAGAAGAAGTTATGCCTGAGGACGACCCACTTGTTCCATTGTTGAGAAGCTTGTTTGGTTCTGGTGCGTCTGGCTCTGTTGGTCAGTATCTTGTTGGTAGTTCATTCAATCCGAGACACATGACACTCATAAATAACCTTCAAAAGGAATCTGCGCCAGATACCTTGGTCAAATCCACAAGAGAGAGATGGGTAGATACAATTCGACTTCTTTATTCTTACTCTCGTATCAAGTCTGAGTCTCTTATACTTCGTGTGATTCCTGCCATTGTTAATCGGATTGAGGATACCAGTATCCAAATGAATCAGAAGAAATTGGAAGCAGAAAGATTACAGAAACAACGAGAAGAAGAATTACGCCAAATGCAAGAAACAGAGAGAAAGGAAAAAGAAGAGGAGGAAAGACAAAGAGGGGGGGATATATCCGCAAATTCCACTGCTGCCTTGGAGCCGGTGATTGTCCACATTGGGGACCGTGAAGTTGATATCAGTGGTACTGACATCGACCCTGAGTTCTTTGAAGCATTGCCAGATGACATGCGTGAAGAAGTATTTACTCAGCATGTACGTGAACGCAGAGCGAATGCTTCTAACACTGGAACTGAAACTAGAGAAATCGATCCAGATTTTCTTGATGCTTTACCTGACCAGATTCGGGAAGAGATACTTCAACAAGAATCCATGGCCCGCAGAATGTCTAATTTTGAAAGTCGGAGATTTGGTGACCACGAGTATGAGGATGAGTTTGATGGAGAAGAATCGGAAGACGGACATGACAGTAACGAGGGTGGGGGTTCGAAAGACGATTCCAAAAAGTCAAAGAAGGTTTTCTTCACCACTCTTATTGACCGTCAAGGTGTCTCTTCATTAGTTCGCTTGTTATTTGCACCATTGAGTATTAGTCAGAGAGAACATATTTTCCAGACATTGCTGTATATCACAAAGAGCAAGCAAACTAGAATTGAAGTCATGGGATTGTTGATTGGAATCCTCTATGATGGATTGTTAAACCAGCGTGCAATTGAAAGAGTTTACTCTCAAGTTTGCGGTAGAGCGTGTGGACAAAAGGACTTCAAAAAGCAGATAAAACTTCCAGTTGGAGCAACTACAATAACTGTTGGTATCCAGATTATTGAGGCTGTCGATTATTTGATTGAGCGAAACAGTCATCTAAGGTACTATCTCTTGACTGAACATGATAATCTTTTTATCTCTAAAAAGATTGACAAGAAGAACCCTTATAACTTTGTCGGAAAAGAGAGCAAGTACCCAATTAACTATTTATTGAAGTTACTTGAGAATAACTTAATCAAGGAAGATCAGACATTTATGGATATCTTGGCTAGAATATTGCAAATTTCTACTCGTCCACTTCATGCTATTGTCAAAGGAGGAGAAGATGGAAAGTCAACTCCCTTTAGCCCTCCAGTGATTCTTGAACACAACTATCGTCAGACTATAAAGATTTTAACTGCCAACGAATGTTCTAACACTACTTTCAGAAGAACAATTAGTGCAATGCAAAATATGTCGGTGTTAAAGAATGCTTTAAAAGTATTTTCTCAAGAATTATGTGATCAAGCTGCTTCCTTGGGTCAAAAAATTATTAAGGATCTTTCCAGCTTGGTTGAAGAACTTTCGAGGAAAGAAACATATTCTACTGATGGTAAATCCTTTTCAAAGTTTAGTGCACCTTCTTCGGAACAAGCTAAATTATTGAGAATTTTGACAGCATTGGATTACATGTACGAATCAACTCAAAATGAGGACAAGCAAAATAATGGTCAATTGACTTCTTTGTACAATAGGTTGTCCTTGGGTACCTTATGGGAATCCTTAAGTGATTGTTTGCTTGTTTTGGAAGAGAGACCAGATTTGATTTCGGTTTCCACCGTGTTATTGCCGTTGATTGAGGCGCTCATGGTTGTCTGTAAGCGCAGCAAGGTTAAAGAATTGCAAATTAAGGATGTTTTGAAGTACGAGGCAAAGAAGATCGATTTTACCAAGGAACCAATTGAGCGATTATTCTTCTCCTTCACAGATGAGCATAAGAAAATTTTGAATCAGATGGTTCGTACTAATCCTAATTTGATGAGTGGGCCATTCGGTATGCTTGTCAGGAATCCAAGGGTTTTAGAATTTGATAACAAGAAGAACTATTTCGACAGAAAGTTACATCACGAAAAGAATGAAAACGCTAAGTTATCCATTAATGTGCGTCGTGATCAAGTGTTTTTGGATTCGTACCGCTCGTTATTCTTTAAATCGAAGGATGAATTCAGAGATTCAAAATTGGAAGTCAACTTCAAAGGAGAAGCTGGTGTGGATGCTGGTGGAGTTACCCGTGAGTGGTATCAAGTTTTATCAAGACAAATGTTCAATCCTGACTATGCATTATTCACACCCGTTGCTTCAGATGAAACAACATTTCATCCTAATCGAACGTCGTTTATTAATCCTGAGCATTTATCATTCTTTAAATTTATCGGGCGAATCATTGGTAAAGCTATTTATGACTATTGTTTTCTAGATTGCCACTTTTCCAGAGCTGTTTATAAACGAATCCTCGGTCGTGGAGTATCCTTGAAGGATATGGAGACATTGGATTTGGACTATTTCAAGAGTTTGATGTGGATGTTGGAGAATGATATCACAGATGTCATTACTGAAGACTTCTCCGTGGAGACTGATGATTATGGTGAGCATAAGATTATAGACTTGATCCCCAACGGAAGAGACATTCCAGTAACAGAAGAAAACAAGCATGATTATGTCAAGAAGGTTGTTGAGTACCGTTTGCAAACGTCGGTAGCTGACCAGATGGATAACTTTTTAATTGGATTCCATGAGATTATTCCCAAAGATCTTGTGGCTATATTTGATGAACAAGAGTTGGAGCTTTTAATCTCGGGATTGCCTGATATAAGTGTCAGTGATTGGCAAAACAACACGACTTATAATAATTATTCGGCCTCCTCTGTCCAGATTCAGTGGTTCTGGAGGGCAGTAAAATCTTTCGATAACGAGGAAAGAGCTAAGCTATTGCAATTTGCTACAGGTACGTCTAAGGTGCCACTAAATGGTTTCAAAGAATTGAGTGGTGCAAACGGAACATGTAAGTTTTCCATTCATCGTGACTATGGATCTCTTGACCGCTTGCCATCATCACATACATGTTTTAACCAAATTGATTTACCAGCTTATGAGAGTTATGAGACATTGAGGGGTTCGTTGTTGCTTGCCATTACTGAAGGGCATGTCGGCTTTGGTTTGGCATAAGGTTGTACATAAAAGAGTTTAATAATGTAAAAAATCTAAATAAATTAAGACAGGGTTTCGGCACAGACAGATTCGAGTCCCTCTGTATCAGCCAAGTAGCTAACGAGCGGATAATTCTTCTCGTTTTCTGCGACGACTACATCATTCCACAAGCCACATTCCTTTATCATTTCTTCTGGAGAAATCGTGATTCTGCCCTTCTTCTTGAAGACATATTTAGTTATAGCATATGCGTGGAGCTTATCGCCCTTTGTGACAAACTTTGAAAGCACAAAGAGCCATTTTTTATCCCACGCCAAAACTCTAGATTGAACCAGATAGGATTGAAATGGCTTTAATTCACGTTTAAACAGACACTGAACAGATGCCAATGGCACGTATGGAACATTGCTTAAAGAAGGGGATTTGAAATCGCCATGCACGTTGTCATAATAGTTGAAGAACAACTTTTGGAAAACCTGCATCACCATTTGGGTTCTAGCGATATCCAAATCGATAAAGTAAGTGGAATTGGACTTATGCATGTAGAAGTCAACCTCGAGGGGGGATACATACGTATTAATTCCTATCCAGCGGAACAAATCACGTTTATTGGTTTCACCAGTAATACCATATGTGTTGGTTCTGTTCTTAGCGTGAAACTTTCTTCTTTGCAGCAACCATTCAATTATCTTAGAGTAGAAGCGTACAAAATACGCCCATGGCAACGACTTGTATGTGGATACAAGAAATGAAAGAGCCGCATATTTGGCAATGGACTTTAACATTTTTGAATGTAAGTTAAGGATTCTCTATCTCGAAACTTATAATGGGGACGAAGTTTCACAGACATTTTTTAAAAAACACCGTATCCGCAGCAGCCTTGCTTACTGCCGATGCCGACGGATTGAATGTGTAAAGGCCGCACCTGACAATAGGAGAAAGCTTAAAAAATTAAAATCACAAAACGGGAACGGGAAGCGGATGTTAAGGCAACATGCTGCAACACGCGACACATTAGTAAAGGCTACAAATCTTCGAAAACCGAATTGTTCGTTCAATCATTAAAAACCCAAATAAAAGGAGGTGTGAGAGAAGTAAATATGCGCGCTATATAGAGGTTTCATGTTTGGTTCTTTTTCATCATGTTGATTGCGTGGGGGCACTCGTTCTTTTCAATGTGATTTGTCATCCAGTCATCAACATTCTTAAACTCTTGCTGGCACAGCCTGCACCAGCCAGGAACTTTTGTACGTTGATCCTTCTTGGTACCGTTGGGGTATTGGAAATGGATCGCCTTAAGATGGTTTTTGAAGGTGTCGCAACGCGAGAAGATCCCGGTATTGTGACAACAGTTATCTGTAGAATCTTTTGAATCATCATCGCTGTGGGTATTTTCAGCTCCTATGTTCTTGAATGGACACTTAAACTGACCCTTATCACTTCCGATCTCTTTCCAGTGGCACTTGACATGTCTAAACAAGTCGTTTGGACGTGCAAATCCGCGGTCACAGTACTTACAGATGTGCGGACGAGATGTAGGCTTCAAATGTGTCGACTTGTGGGTAGCCAAGTTGGAAAAGTACAACTTGCATTCAGGACATTGTCTCTTCTTGCGTGGTTTCCAGATCTTCTTAACAGTAGATTCCGATTCCGATTCGTGGTGATTGCTGACTGGAGAAAGTGGAGTTTCATCTGACGAATGGTCAGATGATTCACGTCTTGTAGCTTCGTAGATCTGTTCAGCCACAGAATCATCAGCTCTGGCTTTGGAGTTAGGAGAAGAAATTGGGCTAATCAAATACCCACCACTGACGGCGATCGCAGTCGAATCAGCCTTATGAGGAACCAACAACGAAGCAGTCTTCGGTTGAGGCAAATACGTATGTTGGTATTGTTGATGTGAAGTCACAGGCGTTGGCAAGTATGTTGGAAGTGCGTTCTGGTAAAGTGGTGGAAGTGTGTAGTGGCTACCTTTGCTAGCCAGTTGTGGTGGAGGTTGCTGGCCAAAGTGGGGCAAATCCAACAGCAAAGACCTTATGGAAGGTAAAGAATATTGAGGTTTGTTTTGCACAGTTTCCGTCATTGGTATGAATAGTATATCTTTATAATCTGTATTCAGTATGAGAACTGCCAATATGAAGATATTGAATTTATCTACTTAGGATCGTAACGGCTGTCGGCCGGAACTTGGACATTTATAAGTAATTTGCAGTTACTGGTGTGCAGGCAAAACTCACCGGAACCACAGGAAGCGGCCAAACGTCATCTGCGCGGCTATAAACAGACCGGATGTAACTCCGGAGAAAATAAGCGCCACCCAAACCGGAAGGTGGCATATTACTGTCTATTTTGCAGTATATACCTTCTATACTAAGTATCCATTCTAGCCGATCCATTTACTCCAATATTTTGGAAGAAGTCACAGCTCCTGTTTGTCTACCGTTTGTCCTTCAGCCGTGTATTAGCATGTTTATTTTTCCAAACTATTCAAAAAAGAGTTTAAATAAAAAAAATAGTTTTTACACCCTGGTAATCGGGAACGGCGGTCAAAATTATTTCTTCGGGGAAAAGTCGCGGCAAGCGACTTAGTATCCGTCTGTACCTGTACATAGTGCCTTTCAAGCCTCAAACTCCGCCGAAGAATTCCATCCGTTCCTTGATGCATTTACCACTTGTAAATTTTATTTGAAGTCTAGCCCCACCACCATATGGCCTAAACCTTTGTCATAAACTGGAACAAATATCACGCAGCTGATTGAAAATGAACTAAGTGTAACTTTACATTGAGCCCCCTTTTCACCCCTATAGATAAATTCTTCGGACCTTACGGCAGCGAAGTTTTTCCTCAGCCGTGCCTCGTTTGGTGGGTATTTTGATAACTTAGTAATAATTGCCTCGGCCAAAATTACAAAAGAAATGAAAATAATCACACAACGGTACATAGGGGAAGAATTTGTTATAGGGGCTAGAAACCATCCTTTGTCTGTGCATCTCTACACGGTTAAGTTGTTAAGCGATCACGCAGAGGATTACAGGATAGGGGTATCGGCATTTTGGGCCGACTTACGAAATAGTATGTTTGTATATTTCTCTGCCCATGCCAGATGGCACCATACGTTCCAATTCTTTCTGTTGGTGCCAGACTACCCGCGGCTGGCTCACCACAGCCTTACCAAGCAAAATTTCTTACTAATGTTTATTGCCGATAAGCCTTTCTTAACAGGAATAGGGGTTTACCTTTTTCAAAACAAGAAGGGTCGATTATGCTATATGTAGGATGAGAAAGTCGGTACGCGTAGGATGTGTCCTAAATTAATTTGCACTAAACTCGACTCCACGTTTGGTAGTCATCTAGTACTCGAGAATGATTCGTAGTAGATTCCATGGCAGTTTGACGACCATAACCGGCAAAAAAATTCCGCCATTCACATTGGAGTGTATGTTAAATGAGTTTATACCCTTTATATAAGCTATTTTCGAACTGGGTAAGACAATTTTTTATTATCAAAGGTGTGCACAGGATTGACTTCCAAGAATGTGAAATGTGTCAACTAGCAATCAACCAAGCGAATAGGATGCATAGAGGCGGCAGCATAGTAAATAAATAATACGGTCATTGAGGTTTTGGTCTCGATCTATTTATTTCTAGTATATACCAATTAATTTCAGAGACATACTAGTATGCGATTAAAAAAACTAATTGACCCCACAGTTGATTCTGAATATCTATAAAGCTGAACTTTATTTAAAATTGAGCATTAAGAGGCCGACTTAAGTGATACTGTGTGGTAAATGAGCGATGTAATATTGGAGATATTAGTTCAAGCCTCTATAATCAATAATGTTTCAAATTCAAACAAGGATTCACAATTATTTAGTATACTCAATAAAAACGGGTACAGTAGATTGCTACATTCAAATTGACAGACTCCGAAATAACTGTTTCCTCGATTATCTTATTGTTTGCCGTCTGGTCTACCGTATTCAGAGTGTCGACTCTTGTGGAAGGAGGGAAGTTAAAATTTGTGAGGGTTGCAAAACCAATTCCCATCAGCATTCTTACAGACTTGTAAGTTGCATCAACAAACTAGTCCTTATCTAAGTAAGGAAATTAATCTGTAGTGTACAAATACAGTCAATATATGGATATGATACTTAACACAAACTTCCCCAAAATGGCATAGATATTTTTCATGTTCGCTCATTTACTGAGAGTAGTAATTTTCTCCTCTCAGAACTCAATACACCCCATAGGATCAAAAACTATGCCCTCTTGTATCTATTGGATATTATACAATTTTAATTGCAGTGTAATGGACGTTGCACTATCCATTAAATTGCGTTGATCTTTCTGAACCGGCAGAATTCATATTTTGTTTGCTATTTTGTAATTTTGCTGTACCGTTTATCTCCCAACAATCTTAAATCTTGTAATGAGGCAGAGAATTAGAATTTATCAGTTACCAAGAGTTGCAGATTACCCCCACCTGTATTATCAAGATATCTGTTATAAAGCGGGTCGGATGAAATATAAGATTCTGTTCCGCATTGTCCATCGAAAATTTGTGACTAAGTTAGATTCGGGCCGCGAAAAAAATCGGCGATAAGCCCCAGCGTTTCCGTACATTCCCATTTTGCAACTGCACCAGAAAATTAAGAAATCTAACATCAATTTAACTAATAAATCCTACTAATCTAAAGTATGGAGTGTACGACCTCTTGGTCTAACTGCTGGATATTGATACGCCATTTCAGGCTTGGTTGTATCATCACCGTGAACATTTTTAAAATGGCGGAAGTAACTGAGCAATTTATTTGACTTCATGCTCCAGCACCCAATTTCGATAACCTCAGCACAGATGGGACACATGATTGCATCTACTTCACGTAATTTAACTTCTTTCTTGTACTTGGAACGGCTCTTTTCTTTTTTGCTCAACTGGTATTTACCGTAGTTAACTACCTCTGGCGTAAGATAATTGTTTGAAAATATCCCGTGGGCAAGAGTCATATGAGAGAGGTACGAGGAATTTTTGAAAGGTAAAAATCTCACCTCTTCACAATAAGCACATAGACCACACTTGCTTTCGTTGAGTCTTTCGCCATTCTTGTCCAACTCAAATCTATAGTATTGTGGTTCGTAAGGAGACTCCATTCCAAACACCGCACTAGCTTTGTATATGACATTGGAAACCGTGTCATGTAACTCGTGGATGTTTCTTTCATACTTTATCCGTTGTTGGGAACACTTAATTTTGTTGCATTCCGGATAGAGGCATAGAAGACTTTGAGGAAGATTGCTTGCAATTTCGAGCTTCATGGTATTGATCAAGTGTTGCAGCTCAGTCATAATTCTGGTAATAGTTCCAGTATACCCATGATAGTCAATAGCACACTCAAGGCAAGCAATCGTTGTGTCGTCATGAGAAATTGAAAGCTTGATTTGAGCATGTTCCAGGACTTTAAATCGGTCGCCCAAGGTATCCTTATTTTCACGCTTGAAATACACTTGCATCGGTTCAGTTGAGGAACTTGACAGAGACATACCCTCTTTTTCTAGATTTTCACTCTTGAGATACATCTTAATTGACTTGGTTGAGGATTCTGATTGTGAATATTCGTCCTTATGTGGACTTTCACTCTTAATTAGGTTGTAGTTATCATAACTACAGGAAAAAAGGGATGGAGGTCTTTCTCCAGCAGTTTCGTAGTCCATGGGTGATCCATCAGCAATATTTGTGGTGTTGAAATCAAATTCCAAATCAAGAAGCCCGTCACCAAAGTAGTCGTCATTGCAAGCAGTGTTGTTATCAAGAAATAAATTGAACGTTTCAATAGGTTCAATATCTAAAAATGAAACCTTTGGTTCAAAATCTGAATCCCCATTGCCGTATGAAAAAATGGACAAATCAGAATCAGAAAGTTCAGGGTAGCTGCTAATATTGGTTGCTTTCTGATGTGAAAAGCTTGTGAAGGTGTCGTCAATACTTAGACTCAAGTCTTGATAAAATTCGGAGACGTTCAGATTCATTTTAAAAGTGGATTAAAGCAAGAATAGCAGGAGCATAATATCTTCGCTCTTTTATTGCTTTCTGGTTAGCTCAAGCATATAATAGTTTTGCATATCACCGTATTGGCAGAATAAATTGAGAGCGTACCAAAATTAGAATGAATGTCATGTTCTTATGATCGGCAAATTGTTGCAAAATAGCAAAAATAACACAAAAATCTAGTGAATTGCAAAATCACAAATGTGTAAAAAAATCATAGATGTGCTAGAAGCGGAGCAAACACGCATAAAAAAGCTGACTAAATACATACTTAAATATTCTGTATATTACGTATTAACCGGATCAAATGAAAGCGTAACTAAGCCTTTCTCGATCTGACCTTGTTGGAGGTTTCTTCAACAGCAGAAGACTTAGCGGATGTTTCCTTGGCTGAGTCGGTAGGAGCAGCAGCCTTCTTACCACTCTTGGTCTTGTAGACCTTGATGTAGAAAGAGATAAACAAGAGCAAGTAACTGGTCAAGATCAAGTAACCGTAGGCAGCAGCCAACTCAGAACCATGGCAGTCACCAATGTGGGGCAACGATGGGAAGTATCTGAAGGCGTAGTGAGTGTAGGTGGCAAAGTAAACAAAGACCAAGTCAATCAAGAATTGGATGATTTGGAATCTAGTAACCCATTCCTTCCACCAAACTCTAATACCTCTAGCACTTAAGAAGTAGTACCAGTACATGACGACGTGAACAGCTAAGTTCAAGGTGATAGGAACCCATTCAACGGAGGTAGAACCAGTCAACTGAGTGTAACACAACAAGGCGGTGGCACCATGATGATAGGTGTGCAAAAACAACAACTTTTTCTTCTTCAAAACCAAGAAAACAGTGTCGATTAATTCGAGGTACTTGGTCAAGTAGTTCAAGTAGTACAAGGTGACCAACTTAGGAGCAAAAGAGTTCTTGTGACAGATGGCATAGAACAAACCGTGGTTGTACAAGATAGGCACCAACTGTTCAATGCACAACAACAACAAGACACCCGAGATCAAAGTCAAGCCTACATTATGCAACTGGAACAAAAAGTTCAACTTGAAGGCAGGTGCCTTCAACTTGGCCAAAACAAAACGACCACCAAAGATAACAATGTAGTAGCCAATGATGATACTGATTGCATGCCAGCCGTTGGCCAAGAAGGTCTTGTCGTGGATAAACTCAAATTCCTCAGCTGGGTAGCCGATGACTTTTTCAAAAGCAAAGCTAAAGATTGGCCACAAATGCAAACCAAAAGGTCTGTCAATAGAGGGCTTACTTAACTCAATAATGGAGGACGACATTTGCCTTGTTAAAAAAATTATCGTCTACGAATCTGAGAGTTTTCTCGACCTTTCAACGAGAGTTTCTTGTTTTCTTGAGACTGGGCGCTGGCGAGTCAACCTCCACGCAAACAAAATTTTTACGTGTCGCTAATGTGTAAAATGTTCCAGTATTTTTTAGACAAAGAATTCGATGGCTACCACGTAAACAGAGCATAAACGAGTCAACACAACTCACCCGAAAAAAGGAGAATTTACAGGTTACATTGTTCGGGACATGTGAAAATAATGTTTAAAATTAAATTATTGGATCGTTATTACCGATGGAGGAGATACATACATTTAACTGCTGTTGCGGCAAGACCGGGCAGTAGTTGGCTGATCGATTAACGATAGTTAGAGGCCTCATAAGGCCTTTGGTTTCAAATTTAAAAAGTCAATGGAAACAATAATGTCGTAACCATTCTCTTCACAAGCATACATTGCTTCATGCTCGTTCGAGTGCAAGAATCGAATGTTCTCTCCAACCAAAGCCCGCAAAAGGTTGGTGGAGTGTAAATCTCTAATTTCAATGAACCCTGGTTCAAACGATAACAAGTAAGGGAAGAAAAGTGCCACGTTCTGTGGGTTTCCTTCCCATGACAAGTGCCAGTCATGGTTGGTACGCCAACCATTACCATTGACCAAGAAGACGAACTCAGCATAACATAACAAGAAATCATCACCCAACTTATGAATACTCATAGGTGTCACTGATTCTCTTTGCGTAGCGAAATCCAATGAAGGATCAGCTTCATCCAAGATTGGCTCCTTGCGACCAGTTTCCAACGAAAGAATCTCGAATCCCTTGGTGCATCCAATGCAAAGTCTCTTTTTCATAAAAGAAATGGACACTGGGTCCGAACTGAACGAAACTTCCTGAATATCGTATCTTCTGTTTCTGTTCTTTTGATTGTTTCTATCAAACGGATTGGTTGGTTCAATAATACAAATGGAATGAGTACTACCAGTCTTGGCACCACAAACCAATAATTTACCATCACTAATTCCAACCTTGAAGAAGGAAATGTGATTCATTATTAATTTTCCAGATCTGGTGTTTCTGGCGTGGTCCAAAGAGTCGGTACAAGACAACTCAAACTCATATAATTCCTTGTCACTCAAAACTAACAACTTGGAGTATTCAACCAATACTTCGATTTGAGTAACATACGTCTTACTGAGTACCATAGTTGGATCAGAACAAATCTTTTCGTTGGAGGTTGTACTTATGGAGCGGACAGTAGAAACCCAAACACCAGTATCCGTACCGTACAATAACTTCTTTCCACCATAACATGGAACTGCACAATTAATCTTGTTATTGCCATGGAATCTTCTTGTTTCATACTTGTACAATGAAAATAAATCATTCAGTTCAATCAGTTTTTTCTGCTGGTTGTAAATTTGTTGTAATACCTGCGACTGAATTGTTAAGTCCTCAGCATACAACGATGCATGAACTTGGTTACTTCCGAGACCAAAGAAATTCAATTGCAACTTAGCATTAGTGTTCGAAATACCACCATACGTCGTTGATTCAGGTTTATTCTTGATTCCGGTATCAGAAACAATTGATCCACGATATCTGTGACTCATGATTGATCTAATGGTAGGGATTTCCAAACCACTATTCACATACACCAAAGGCAAATAAAGTGGCTTCTCAAATACCTTATACTGTTCACGCTTATTCTGGACTTTATGCTTGACCAATAACAAAGCATGTTCAAAAAGATACAAATCAATTTTCTCGTTATCTCTCTTCCGATTCAAGGTAACTTGATAAATTATCTTGTTATTGTATGACAATTTAAAATTGTATTTGTTCTCCAATGTTTGCTTTCCTAAAAGCCTATGCAAAACCATCACTTTGTGACGATCAGTACTTTCACCGGTCTGAATATTGATTTTGACCAAAACTTTCTCAATCTCCTCCTTAGCCTTGACCAAATTCTTGTAGTCTGGCGATTCAGGTTTGGTATTCTTTAAGATGCCACCTAACAATAACTGGTATCTGGCTGGTCTTTGAACACCCTTGATTAAAAAGGAGGACAAATCCTGTTTTCTTGATTCTGGCTTCTTTTCAATTGTATCTAAGAACCGGGCATACTTTATGTTAACTTGCTGTTGTCTTTCATGTTCGAAACTAGCAAACACCTTATTCCCAGAGTAACGTATAAATGGTTCAAAGTTCGTCACATACTCTAAGAAGATATCTGCCAACTTTTCAATGACAGGCTTCTGTTGTTGTTGACGCCTGGTCAAGGCTTCACTTAAATTCTTTGCTAATCTAAGCAAATCTCCAACTCCTCCAAAAACGGTATGTATAAATGTATCTCTCTGATGTTCTGGGATAATATTGTTTGCCGGATTTCTTAATGGCAAAATATAAAAGTCCGTCATGAACTCTAAATCTTTGACATAATCTCTTTCGGTGTAGATGAATTCATAAATCAATTCCTGTCTCATCTTTTCCATCTTATCAAGCTTGGCCAAAACCGACTTAGGGACCGTCTCATGCCACAAAGTCTTTGTCTCTTCTATCTCATGCAAAGATAACCTTGAAACTGCCCGCTTTAAGCCACCTTGAGGTTTCAAGTTGAGACGTGCCTGTTGTTCCAATCTTCTTGGACAAGCAATACTGTAACAAAGCTTGTTCCTAGTACATGTAGGCGAGTAACAGTCGGTTAAAATGGTAAACACCCCGTTGACTCCTGTCAGTTCAGTGGCAGTCAAAACCTTTGGAGGATTACTCATATTGGCAAGGGAAGTATTACTTTCCACATGTTGATGGAACTCCGGACTGATATGAGAAGGGACTTGCTGCTGCATGACCTGGTCTTGCAAAAGCTGTTGGACTTGGCTGGCATCAACAAAGGAGCCATGCTTGGAGTTATTATTGCTTCCTCCATTTCCATTGCCATCATCGTGATAAAACAGAACATCGCTATATACATGATTAAATGCGTAAACTTCATGAACGGAGTCTCTTAACCGATGATTGTAGGTAACATCATGGAAAAACTTTTGGGCATCCAACGATCTTCCTAATAACAAGGCCAAGTTACGATCGTTAGTTCTAATAGCACGACATATGATGTCAACTGCCATTTTACCAGTGAATGTATCGTGGTACTCCAACCCATCCTTAGTATTAATTGTCAAAATGACAGCTTCCTTAAATATCTTTGCCACGTCAGACAATACTGCAGGATAAACAGCCGGGCCCTTTGGAACATGAGCAAGTGTTTTGGTGGAAACACTGCTCATAGTACCAGATCTGTCTAGCTTCCCATTGTTTAACGAAACGGATGAATTGAATTTTTTGGTTGATAATGATGAAAGCTTACTAATCGAACTGAAGGATCTGGATTTGGAAGAAAGGGAAAATGAATGGTGAAGTGAGTTCAGGCTAGAATTGGAGTTTCTGTGGTTTGACTCCAGCTGCAGTGGTTGAGCCTGGCCTTGCGGAATGGTATACATACGTTGCTGCTGTGGCTGCTGCATATACTTTGATGAGGTTGACGACAAGGATCTTGTGCGCTCATTCAGCATTGGCTGAGTCCCCACTGGTGAGTTGCCTCCATAGGACGTGTTGGGGATATTCAGTGTCGACACAATACGTCTCTGCTCATTATAGAGTTTGTTAGTTTGAATTGGAGGCAAGTTGCCGGATGGAGGTTTACGGCGACGAGAATGCTGATTTTGCGCTGGTTGCGGCATTGCTGAAGGTACCCCCGGTCCCATTTGTTGGTAGCCATTTCCGGGTGCCTGGCACGGTTGTTGAGATGGAGACTGTGGGTACTGCTGGTGCTGTTGATGTTGCTGCTGCTGAGGAGGAGGTTGAGCTTGGTAACCTTGAGGATAAGGAGACTGGTGAGATGGTACCTCCTGCGACGAAGTACGTCTTGTATACTGTCCTTGTGTTGATGCATCATAGGTCAATGACAGAGCAGATCCTGTTCTAGGTTGGTTTTTTGGGTCCAACGAAGGCAAATCCTGGTAGATAGGGTACGGAGGCTTGGGAGTGTTGTTCGTGATGTTGTTACTATTTTGGTGTTGCGGAGACGGAGTATATGGTTGATTGCCGTACAGGGAATGAGTCGGTGTAGCTGGCTGTGAACGTTGCGGTGAGACGACATTGTGTGGTTGATATTGTGATGGGTATGGTTGATTAGAAGATGTCTGCTGCTGTGGTTGCGGTTGCTGGTGGTGCTGTTGTTGCTGTTGATCAAAGAATGCCTGCGGTAGTAAATGGGCTGGAATATTCACTTGTTTATGTTTGTGGGAGCCTTGGGCGTAGGCATTGGACCTCGTGTAATTGTCTGAAGACATTGGTCAAAAATGAATGAAAAGAAATAAAGGACGAATGCAAAGCAGGATTGAAAGGCAGTAAAGATAGAAAAAAAGGTGCCAAAATGTACAATAGAGAACTGGTTAAAGTTCGATTGTTGTCAGTAGGAAAGGGGATTACAAAAGTTCCTTTCTTGGGGATTTATCGATAATGGTCAAAGTGGCGAAACGAGATTAGGACTCGTCTGGAGATATGCGCGATGGGGAGGGGGGAGGGGGATAGTTGTCCGGATGCAAGAAGCAGAGGGTCAATTAGTGGGCCGCTTAGCTTGATCGGATCGAGGTTTTGGCAGACACAGTATACACCCGGGAATTTCTGGAGGTCTGAGACTTTTTTGAGGTGGTTGTGATTATTATTGCTTCAGCGAAATTTTGTGTGGTGGTTTTGTGCCATTTTTTAACGATATTTTCGAAGGAGACAGTTTGCTGCGGTGGGGAACGGGGCATTTAATTATTATGCAGAGTAGAATACTACGGTGAATAGAACGAGTTATAAGGGATGTTCTGGGAACGGAGGGGGAGGTTGCTTCACTTGAGATAAAACGGCGTGGGGGTGCAGTTGGAGAGAAGTTGGTGCGCTTATATTTGGTGAAACAAAAATAGTCCTAGTCTCTTGGGTCTAGGTTGTAGGGTAAAATCCGGCACTTCCAGGGATTTGTTAGATAATAGCATGAGTCTTACCGTATTGGGAAGAGAAGTTCGGCTGAGTAAAAAGAAAGTCATGTCGTGAAAAGATTAGTTAAAAAAAGTCGCGCAACATGATCACGACATTTTGCACCAAAAGGGTGTAATTCGCTCCAAACAGAGGCTAGTCCCCGTTCCACTGCCATAAGCAATCATGCCTGCGTACCACTCCACATTCTTAACAGAAGAAACTGCCGATGCCAGATTGGTGGGAAATGTGCTGCTTCTTCCAATACACACCAAGTACAGAGGCCCATCTTACCCTCCCCAGCAGGACTATGACATAATCGAAGAGACGTTGGACTTGTTCCGTGCCAACTCATTCTTCCGTAACTTTGAAATCAAGGGACCAGCAGATCGTACCTTGATCTACGGCATTTTGTTTATTAGCGACTGCTTATCCAAGCTTAACCGCACGGTTGCTTACCGTGATGCAGTGAGAATATTGAACAGTTTGTCGTTGGATAGTTTCAGCTTGCCCGGTGAGATTGGGTTCCCATTGAACTCGTTATACCAGCCACCTGCCAATAAGAACGAAGCAGATTTGTTAAGATCGTATTTGCAGCAATTTAGACAAGAATTGGCTGACCGTTTGTTAAAGCGGGTATACGCCGACGACGAAACGACCCCCAGCAAGCACTGGTTGGCGTTCACCAAAAGAAGATTCATGAACAAAAGTTTATAGGTTTCTAGATACAGATACAAATGGGATCCACACTCCAACTTCCTCACGGTATTGGCGATAGGCGTCGCCGAACATTCGGTGAATCAAGAACCATTCCTCGTAGTCGATCCGCACACTAAAGAACCGTGCGAGCACCACCACGGTAGCCACAAGACACACTAGATTCCGCAAATACATCTGGATCCCAACACAGAACATCCAGAAACCAAGGTAAGAGGGATGGCGAACGTAACGGTACACTCCCCATGTTACCAAAGTGTTGTTATCTCTACGTTTGGTCTCAATGTAATGAGAAAAGGACTCGCCACACGTCCGCATCGCACACGCTCGCACCGCCAATCCCGTAATGCACACCGTCATTCCCGCGAAATCTATCCATGGCCACGAGAACCGCCCCCATCGTGCTGTCAGCAAGTACCGTTGTACAAGCATGTATTCCCATACGGTGGCCAATTGCATCAACCAAAACTGCAAGTTACCGCGGTTGCCGTAAATAAGGAAAGAGTGACTTGTCACCTTCGAAGGCTGGTACCAGAAGGTCAGGGAAAACTCGAGCAAAAAGTACCCCACCAACACTACCATATACACCAAAAGCAGCGTGTGGCGACTTGCCATTCCATGTGTCCATTGGTAGAACAACATACAGACACAAGATCCACCCACAGCGCCCAACGCGGTGGCCACCGCCAAAATCTCCCCTAATGGATTCTGCCGCACCTCGTACATTGATAGATCTCGTTAATGAAAATTTATTGTAGCGCTTTTTGTTTCTCTTTCATGTACAACGCTGCAAAAGTAAACCTTGTAAAGGTGGTTGGGAAGGCGTTTTTTCTAGGTTTTGTGGTACTGACCAATGCCCTATGGATCTTTCTTAACTACTGGAACTCGGTCGACTCACCTTGGGTCACCATCAATTACTTGTGCATCTTCGTGGCAACGTACCATCTCCTTGAATTTTTGACTACTGCGGTCTATAACCCGACAGAAGTCGATGATGACTCGTTTATCCTTGAGGATCATGACATGTGGGTAGTTTATGCAGCATGTGTTGTCGAATACGTTATCCGCACGATTTATTTTGGATGGCCACCATTGAAGCTGGTGAGTTACGTGGGTTTGACCCTAATTGGATTAGGTCAGCTTTGTCGAAGCTTGGCTATGTACACTGCTGGTGCATCCTTCAACCACTATATTCAGCGTGACCAGAAAGAGTCCCACAAATTGGTCACTTGGGGAATCTACCGCTACTCAAGGCACCCATCCTACTTTGGGTTCTGGTGGTGGTTTATCGGCATTGCACTCTACACTAACAACTTGTTCGTGGGGATTGGCGGAGGTTACGTCTTGTGGAACTTCTTTAACAAACGAATTGCGTTTGAAGAAGTATTTCTCACCAAGTTCTTCCCACAGTACGTGGATTACCGCCAACAAACTCATACAGGCATCCCCGGTATACGCTAATGATTGGAATTATTGAAATAGAAACATGGAGCTTTATATATTTATAACGAATCACTTCTTTGGATCCACCCCTAAACCGTTGACATTTCTATACATCATGACTCCGTCCTTACCATCGACAAATTGACACCATCTGCCCGACTTCCAGAGTGTTACCCACATGTTTTCGTCAGAATGAGCATAATGTTCACCCATAACCTTCTTGATTGCCTCACTGGCTTCTCTAGCATTGTAGAAGGGGATTCTAGAAACGTAATGGTGCAACACATGGGTCTCGATGATGTCATGGAAGATGTGCTTTCCAATAAAGCCGAATTCACGGTCAATGGTGGCAGCTGAACCACGGGCAAAGGTCCATTGATGAGCTTCATAGTGAGGCAAAGTAACATCAGAGTGCTGCAAGAAGGTAATAAAAACCAACCAGTGGTTGACTAACATGTAAGGTAACAACCAGTTAACAACTAGGTTAAAACCACCGAAGTTCTTGTACCAGGTGTACAAGACAAAGGACTGAGCCAAGATACCAATGTCAGACAACACAATGTACCAGTAGTCTCTTTGTTCAAAAATCAACGACGATGGGTTAAAGTGGTTGACCTTCCATCTGCTGACGCCGTGATATGGTTGACCAGAAACGTTAGCGAACAAGTAAACAATCCAGCCAAAAGTTTGTTGGAAAATCAAAGCAGCCAAGGTATACAATGGAGACTCGCCAACCAAGTCCTCTAAGTCTTGAACCCCGTTTTTCTTCGTGAATTGTTCCTTAGTCTTTGGAACGAAAACCATGTCTCTGGTCAAGTGACCAGTGGCCTTGTGGTGCTTACCGTGGGAGTACTTCCAAGAGAAGTATGGAACCATCAAATAAGAGTGCAAGATCCAGCCAACAGTGTCATTGACCCAGCCAAAGTCAGAAAAGGCACCGTGACCACATTCGTGGGCCAAGACCCACAATCCGGTACCAAACAAACCTTGGACATAGACATAAGCGGACCAAGCAGCGAAACGAACATATTGGTTTGGCAACAAGTGAATGTAGTTGTTGGCAACAAAACCAAACACCACCATCCAGAAGATATCCCTCAACACGTAGTACATTGATTCAAAAAGTCTTCTTTCGTAACAGTGGGAAGGGATGGCTTGCAAAATTTCCTTGATCGTGTAGTCAGGAACCTTGAAGGTGTTACCATTAGTATCAATCGCGGTTAATCCCGTTTTGTAGGTCTTATCTGAAGTAGTGTTCAAGGAGGCAACATTTCCTCTCTTTTGGATGGTGGGAGAGGCAACAGAACCGGACGTGGCACCGGTGGGGGACGAAGATACGTGAGAAGACATGCTGGACTCACTACAGAGGACTTGCTTACGATGGTATATAAATAAGGTGATATGATTCGCCTTATATATTATTTCAAATGCCGCAAAAATTTTTTATTCCTGTTCATTTAGTTTGGGTAAATTTTGGGAAATGGTGGTTTAATCGCACACATTCAGATGGCTTATTCTTGGCTCTTCGTTTACCACAATTTTAAAATTATGCGGAGAATGACAGGACAGGAAGAAGAAATCCGTAACGGCCAAATGAGATTGCCGCCTTATCCATAGATCTTTTCCCATTTTTATTTTATTATATACCAAATTTTTAGATTGGAAATGGGATGGCCCACCTTTTTTTTTTGGAGCCCAGATCGGTTTCAACAATCCTCGGTCACCAACATTTTCACTAATGTTGGCTGCAGTTTTCGCAATTATATCACCTGACAAAGTGGAAGGGCTACTACTAGTCAATATCAATCACTCCTATCTTCCTTTTGATAACCTCCTACATGTTATAGAAGTGACCCCGGATTGGTTAGCCTATTTGCTCCGCGTAGTCCGTCTCAATTCAGCCTTCAATTCAGCCGGTTTTTTCCCTGGTAAGTGTCCTTATTTAGGTTTAAACGCGGCCACATGGTTGAAGCTTTTTTAAAAAAGAAACAAAGAGGTTGGTAATTTTGTTTTAGACCGACGCACGTGAGATCTCCTATCCATTTTGGGCTCTGGAGAAGCGCATGTACCACACCAGCCGCGCTGATTATTAACATTGCAGCGTGCAATTTAAGGGTCTCCCCAGAAGAAAAAAAAACTGGAATTACCTATTTGGGTTATGTACGGATACGTAGGAATTATTACTTTAACGAATGTTACTCAATCTTGAACTGTTCAAGTGGACATTAATATCTAATCTGTCAGCATCCTCCTCAATCTTCTTCAATCTCTCGTTCTGGCTATCGACTTCCTGGCCGATAGTGTTGGCAGTATTCTTCAATTTTTTAGCGTACAATTGAATCTGATCCAAGTTACTGGCCAACTCTTTTTCCATCTCATCGTCCTCAGAATCATTTTCAAACTGGTAGCGTTGTGCGGCAGCAAGAGATCTCTCTCCCAGATACTTCTGATGCATTTCACTACTTGTAGCATTGTTACTGATACCTTTCTTGATTCTTTGCTCACTGGCATATAATTCCGCCCGGTTCGTTTCTCTCATATACTTTTCTTGCGCTTTCTGTGCCTTAAGAGCATCTTCTTGTTGACGCAACCGCGACTTCTTGTTAAATGGGTTACCATATGCCGGTATAAAGATCGACCGGTTCAATCTGTGCAATTCACTCACCTTATTCTCAGCAATCTTGGTCTGAGTATCAGCTAAAAGCAAGTTCTGCTCGGCACTGTAGAGTCTCTCGGACTGGGAACCCAACATCCCTAAGGTATTGGTTCCTGATGCATCAGCCTCTTGGGCCATTCTAAGTGTGTTTCTCGTCAGAGCAACGGATTCCTGCTTGATGAAACGAATATCTTGTTTTATCGCTTCAACCTCTTCATCCTCTGAATTTACTTGTTCTTCTTCAGGAAGATCATCATCGATATGAAGGTCGTCAAAGTCGGGTGGAAGTTCGTTAAGATCATCTTCTTCTTGCTCCTGTGGCTCTTCAAGCAAGGCTCCTCCTGATATCTTTTTAATTGGTTTGGTTCTGGCATACATCTGGTTTGAAGGAACATGATTCAAATCGAGTGATTCATTATCGAAATCATCACGTTCTCTAGAAGACCGTACGGTCAGTCTACCATAGGGACCGCTGGCAGTCGAGTTTGATCTGCCTCCTTGATTATAAGCACTTGTGTTAGTGTCAGGATCCAGGCCATATGGATTAGATCTACCACTGGAGCCTTGTCGGTACGGATTTGATCCACCGTTCGAGGCTTCACTCCCAGCGCCATAAGCACTAGATCTTTCCGAACCGTAGGCATTTGAGATCCCGTATGGATTTGAGGAGCGATTATTCGATGGTGGTTGGCGGTTCTGGCTATATGGAGATTGTGTCAGGTTGCCATAGGCTCCAGATCTTTGCGACTGTGCTCCATACGGTGACGAATCTTTAGCATAAGGACTCAGCGTAGCACCACCATATGGATTCAGTCCTTCAGTAGTGGCCAGTGGCTGAGCTGCATAGGGATTGCCGTTGGAAGCACCCACATTGGCGTAAGGGTTTACTGGAGCAGCACCTTGTCTTTGAGTGCTACGTTCTTGGGCGTACTGCTTAAACGCGCCAAACTTTTCTTCTCTGCTCGATCCTGTCTTCGTGCTAATGCCTTCCAGTAGAAGTTGGTCTCTGATCTCCTGCTCAGAGACCTCTTTTCTTTTGAACATCTTCTTGATCCCCATATTTTTATGCTCTAGCTTTTCAATGGCTTGGACAAGGTTAAAAATAAACTGTGACCGACCGTTTACTTCATGAGCGACATCGTGCGACATCAAGACCGCCTCAGCCTTCAATCAGAATAAATGTCGTCGTCGCTTAATTCACTTTATTGGTTTTGTGATTTGTGTCATTAATGTCGTACTGTGTTGCAAATGTCGTTACCGGACTTGTCCAGTACCAGTCAAATTTGTTTAATTGCAAAAAATTTGTTTAAACCCTTGAGTAAATTTTGAAAAAATAAGATTATTAACAACATAATATTGGTAAGTTTTGATTATGAAATATCTTTCTAATAATGAAAAAGCCAAACTCTTGTTTGATTAAGAAATATCCGGTATTTATCGGAGCCGAGATTCATTTGTCGCATCGCGAGTGTATACCAACTTTAGCCAATCATTTTGCGCAGACCGATAATTCAAATCGTCTGGTGTGTATAATGCTTCCCCTCATCTCCGGTATTCAGGGCCTTCATTATTGCGGTACCGGTGCCCTGGTTCGCGAAACTACGAGTGGTTTATTGAAGAACCCCAATCTATATAAACAGCTTCAATCGCTGTCCTATTTAACTTGATATAGAAAAACATCTCTGACGGTTAACTAATGTCGTCTGACCAGGAACTCAAGAAGAAGCCAATTAACTTTTCCAATATAGCCCTTGGTGCTGTCCTTAACTTGGCTGAGGTTACCACCTTGGGTCAGCCCTTGGAGGTCGTTAAGACCACTATGGCTGCCAACAGAAAGGTCTCCATCGGCCAGGCCATTAAATTGGTGTGGTCTCGTGGTGGCTTACTTGGTTTTTACCAAGGTTTGATTCCATGGGCCTGGATTGAAGCTTCTACCAAGGGTGCTGTGCTCCTTTTCGTGTCGGCCGAAGCCGAATACCGCTACAGAAAATTGGGTGCAAACCCATTCATTGCCGGTATGGGTGCTGGTGTCACCGGTGGTTTGGTGCAATCCTACCTTACCATGGGTTTCTGTACATGTATGAAGACTGTTGAAATCACCCGTTCCAAGCAAGCTGCTGCTGGTGCCCCAACACAGACTTCTCTTGAAGTCTTCAAGGACATTTACAAACGTGAGGGTATCAGAGGTATTAACAAGGGTGTCAATGCTGTTGCTTTAAGACAGATGACCAACTGGGGTTCGAGATTTGCTTTCTCCAGATTGGCTGAACAGCTTATTCGAAAGGTTCGTAACAAGTCTGAGAAGGAAAACTTGGGTGCACTTGAAAAGATCGCTGCTTCTGCCATCGGTGGTGGGTTGTCTGCCTGGAACCAACCTCTTGAAGTTGTCAGAGTCGAAATGCAATCCAAGACCAACGATCCAAACAGACCAAAGAAGTTATCGGTCGGTTCCACCTTCACCTACATTTACAAGAACAACGGTATTCAAGGTTTGTACAGAGGTGTGACCCCAAGAATTGGTTTGGGTATCTGGCAGACAGTGTTTATGGTTGCATTAGGTGATCATTTCAAGAGAATGTTAAATGCTGAAGGTGCGGGACATTAGGTTTTTATAGAGATTGACCCACTATATATATTCAAAAGTCGAACAATGGTATACATTAAAAATAAACTAAAAGAAAATTAAGTGGTGTGGTTCTTGTGAGCGATTCCGAACCGATCATAACAATATAAACCAGAAATGGTAAGGGTCAAGCCGATGGCCTGGAGTTTTGTGAAGGACTTGTTTTCCCACAAAAATGCAATGATAATAATTATAATACGCTTTAAAATGTTCGCGATGGAGTAGTTGATTGGCGACATTAAGCCTAAGATCTGAAATGCTAATAATGTCTGTAAAAAATGAGAGACACCATTGATAACAACGAGCATAAGCACCAGCGGTGTAATTTGGAAGAACGATACCGATTCGTTGGTAAATTCACTGAATAAATAGATCGGAAAGGTGAACACGAACCCGATGAGCGAAGAGTAGCATAAAATGGTGAGTTTATCAAGCTTCGGGGTTTTCTTTGCTGATGGCAAGACATCTTCTTCAACCGTAAGTCTCTTTTTGGCAAAGATATTCTGACTAACAAAGATAAGCATCGATATGAAAGCATACCCTAATCCAACGACATAGTAGGAGGATGAATTGGTCGTATTAGCATTTTTCTTCTTGTAACAGGTGAGCATAATACCTAAAACGAGGGGAATAAGGGTTATATAAGTAATGAGTTTGTACTTGATGTTGAAGACAGTACGGTACACCAATACAGTAATCAACGGTGACAAAGCCTTGATTGTATGAACCAACGAGACGGGAATAAGCGAAGTGGCTTTGTGCGAGGTAAGATGTCCCACAAATTGGAAACAACCCAACGGAAAGGTTGTACCAATGACTAGAGAGGTTGGTGTAAGGAATTTGCGTACAGAAATTGGAGTTTGACTTCCTGTTTCAAGTGGTATCACGCCCTTAGGGAATTTGATGGTCAAAAACGGTTTAGCGGCAAGAACTGCGAGTAATAGAACCGCAAGGGCGGCGTTGATAATAAACTGCAATTCTGTAAGCGAAACAGGATATCTCCAGCGCATAAGGACCGCTTTGGTGGAGTTATTAGACACGATGGAGAAGATGTACCAGAGGGAGCAAAGAACCGAGACCTTGACATCGATAGGAGGGAGAAGAGACTGGTACGTGTTCCAGCTTAACCATTTTGAAAAAGAGTCTGATTCTGGTGATGTCCATCGGACTTGTTTCTCCCTGACCGGTGTCGATGACGACGAAGTTGGAGGAGTTAGGGGAAACTGAAATGAGGTATAGTGATTATAGTTTGCGAGATTAAGTCGTTTATTTGGCTTCGGATGGTGGAACGCAGCAAGGTTTGTTGACGAGGAGTTTGGATTGATCGAGGACGACATGATATAAGCGAATGAAGAGTATGTGCAGCGAATGTATGGGAGGGAAACCAGCTTAGTTTCTCACTGGAACATCATTTTTAGCATTTCACAACAAACAAAATCGCACGCAGCGTACCTCACAAAAATAAAAAAAGAAATCTTCAAAAAATGAGACAAGCGACAAAAAAGAAATTCTTGCATTGACATGGCTTAACCTTTTGAAAGTGTCAATTCTATTGTTCAGGTATGCCACATACAGGCGATTTTCTGACAATAGAAGCCAGCAAGGGAGAAGTATAACTTTGATCCCCTATTTTTCATAATTAGGTAACAATTGCATAATAAGGTACTGGCTTTGTGATACTGCTTTCTTTGATTGTGTTATCGTCGTCGTTGTAGAGCATGGCTGTTTAGATGGATATGGATAGATTTTACAGCCCTGTCAAGCCTTGTTTTTGTAACAGACCAGTTTTCGAGACAATTTCATCCTAGCTTTTTTTTCTATAGGTTCTGAATCGGGTCGGATCCTCACACATCTCTAACTAGACTTATATGAAAATATACTGTAGCTTTTTGTTTCACTAATCACAAACACCATTATATATTTTGGACACGTCTTTGTAGAATAGATAAAAATACAACCCCAACCTCTAACTCTATTTTTCCCCTGCATACGTAATCCAAATCAAAAAAACTGCCACGAACACTATCAAACCAACAGACGCCATGAGCTCCATTGCATTCTACTTGGCTAAACAGGTAGTCAAACGGGCATTGACAGATCCAGAGGATCCGGAAGTTACAACTCCTGATGATCTGAGCGAAGAACCGAACCCAGTAACAGAAGAAATATTTTCTTCTTGGGCTCTCTTTATCTTGTTGTTCTTACTTTGTTCGGCATTGTGGTCGTCTTACTTCTTACAACAACGGCGGATCAAAGCAGTTCATGAAACCGTGTTATCTATATTCTATGGTATGATTGTCGGGCTCATCATCCGTATTTCTCCTGGTCACTACATCCAAGACGCTGTCAAATTCAACTCATCGTACTTCTTCAATATCCTCTTGCCCCCGATCATCTTAAGTTCAGGATATGAGCTACATCAAGCCAATTTCTTCCATAACTTAGGCTCAATTCTTACCTTTGCAATTCCAGGGACATTTATTTCTGCGTTAGTTGTGGGTATTATCCTTTATGTATGGACAGCCATCGGCTTGGACGGAGTTCACTTGGAATTTGTTGATGCTCTTGCAGTTGGTGCTACACTTTCGGCAACAGACCCCGTCACCATCTTATCCATCTTCAATGCTTACAAGGTTGATCCAAAGTTGTACACTATTATCTTTGGTGAATCGCTTTTGAATGATGCTATTTCGATTGTTATGTTTGAAACTTGTCAAAAATTCCACGGCCACCAGGTTCATTTTTCTTCGTTCTTTGAAGGTATCGGATTGTTCTTAATGACGTTTACCATCTCAACCATCATTGGTATTCTTATTGGTATATTGGTTGCGTTGATTCTCAAACACTCTCATATCAGAAGATATCCTCAAATTGAAACTTGTTTGGTCTTGTTGTTTGCCTACGAGTCATACTTCTTTTCCAACGGTGCCCATATGTCAGGTATTGTATCGTTGTTATTCTGTGGTATCACCTTGAAGCACTACGCGTTCTACAATATGTCAAGAAGAACTCAGATCGCCACCAAGTACATCTTCCAATTGCTTGCTCAGCTCTCTGAAAACTTTATTTTCATCTACTTGGGTCTCTCCTTGTTTACAGAAGTTGAGTTGGTGTTTCAACCATTACTCATCATCATCACTTTTATCTCTATCTGTGTTGCAAGATGGCTGGCGGTATTCCCCCTCTCTCGTTTCCTCAACTTCTTGTACCGGGCCCGGTTTGAGAGATTTACAAACAGAAATACTCTTAGCGGAGGCATTTCGTCCCAGGCTTTGCCTGATGAAATCTCTCACCGGTACCAAATGATGATTTTTTGGGCTGGATTAAGGGGTGCTGTTGGTGTGGCATTGGCAATGGGTATTCAAGGTGATGCCAAATGGACGCTACTTGCTACAGTTTTGGTGGTTGTTGTATTGACTGTTATTTTATTCGGTGGTACGACGGCATCGATGTTAGAGATCTTGGGAATCAAAGTTGGTGTCATTGACGAAACAAACGACTCTGATGATGAATTTGAGATCGAGGTGCCTCGTCTTCCGCTTAGCAACAATATTATGGGAAGCAGGAGGTATCCTGGTGCCAGTAGAGCTAACAACATAGGTGCATCTACCAAGGGGTCTTACAAGGACGATGTTGGAGACCGAATCAGATCAAGAAACGAGTCCAATGTCAGTTTGGGATCATTCAATTCCACACCTCGTGGTTCTACCAACGATCTTCATGAAAATAACGAAGTCGACGACGAAGAAGAGCTTTTGACAAGTGATGTCGATGATTTATTAAATGGCAGATCTAGTAACCAGGGTAATTTTGCTTCAGATGGCTCTAGTGGTGGAGTACTTAGTGCGTTCCTCAGTGCAGAAGAACATGCTAAATGGTTCACTAAATTTGATGAACAGGTTCTTAAGCCTGTCTTGCTTGATACAGTTCCAAATAACAAGAGAAGTAATAGCCCTGTGAATCAAGTATAATACAACTGCAACATAATAATATACAATAAAAAAGACGTTAATTAATGATATTTTCGTTGTGGTTGCTGATGTTGCTGTTGAGCAATGGCAGAGTCAATAACCAATTTGGCCAATTTGTAAGTTTTTGGATTTAACACCAAGTCATTGAGCTTGTGGTTGAACTTGACACAAATCTGAAAAATCTCATGCATAGCCATGTCGTGAAGAATTCCAATCAAGTGGTTCTTTGTGAGATTGGTATTCTTGGATTCACGTTGTGACAAATGAATCGATGCTGGCAAATAATCTATGTAATTGCTAGCGGCGCGAATTGGCTTCTCCAAAAGCTCCAATACATCCCTAATCTGGGAATTGTTGACAATATTGTGCTTATCTTCTTCGATAGAATGGATCAATAGGTTAGAGATAGCGATAACGGCGTTACCAAAATTGACAGAATTTTGCACCCGCGATTCTGTATCTCTCTTTAAAGAGACTCTAAATAATGATCCGATCAATGAACCATAGAATAGTTCCTTTATATTATTGTATGTTGTTCCTGATGCGAGAAGATACTTTTGGATAGCAGGAAGTTTAACGTATCCAGCGATGAAGCTTTTCAAAGGTACAACCAATTGCTTTTCTAAAATGCCATAGATCTTAGGTTGTTTCTTGGTGACAACTGAAGTCTCGGGATATTTTTGTACTTGCTTTGGTGAGTCGCCAGACGTCGCTGAGACAAAGGAGTTACCAAAAATATCCGAATCATCAACGTTTTTTGAGTTCAACGATACAGTGTTAATTTCTTGTTTAATCTTCTGCTGAGTTTCATTGAGGGCATTCATATCAGCAGGAGTTCTGCAATTAATACGGCCGGTTGTTTCCTTAATGAGCAACGAGCATTCTTCTAAAATGGCTGGCCATATGAAGCCCTTGCGGGACCGGGCACTATAGATAGCTTGTCTCATTTTGATCGCTTCTTCATCCTTGGCAGATGATGCAATGTATGCCAATTCCTGGAAAGCAGTTAAACGATACAATTCATAGTTCGGCCTTACTTCACGTAATCCCGAAAGAAGTGTATTGATGGGATCAGAACTGTAGCTGCTAATTGGCTTCTTACCATTCAAGCAGCCAATTGTAGCGTATACATTGAATGCATGGTTAATGATCTCCCATGCGAGGAATACATGATAAGTCAAGAACGTCAATGAGATCAATGTGTTCCAGTTAATACCCAATGGAGGTAAGTTGGTATCCAAACCAAGGAGTAGAATTAAACCAAAATTGAACTTGTAAATTAACGGTCTCAAGAGCCAGAAAGTAAAGGGGTAACTTATTGTGCAGAAAACGTTGAGAACAAGTGCATTGAGCATCAAGAGAGGCAATTTATTCAACAAAGTGTCCTCGGGTCTTAATTTAGTTATTCCATAACGGAAAATCAATCTGTTTCTTTGCAAGATTAAGTGATGTGCCAGGTAAATGATACCAATATAGAGAGGACTGAACCAGTAAAAAACCCACTGGTCGTTGACCAAAGGGTTCTTACGGTACTCCTTGGAGATGATATAGTAGTTGTATCTGAGATCAATAAAGTAGACGCTGTAAACACACCAAGCTGACGCCAAGTAGAGTATTGTGTGTCTTACAAACTTGGCCGAGAACAATGTGTGGTAGATATGCGAGGCCAATGTTTTTTGAGGAGAGAATTCCACTGTCAGAAAACTCTTACGGGCCAATTTGATGAACAGAAACCCGACGAAGAGTATGGGAACAACTGCTACCATCATTAAGACGTGATACCAAAAACGTCCGAAAGGAACGCCTAAAGTAACGGAAAAAAAAAGTGCAACTAGCAAACAGATATTGCGAACGAAACGCATCCGTGTGTTGAACACATTAGCGGCATAATGCTCGTATGTCTTGTTTGTAGACATATTCTTTAAGTAAAATAAGAATGCCTGGAAACACTGTTTTTTCTGTATTGTTTTGTGATGTTCTGGATGCTTCATAGTACAAGTATATTTTGCAAGTTATATATTTATAACCAGTAAAAAAAATTAGTACTGATACTCCCTGGCGCTATATACATTTATTTTAAGAGATCAGTTTTCACTTACCTTCAATTGAGCTTCTCTTTTCAATCTCTCAAGCTCGCCGCTTATGGTATCCTTAATGGTCTGCAAACCAGGCTTACCGTTGATTTCACCCAAAACTTGATCAGAAATCAATCTTTCATTGTGGTCGATGTTAGCATATCCACTACCAGAAGAGGCCAATCTGTTTTCTATTATGCTCTGACTACCATCAAACTTGCTGAAGTTAACTTCAAATGCTTCGCTGATGGCCAACTCCAATTCTTCTTCCGTTGTTATAAAATTGGAAGCAGCATGGTATAAATCGAGCAACTCATTTGCTTTCTTCTCCTTGTTGAACAACTCCTGTGACTTTCTATTCAAAAGTCTTTGTTCCTGTATAATCAATTCTTCCTCTTCAGTTCTTGGTCTCATGATTGGTCCATCCAAGTAAGAATCAATAGTAGGAATAGTCAACTTTTCAGCTTGCGATTCTTCGTAAACGTGAGATTTGCCAAATTCCTTGTTTTTGGCTTCCTGCTTAGCATGGTACTCGTCCAATCTCTTTAATCTCTCGGCTTCGTTCAAGTATGCTTTTTTAAGGTAGTCACGACGGATTTCGTCTCTCTTCAACTGCCACAACTCATCGTTACTGAGCTTTGATTCGTCTATATTTTGTGGAACTCTTTCTTCTATAGTTTTTCTGATTCTCTCTTCGACAGTAACAACTGGTTTGACTGGAGCAATAGATTTGTAGTTGGCACCAACCTTCCTTGGTAATGGCATACCTTCAGCAAAACCTTGTTCAATCTTTGCCTCCTTGGCTAATTCGGCATCAGAAGGTGCTCTGATTGGGTGACGCTTAAACACAGGACGGACCTTTGGCAAAATACCCGACTTGCCGCCGTACTTAAATACCCCTTTCCCCATGTATGTAACTACTGTTCTGTTGTTTGAATGTTGATGAAATTTTTTTGTATAAATGAGTGAAAGAATTAAAAAAATTATGTACAGGATTTTGTGCACGACACTAATTAGTTGCAAAAACAACCCGGACCAAGCAGCAACAGGATTACCGACCCCATGTATTGTAGATGTTTTCCAGACAAACTTTCCCAATTTTCTTGTTTCCCACAAGATTCTTAAATTCATTTACTAGCAACTTCTTTTTCTCTTCAACAGTAGCATTTTTATGAACTACGTGGTAGTATTCTAGCAACAGCTTTGGGGTCGGGAATCTTGCCTGAATAGCAACTGCCCGTTCTAGTGAAACTCCCCTAATAGCCATGAGCATAAGAATAAACATCTCCTTAACTGACATCATGCTGGTTTTTGTCAACAGTTCCTGAAACGACTCAAACAAATGGACACATTCATAAATTGTCTGTCTTGACTCAAAGAACAGACGGAATTGGTCCAAAAGATTGCCGTACTCGTCCTGCGAGTTGATGGAACGCGGCCCTAATACAATAAGTCTCGTCTCCTTGAATTGGTCTTTGATAATAGTGGTGGTTGAAGCAAGAAACAGAATTGTTTCGTCGATATCCTTGAACTTACGTAAATAAAACTGCGAAACTGTCATTGTCATCGCCATGGCTGTTCGTACAGCATCCATCATGTCACCAACTTTATCGAGTCCTGCTTCTTCGACGAGATAATAAAAGTGTTTCATTCCTGACCGTTTTAGACGTGTCTTTTGCTCCTGGAACCGTCCATCTCGGATCGACAGTGCAAGATCATCAAGTTTCTTACGTTCGCAGATATAATTGAGAACAACTTCGCGTTGATTATGCTTGTGACGTGCGATCCAAAGTGTATCACCAACAGTTAATGCCCTGACCTCGCACTTTGTCTGAAAGAGCTCGAGTCGCTTCTGGAAGTAGTCCCGGTCCTGCTGGGAACGTACCTCTCGTGTATCGATAAGAAGGACAATTTCATACTCCAGTGGCGTCCAAACTTCATATTTTATTCCGTTTAACGTTCTGTTTTGAGTATCATGGTTGCTTATGACGATAGAGGTTTCAGAAACTAATTCGTGATTATCATAGGAAGTGTCAGCATGGCGGACTGGAGACGACTCGATATTAGCAGTTTCTTTGAGCCTCTTGGCAAGCATTTCCCCTTCTTCTGTAAGGTAGTATATTTTGGGAGATCTACCAGTGACTTCTACAAGTTCATTTTTCAAAAGAACCTTGATTGAAGACCATGCTGAATAAAAATCGTTACTGTTTGGGTTCCCTGTAAACGATTTGTCTGCAAACTGAGCCGCTACTTTGATGATTTCTGACTTATTGAGGCCCTGTCGTTCACGGTCACGGATATATAACGCGATAAGAATGGCGTACCCTCCCGAGCGATGGCGTGGAATGTATGTTCTGCGCTTTGCTGGGGTTTGGGAAGGCAATTTTCGTTTTTGAGGCAGTAGCAGAACTTGTTGTGGTATAAAAGCTGCTGGAATTGGTTCATTGATCTCTTGACAGTGTTGCTCTAGTCTTTTGGTAAGGAGGTCAACGGTTTTTGTCCCCACAAACTGGATCAGACGTAAGGTCTTGGGGTCATCGATTGGCGTTTCTAATAGTCTGATCTTTTCAATAATACGGTTATAGAGAAGAGCAGCTTTCAGGCCACGTTTTGATGCGGCATCCGCCGCTTCTTGAATCCATTTGATAAATAGTGGTTTGAGTTCCATGAAGAACACCCTCAGAAATACAAGGAAGAGAGGGAAAAAAAACATTTAAAACTAGAAAGCTGCAACTTGAGCAAAAACAATCATGTCGACGCGAGCCAAAAAGTCGAACGTGCCGCCGATCAACTTGATTTTCAAGTACTTGCAGCAGCAATCGGATGTAACTATCTGGCTTTACGAGCAGACACAGCTGCGGATACAAGGAAAGATTCGTGGCTTTGATGAGTTTATGAACGTCGTGGTCGATGAGGCGGTGGAAGTAAGCACCGAGAACGGAAACAAGGAAGATTTGGGTCGTATTTTGTTAAAGGGAGACAACATCACTCTTATCTCCAGCTTGGATGTTTGATTAATATACAATGTATAATTATTAAATAAAAAAAGAGAACGCCCTGTTAATTGTTTTGTAGGCTAAAACTCACTCGTTTTCGCAGACTAGGACTCAGCGGACTCAGCGGCACCAGCGACCGCTGGCGTTCCGCATAACGTTTCTGGCGATCTTCACGAGTAGTCCATTCCTTGTATGCCAAGATCTGGCGTTCACGCGAAAGCGTGTTCAGCAGTCGTTTGGCAGCAGTCGTTTTACGCTGAAAGTAGTAGTGAGGAAGCTGGAGTCGTACTATAAGTCGACCCTCGCCACGCACGATCGTGTGATGCAACTTCCGTAGCAGCTCAGGAGCCTTTACCGGTGACGAAACAGGCGATTTTAAGATCGATTTCATGTCATTGCGCGCTTTTACGTGTCGCTTTGTTGCTGCTTGTCTTATTAAGTTTAAATAGTGGTTGGTTTTTCCTTCAAAGTGGCGATGTTTTCGCAACGCGTATTGGCACCAAGATTTACGATCCACCATCTCTCATTGCAACAATGAACGGCCACAACCCCAACCAAAACCGTGCCTCATCGCTGAACAATCCGTTCAGGCCACAGCCAAGTGCTTCACAACGTGCTTTTAAGCCGGTGCCGTACACAGATACTGAACACACCCGCATCCAACAGTTGCTTGACAAAGTGCTTGGGCCAGAATTTGTATCATTTCGTCCCGGCGGGAATGGTACCAAAGTATCGTACATCGAAGGGTGGAAAGCACTCAATCTCGCCAACGAGATCTTTGGTTTCAACGGCTGGAACTCAGAACTCATTAGCTCCCAAGTTGACTACTTTGACACTCACGGGAACTCGGGTCGATTCTCAATGGGTCTTTCTGTAGTGGTACGAGTTACAATAAAAGATGGGACCTACCACGAAGATTTTGGATACGGATACATTGATAATGCCAAGAGCAAGGCCATGGCTTTTGAAAAGTGCAAAAAGGAAGCGTTTACTGATGGCGTGAAACGGTGTTTACGGTGTTTTGGTAATGTTCTTGGTAACTGCTTGTACGATAAAACTATCATCTCCAAGATTCAGAAAGTGGGACTTCCAAAGCCAGAGTTGGAAGATATTGATTTCTATCGTGATCCCGTATTGGTAGATAGAGAGAGAAGAAAGAAGGAAACGATTCGAGTCACAATCCCAGAAAAACCCACACCACCACAGCCACAAAAACAGCCACAAGCACAACTGGCACATCCAGCTCATACTAATAAACCTGGGGAAATCCCAAACCCAGCACAGAATGCTAACCCTCCACATTCAATTGCTGTGCCAACCACTGCTGCTGCCGCCGCAGTTCATACCCCCGTGCAAGCTCGAATTGAAGCTAAAGAAGAAGAATTTGAGGACTCATTTCTCTTTAGCGACGATATCATGGAAGAAGACTTGGTGTTTTCGCAGGACCGTGCTGAACGAGAGCCTGAGATCTCTAAAGTGTCCTTCCCAGTCTTTGTTAGTGCCAAGGGTGCCAATGCGCTTCAACAAGCACCTGATGATGTATCTAAACTTCCTCAGTTTGATCCCAAGTTTGTTTCACCCAACATTCGACGTACCATTGATCCCAGCAAATCGATGCCAATCAAGCGTGCCGATATACCTCTGAGCCAAACCACCTCCACAAGAAATCATTTGTCAGCCCCGCGTCCAATCCCTCTACAACTAAGTCAGCCAGAAAGTAACGGCAGTACCTCCATTAATAGTAGTAGCAGTACTGGGGTTTTGGGCAAACGGATTGGGATGCCACCGGTCCTGCGACCGGTCAAGAAGCATAAAGAGTAGCTACATAAATAAATAAGAAAGTAAGAAAATTTCGCAATCATAAATTTCGCAGTCGAGTAACAATAAAGTAGAACAAAAACCCGGTATGAGTTACCGTGATCTCTCGTCGGTGGAACCGATTCTTGCCACCGTAGGACCGTACAACGAAGTTGTTGACGAATATAACGCTTTAGAAGCTGCCTCAGCTCTTGAGACATCCAAAGTGTTGGTGATTGGTGCTGGTGGACTTGGATGCGAGATCCTCAAGAACTTGGCGCTAACGGGATTTCGAGACATCCATGTAATTGATATGGACACCATTGATGTGCTGAACTTGAACCGACAGTTTTTGTTCCGGCAAACTGATGTTGGTAAGAGTAAGGCTGAGGTGGCCGCTCGATTCGTCGAAGAACGTATCGATAATCCCCAGCTTCGAATTACACCTTATTTTGGAGCAATCCAAGATAAACCAATCGAATACTACCAGGAATTCAGTGTGGTGATATGTGGTCTAGATAGTGTGGAAGCTCGACGCTGGATCAATGCGACACTAGTGTCGCTCGTCGATTCCGAACTCAACCACTTGATCCCCATCGTTGATGGCGGAACTGAAGGGTTTCGAGGGCAAGCCAGAGTCATTTTGCCCACCATCACATCATGTTATGAATGCACGTTAGACTTGGTGACTCAAAAGACCACGTACCCTGTCTGTACCATAGCCAACACGCCCAGACTCCCAGAACATTGCATAGAATGGGCTAGTGTGATTGAGTGGCCCAAGTTTTTTCCCCACACAAAGTTTGATGCCGACATACCAGAACACGTTGATTGGATGTTCAAACAAGCTCGTGACCGCGCCGAAACCTTTCAGATAGCCGGTGTCACTCGCCAGTTAACGTTGGGAGTTGTCAAGAACATCATTCCAGCAATTGCGTCGACCAACGCCATCATCGCCGCAGCTAGCTGCAATGAAGCATTTAAGCTTGTCACCAACTCCAACCCCATCTTGAACAACTACATGATGTACTCCGGAGATGACTCTATTTTCACTTATACATACGCCCATTCAAAGAAACCAAACTGTGCGGTGTGTGGGAACACTGCTAAGCGCATAGTAGCACAGAACTGGTGGGACTTGGCGACGTTCATTGAGGAATTGAGTTCCAAACAGGATATACAGATGAAAACCCCGTCGTTGACCTGCTCTGGTAAGTACTTGTACTTGACTGCACCACCTTCGTTGGAACAGGCTACCCGAGGCAACTTAACCAAGACTCTTCGAACTTTGGTCGACCAGGGGGATGAAATCGTCGTGACAGATCCAAATTTACCCATTTCCCTACGTGTCATTATAGACTTTACTGGTCCCGATACGGCACCGCCTTCTATTCTAAACTAATTCTAGACTTTTCATCTCCTCCACCATCATCAGGTTGAATTTTGTATAGTTGTCAAGGTATAAATGGTGACCAGCATCTTCGATTTGTAACGTATCGCTTCTGGTTTCGCCGTAGTGCTCGTTAATGATTTGCGAGCATAACTCGCCTCCTTTAATGTCCATCCAGTCCTCTTTGCCGTACCACCACGACACTTTACAGTTTAATTTATGAATTCCTCTGTCAATCAATGGGTGGCGAGCATCTGCACCAGGTGCGAGAAGATAGTTGAGCATATATTCGCCTGAACCAGGACTCTGGAAGATTCCATAGGCATACTTATGTAAAAGAGCCGCTTCCGTACGATCCAACTTGGCAAACCGACGGGCAGACCAGCCACTCACCACTTTGGAACCGAGTGGACCGGCTTTTCTTACCAACGAAAAGGGGGAGATGTTCTGTTCCCATAGTTTGGCAAAATATGGAGGCACGGATACCTGTTTCCGATGTTTGATTACGGCTCCAGGTGAGACCATCAAAAGCTTGCCACAGAAGTCAGGGTTTCGCTGGATTCCATATGTAGCCATCAAGTAAGCACCCATCGAATGTGCCATCATCAAAATCTGGTTCGAAGGAACATCTGTTAATCCTCTCTTTACACACCAAGCATGGTATGAGTCATGAAACCAGTTCTCCACATTTTCCAAAGTCTCACTTTCCAATACAAACGGTGGTCTTGATGAGCAACCATAGCCCAAGAGATCAATCGAGTGAATACACCAATTATCGAGACAGGCCAATTCACTAAAGTTCTTAAGAAAGAATCCTAGTCCACCGCCATAACCATGAACCATAATCAAATGGTTCATGGTCTTGTTGTCAGTTGACGATTTATTCGGAGGATATATCACGAATTCGTTGATGTAGTTGGAATCGTCTATCTTTGTTTGCAAGACTTCGCTGAACCGACCGCGAGAATCGGCTTCGGGAAAGAACGGGAGCGTGGCAAGCAAATCGTGCTGGAACTTGAGCGGGTTATTTCGATATGCATAATCTTCAAGTGATTCCTTGATGGTAAGGGGGAAGTTATTGGAGAATATCTTACGCAACGGTACTGAAGTCGGGTGAGTGGAGCGCTTATATTGCGAATGTGAAACTGACGATGACGACGATTTGCAAGCGTTAGCGGACGTTTGGTACAAATTATTAAGGCCGGAGGAGTTACACCTCAACATAGTGGTAGTAAAAGTACGAGACATGTGTGATTGTGGGGGGAGCACTAACCCGAATACAGCCAATAGATCATGAATGTTGCACTTCCATGAGATGGCCTGTTAAACTCTACATAGGAGTCCATATGCGCGCAAAAGTACACGACCAGGTGTGCACATAGTAATGTACAGTAAATGTTGAAGTTTAGCGAGTTTTACCGTAAATTAGCAATTGAATCATATGCCATTCTATTCAAATTAGTCGAGTTTTGATCAACTAGATGCTTAAAAAGGCCATGATAGTTTTTAATTATTAAAGCCGATGCGGCCTAGCACTCAGGTACAGGGTTTACCAACGTCCAAAACTACCAGGTAACATTGGGGCATCTGAGTGGAAAAAGTCTGGGCAAAAAAAATTTTACAAGTCCAATCAAAAAAAAGTTTCTGGCGCAATGACAAAGAAATGTCGGGCAACCTGCCAAATTAGGCACTTTTGTCCTTTTTTAAACTTCTGTGCAGTATTTCCACTTAATCAGATAAACTAATTTTCGTAAATCTATTAAAAGAATGATTATTGGTTATTGGCTAGATTAGTGGCTCTACTATAGTGGTGGCTCAGGATCTTTCCCTCCAGACACCACCGTACAGTCATACAAGCAAGCAGTCAAAATTTTTTGAGCTAAACTCACTTCTAGATTGCAAACATCGACAAGAGAGGCTCCACAACCTTGTTTACTTGTAATTGTCTTCATTGTAGACGTGGTGTGTATGTAATTTGTAATGGACTCCCAAGAAATTCATGTATCGACTATATCAGATTGTTATTAAGTATGTCAATTCGGCTAATTCCAATAAAAAGAGAGAGAAAATCACCCAATCAGATCCAAAATTTTCGGCCCTATGGATCGGCCTCTCACCGCAGAGAAAGTACGCTATCCAGTCTAACACGCTTGGGGCAAATTGTAAATGCGAATCGGCCAGGAACAATTTTATCTGATTGATCAATCAGCGGTTTTGTGCATCGCACAACGAGGCGTGCGGCTTCGCGACTGAAACGATCTCTGGACTCAAAGACACATCACAGGCTTGGATTAGGGCTTAAACAAGATGTCTGGTCCCGGATCCCCATTCCTCTATATTCCCGATACCCGATCAACCAACTTGAGTCGGCGTTTGATCAACATGAGCAGAAGTCTGGTTCAAAATTTGCCTTATGCTCCCGACAAATTGTCTGAAAAAATAATCTTTTTGAACTAAAAGATTCCCTCTCTATGCTGAAAAATATATTATAATAAGTTGGGAAAAAAAAAAAAGAAAATCGTAACCTCAATGTTTGAGTAGGGACATATAAATTTGCTCCATCCCTCTTTTGGAATATAATTTTACTCTTACTTAGCAGTTGTACTGAGCAGTTTTATTTTCCAAAACAGAACAGCGTTATCTGCCAAGAGTCAAGATGAGATTCACTGTACTTGCCCTTTTGTCATTTGTGCTCACGCTAGTCAGTGCTGAAACCCACACATGGTACTTCCAAACCGGTTGGGTCAATGCTAACCCTGACGGTACTTTTGAAAAGCCCGTTATTGGGTTCAATGGCACCTGGCCATTACCTATACTCCGTGTCAAGAAAGGTGACCGTGTCAACCTTTACTTGATTAACGGTTTCGATGACAGAAACACTTCGTTGCATTTCCACGGTATGTTCCAGAACGGAACTGGCCAAATGGACGGACCACCAATGGTTACTCAGTGTCCTATTCCACCAGGTGAAACCATGTTATACAACTTCACTGTTGCAGACCAAGTTGGTACTTTCTGGTACCACTCGCACACTTCTGGTCAATATGGTGACGGTATGAGAGGTGCTTTCATCATTGAAGATGACGACTTCCCATACGAATACGACGAAGAAGTCGTTTTGACTGTTGCTGAACATTACCACGAAAACTCTGATGCTTTGTTGCCAAAGTTCTTGAGCAGATACAACCCAACTGGTGCTGAACCAATTCCTCAGAACCTTTTGTTCAACGAAACCAGAAACAACACCTGGAGCGTCAAGCCAAATACCACCTACTTGCTCAGAATTATCAACACCGGTCGTTTTGTCTCTCAGTACCTTTACATGGAAGACCACGAATTCACCATTGTTGAAATTGATGGTATCTACGTTGAAAAGAACACCACCGAAATGATCTACATCACTACTGCCCAACGTTACACTGCTTTGGTCACTACCAAGTCTGACACATCGAAGAACTATGCCTTTATGTCCAAGTTTGACGACACCATGTTGGATGTTATTCCAAAGGAATTGGAATTGAACAGTACTAACTACATTGTGTACGACGAGTCGAAACCAATGCCAGACCAATATATTGTGGACTCCATCGACGACTTCTATGACGATTTCTACGCTCGTCCACTCTCGAAGACTCCTTTGTTGGACGATGCTGACCACGTTGTCACTCTTACTGTTGAAATGAACAACTTGGGTGATGGTGTCAACTACGCTTTCTTCAACGATATTACTTACGCTGCACCAAAGGTCCCAGCTCTTGTCACCGCCCTCAAGGCTGGTGATTTGGCCACCAACCAAGCAATTTACGGTTCCAACACTCACTCCTTCGTCTTGCAAAAAGATGACGTTATTGACATTGTTGTCAACAACGGTGACACTGGTAAGCATCCATTCCACTTGCATGGACACGTTTTCCAAGTGATTGAAAGACATGAAGGTATTGAAGATACCGAGTCTCCAGTCCAATACAATGCCACTGACCACGCTGAATGGCCTGCTTTCCCAGCTGTCAGAGACACTGTTTACGTTAACCCACAATCGTACATGGTGTTGAGATTCAAGGCTGACAACCCAGGTGTTTGGTTCTTCCACTGTCACATCGAATGGCATTTGGACCAAGGTTTGGCTGTTGTGTTTGTTGAAGACCCATTGGGTATTCAAGCTCAAGAGTCACAAGCTTTTACCGATGACTTTATCAGATCTTGTAAGTTGAACAACATTGAAGTCGAAGGTAATGCTGCCGGTAACACCAACTACCTTGACTTGACTGGTGAAAATGTGCAACACAAGCCATTGCCATCTGGGTTCACTGCCAAGGGTATTGTGGCTTTGGTCTTCTCGTGTATCTCTGCCGTCTTGGGTTTGGTTGCCATTTCTATTTACGGTATGGCTGAAATCAAGGATGTCGAACAAAGAGTTGCCAGAGACTTGGATGTGAATATTAGTGACGATGAACTTTCGTCTCAACTTGAAGACGACAGCGAAAACGTTCCATTGAGAGCCAGTCAGGAACACTAGGTTTTTATTCCGCGTTATTTTTTATTATCCTTAACCAGTGACGGCGGATATCATGGTCCCTTATCCGTCTGGTCTGTTGTATAGACACAACCTTTTCTTGCTAATAAAAATTTGTACTTGTATTTCAATTTCAATGTATATTTTCTTAAGGTGGAAATATTGTTTCAAATATTTATCACAACGAAAATTTAACTACCAGCCTGTACCATAAAGCCCGTCCTATACACCTATCAATGTTTGAAGCGGTATATATTACCGACACAAAAAACAACCTCGTGTATGAGTATCTTAGTAGACTTACACTGCCAGACTTTAAGTCCTTGGCTGACGTCTTCAATCTGCATCAGGAAGATGGACTTCCGTTGATGCAGATTAACCCCGACCATTTCGTCGCTTTTGAAAAGACCAAAAACTTAATCATCTACGTCTTATGTGCAAACACACTTCAACTGAACCCAACGGTACCATATATCTTTATCCAACGACTTACGGAAGTATTGGCAGACTATTTCGGTACCCCACTCGCCTTGTCCAAGATCGAGGCCAATACCGATACCTTAACCCTCTTGATTAATGAAATGATCGACGATGGAATACCAATTACCACTGATTTCAACTGTCTCCGTGATCTTGTGCCCTACAAAAGTCTTTTGGGTCGGTTTTTGAGCACGGGGAAGGATCTCGCTGGTGCCGGAATGAAAACTATTGACTCGCTCAATGGCAAGATCACGCCAAATAAGGAAGAATCGACGGTTCCGTGGCGGAGATCTAATGTGGTCCATACATATAATGAGATGTACGTGGACGTTGTGGAAACCATTAACGTGATACTAAAGGCAATGCCCAAATCAGCTACACTGGGGAGGAATTATGATTCGGCATTTTATTCATCACAAGCACCTTTATCAAGCACGTTGATACCAATATCAGGGGCCATTGAAGGTCAAATCAAGTTCTTATCGCATATCACTGGAGTTCCATTACTCCAGCTTATACTTGCTCTCAATGGTAATGAAATTGACTTGCCCGAGTTTCATCAGTGCATAGATTTAGACAAATGGCATGCGAGTCCGGGAACTCTTTCATTTATTCCAGCTGATGGACAGTCAACACTTATGTCTTATCTGATTGAATTGAGTGATGTACTCAAGCGTCACCGTCAAGACATGCTTGGCATTGTTCATGTCGATTTCCAATCTGGTATGGATGCCCAACAAAATGAGTTTGAGATTCGTATATCAATCACGAATAACAAGAGCACCTCCACGAAGATTGAAGGGTTGTCTGTCGAAGTTGTGTGTGACGAGGATGAAGTTTCCAATATCAGAGCAAATAGAATCACCCACGGAGATTTTGTCTACAAGTCCAAGGGTCGTGGTGAATGGAGTCTCCGTGAACTCACAACGAAAGTGAGTCCAGTTTTACATGGAACCATTGAAACTGGGGACGAAGAAAGCGAGAGATTGCAAGAGGACTTAGTTAGTCTTGGGGAAAAGCCAAAGCCCAACCGAGCTGTTAAACCAATCTACATCAAGTTAAATTACATCCAAAAAGGCTCAGTTCCTAGTGGAATCAAGGTTGAATCGCTCAAGATTGTCAGTGCCAAAGGATTGGGCGATCTGATCAAGCCGTTTAAGGGAGTCAAGTATATCACAAAGTCTGGCGAATATATTGTACGGAGTTGAGCTGAATTAAATATAAAAGAAGCAGAAATATAATATGAAAGTTGAGCTTTCTTACAGAATGAGCCCTACTTACAGAAGCAAGTTGGCAGCAGGATCACTATTTCTTCCTATTTGTTAATAAAAGGTTCTTTTATTGATGATTTCAAGTGGATATGGATGTAGAAATTTCGAGTTAATTATTCATTCTTCTTACTTTTCTTCAACTTTTTCTTCTGGGCATTCTTGATCAAGACGTTTCCAATGAAGGATCCCACACCCAAACCAGCAATCAATAACAAGACAAGTGGTAATTTGATTGCGTATTCACGTGGAAGGAAGAGTGCGTTCAAGAAGCTGGAGTCGTCAACAAATGGTAAGACAAACACCCAAGTCGTGTAGTATGCGAAAACAGCAGTGGCTACGGCAAGCATAGCAAGACCAATACACTTATCACAACTCTTTTAATGTGTTAGTAAAACATGCACTTTTATATTTATCTAATTTCCTATACTCACCATTGTCTATAGAACAACTATTTAAGTTTACGTGTTTGATTTTTTCAGGCCAAGCGAGGCCTCACGGGTCCACGTCGCTCCAAATTACCGCGCGCAACTCCAATACACTAACAAAACAGAAATCGGTCACTTTATTTTTGGTGTTCGAGACACGACCGTTTCGATTTCAAGCCTTTTGATTCCTTTAGTCTAACTAGCATGTTTTCGAAATTGTCATCAAAGAAAGCCCCGCTTTCTCTCCTGTCAGTATCTAACGCTATCAAGAATGCTAATACATTGGACTTATCTCCAAGCCAGCTAAATTCCAAGAATATGAGTGTCGCAGCAACCTGTCACTTGGGTCTCCCCAGAAATTCGGTGTTGGCGGCAGCACATGATCCAGTTCAATCGCTCCTTGCCATCTCAACAGGGTCTGCCGTGTCTGTGTATGGGCAACAGAACGTGGAGGTTGTGTTTGAATTCAAATCCACCAGTCCCATTATCCACTTGAGTTTCGTTAAAGGTGTATACTTGGTGGCTGTGTCACTGAGCGGCATGGTCACAATCCTTTCTCTACATAACAAAAGCATTTTGAATTCTTTCCTGGCTCCAGGGTCAGTCTCGGCTATTGGAACTGATCCCTCCTTGGACTGGTTGATTTTGGGTCTTAATAACGGGACGTTGGTCTTTTACGATATTGACCGGGCCACCATGACACCTTTTAGGGTAGATAACCTTCAGAAACAGATCTTACCAAAACAAAAGCTTTCCCGTGTTATTTCCATAGATTGGCACCCCAGAGATATTGGTACCATCTTGGTAACATACACCCACTGCGCCGTGGTCTATTCCTTGACCACAGGCCTTATTCAGTCACAGTTTGTGTATGAAATTCAAAAGGGAGCCAAGGGATTTGAAGTGGCTAGCTTTGTAGATAATGGTGGCAAGAAGAAGGTCTTTGGCTCGTCAAAGCTGGTTATTTCCCAAATTGTGCAGTCCCAATTCCACCCAAATGGTTTACACGTAATGACAGTTCATCAGGACAATACATTAGCATTCTGGGAAGTTTCCAGTGGCACTTTGTTGCAAGCCAGAGGAATCTTTGAAACTAACTTGCACAAACCAGGACCCCTGATCCCTCCCTCGCCAGAGTTTGTTCCTATCCTGGATGTGAAGTGGGTATGTGGCGAGGATCCAGAAGAAACCCTGTTGGTGATCAGTGGTGGAGACCTGAACAGCGGGAACTTGCTTCATGTTCTTGATTTTGGGTACACTCTTAAATACTCATTGACTTCCCACGAAAAGCAAGGCGAATTTTACGCTCAACCACAATCGGGCCAACGAATTGTACCCGTTTCGTTCTATGAACCTCCACAAACTCGCGATGTCCCTGAATTCATTGAAAGAATTTATCCATTAGCTTCAGATAATCTGCTCTATTTCAATGGTTGTCATGACCCCACACACTTGCTTCTCCTTACAAGCTACGGTTCGATTCATTTGGTTCAGTACTCATCGGCTGGTGGTGCCCAAGGATCTACTGATTTGGGCAATTTGAACTTGCCTCCTTCTATTGCATTCGTACATCCTCCTGTTGTATTTTCTAGTGTTCAAATGGTCAAAAGAATAGATTGGTACAGCATTCTTTCCAACCGAGCCTCATCGGGACTTTCTTCAAAGACAAAAAATTTATTAAGAGGTGGTGCACCAGTGCTGCATCTCAACACGCGGAAACCACTTGGGGATGACGAGAGTCTCCGGAGAATTTTGGTAACAGGTCACGAAGGTGGTCTTGTTCGACTTATGGATGTCTCCCGAGGAGAACATCAGGACTCTGATACTGTAATTCAACTCAGTCTAAAAGAAACCTTGTATGACGATGGCAATCACAATTCTACCAAAATTACTCATGTTTCGTGTGCTTTTGAATGCCGAGAGATGGCTGTGGGTTTGGCCAATGGTCACGTAGTCTTGTTCAAGTATGGTAAAAGCAAGCAATCGCATGGTTCGTCTCCAAATCGTGATTACCGTGATTCTCCTGTTCAACACCAAAATGGAAACGCCAAAATTATAGACATTTCTGATCGTGTTCATGGATCCTTTACTGCAAGCAGCACCTTCTTACCACTTTCCCTTTTGCACATAGAAGGAGAAACAATTTCTTGTATCAAGTTGAGTGATGTTGGATTTGCAGCCATTGGATATACTTCAGGAAGATTGATTGTGTGTGATACCACTAGAGGTCCTGCCGTGATCATGAATCTTGATTCCATTGCACACCACATTGTCAGCGTTAAGGGTCACTGTTATCCAACAACGGTTGAATTTTCTATTATGGAGTATGGACAGGATGGCTTCTCGTCGATTCTCTTGTTTGTGGGTACAAACAACGGAGGCAACTTGGTGATTTTCAAAATTAATCCTCTCGGAAATGGTGGTTTTGAGGTGGTATTTGCTGACAAAACTACTGGTCTTAACTATAAAGCAGCCGCTGGTGAAGATCCTCTGAATTCCAAGCTTGATCAAATTATTCTTGTAAATGCCACGAATGGGGCCTCTACCACTGCTTCCATGGAAGTATTTCATAAGTTGAGTCTGGGTATTACGATTCCTGGCTACATTATCACCACTTCACAGCGTGATGTTCGTGTTTTGAAGTTGCCCAAGACAAAGCTTTCACATAAGGTGATTGATGATGTTTGCTTAAAGACTGGTATAATTAGAATTCCTAGTCATGGTGTAGTGCTTGCATGTCTCTGTAAGACTGGGTTTCTCAAATTCCTTTCGCTTCCTGCATTAACTGATATTGCTGATATAAAGGTACCTAGCGAGGTTTATGACAAGGTAAAGAATGCCTTTATGTCAGCTGTTGTGTCACAGTCGGATATTTTACCTACTGGGGATATCTTTGTTAGAACTAGTGATACAGAGACGGTTTGTTTAATTGCCCACAACAAGGAAAGTAAGCTTAGCCGTTCTTCGAAGGAACCCGGTACCGACTTACTATTCAACGAAAATGCTATTCTTCCTCCACGTCCTTCTGCCAGTGCTTTACTGTGGGCAAAGGGACAAACCAAGTATATTTCTGTTGACGACTTGGCTCTTCTTATTGCTGGACCTAATAGAAAGCCGCCAAAGACAGAGGAAAGTCGCCTTGCGTACAATATTAGTCCTGAAGCTAATCTCAACCAGGCTTACGGTGGTTATATTGGAGCTGCTGGAGCAGGTGCGGAAAAATCACAGGAATCTATACCACTGCCATACAAAACCCCGGTACGCCGTGGAGGAGCTCCTGCCAATGCCAGAGGAAGTAGTAATACTTGGATGAAGAGTATTCAAACTGGCCTTGATCAAGTGGAAGAATCTTTCAATGGTTATGCCAACAGCTTAGGGCAAGCAGTGTCTGAGACAGCTGATCTGCTGAAGAAGGCGGTATATGGTGCCGCTTTCAGAAGCAAGATGGGGTTCTAGGAGTCTTTCACTTCGTTCCTTTATAACCTACCTTATGCTGAGCATTCTGGTTCAGCCTTATATAAATCTACATGCTTTATACAAAACCTGTATGAGAAAATCAAACACAGTTAAGTACATGATCTTGGTAACTTGCTTTACACAACTTATTAGCTGGAATCTGTGGTTTTTTTTGCGGCCAAGCCCCAAGCGATCCTATCAATCTGATATTTTGGTCGTGTCTGGCAAATCTCCATCTATTTTGCAAAACAGACTGCATTGATCTTAACCTAACGATGATGAACAAGGAAAATATGCCGAGCACGCCGACCAAACCCATCTCGTTAAAACCAGTGTCACCCAATAAAACAACTGGCAAACTCAATTTTCTTCAAAGCGACAATCTTGATGAGCATTTTGACCATATACATGGAGTACACGAACAAATCCAACAGCAGTTGTATAACTTGGAGGTGCAAACAAAGCAAACGAGTGTAGATTTGGACCAATTGGTTGACCGGCTGAAGAATAACAATCAGCACCTTAACAAGTTGTTGCAAAATATTGCAGCTTACTCAGAAGAAGTCATCACCGAGGGAAATGCTACTAAACACGATATAAACAATATCATTGAACGCTTTGATCAGTTAAGTAAGGATATTCAATTAAATAAGATAGAAGATATTTCTTCCAAGGTACGAAATCTTGAATCAAGTTTTAAGGAAAGCGAGACCGCGATCCTCAACTGCATCTCCAAAACAGGCGACTTAAAGGATTGGCAACAAGAATTCAAAAGTGTCAAGGCGGAAGTTCTTGCGGGAATTACAGAGGTACAGCTGCTCATTACAAAAAATGATATTAGAGAACATCTTGTCGCCATTCAAAGAAAACTTCCTGATGAAAATCAACGAAAGCTTGCAGAATCCGAAGAACAGTTTTCAGAATTCAAGACAGAAGTTGTTGGAAAGCTTTCTGTATTAAAAGAGGTTTATAATGAACAACAAGGAATACTCTCTAAACTTTCCAAACTAGAAGAGAAGATTGTTGAACAGAATCTCGTCAAGGAAGTCGAAAACACTAAAGTAAATATCCTTGAACGTCTTGATGAAGTACAGCAGAAGCTCCCAGGAGGAGACATAGTGAGGCAAATCATTGATCCAATTGTTGCAGAACTCAAATCAGTCTCATTGGATAGTAGATCGACCAAGTTGCTAGAAGATATTCTGACTGCGTTACAAAGAGAGCTGTCTGAACAGTCCAAGTTAGATGCTGTGTCCACGATATCAGCGGAAGTCTCGACGAAGTTGGATCAACAAGGTAAGAAGTTAGAACAGATCCATAATAATATGCCTTTGGCTGAGACGGCTCAGGAACTCGAAAACAAGATCGCGTTGCTTCAATCTAAATATGATGCAATGAGCCAAGCATACAAACAGAAATACCTGGAGTATAAGTCTTTGCAACAAGACTACCGGGTGTTACTGGATAAAACTGAGAGATTGAATCTCGAAAATAGGAAATTTAGCAAAGTCCGTCAACTCCACAGTGCAAAGTTATTGGAGATCAACAAGGAAGAAGTTGTACAAGGGAAACGAGTGTTTAGTACTCCCGTTTCTACAGCTGCAAGATATGGAGAAAGGGACAATGCGATTGAAGCCATTTCGGAGGCTAACAATTCCGATGATGAGTATTGATACGTATATACAAGAGGATATTAATTAATGGTGATAAATTCCTTTCCGTCCATAAACGGCTGTAAAACCTGGGGAATTTTTATGGTGTCGGTTTGTGGATCGTAGTTCTGTTCAATTAATGCCACAATCACCCGAGGAATTGCCAACGCTGTTCCATTCAAGGTGGAAACCGGGACTGGTTTGGAATCTTGATAGTACTTTATTCCGAGTCTTCTTGCCTGGTAGTCACCACAATTGGAACAACTTGTCAATTCTCCCCAGGATCCGCGGCCTGGCATCCATGCTTCGCAATCATACTTCTTCATGGCTGGAGATCCAAGATCGGTAGTTGGCATATTGATCATCTTGGCAGCTATCCCCAAGTCGTTTATGATTTCTATCTGTAAGTCACGAATACTTTCCAATTCCTGTTGGGCGCGTTCTGCGGTGGTGAAATGAAAGAGTTCAACCTTGGTAAATTCATGAACCCGGTACAATCCCTTAGTATCCTTCCCACGAGCACCGGCTTCTGCACGAAATGATCGAGAGACACCAACGTACTTAAGTGGGAACTTAGTTTCACTATCAAGAATAGACGATGAATGTAAAGCACCAAGAGGGATTTCGGCAGTACCGATGAGCGATGATCCCTCATCTTCAAGTTGATAAACTTGCTTCTCACCATTTTGGTCATTAGGTTTAAAGCCACAGGCATCAACGATCTCGTTACGGACGATTGTGGGTGGAATCACCATCTTATAGTTATGACGTCTTGCTTTGCTTAAGGCATACTGGACAAGTGCCTGTTCCAAAAGCGCGCCATCTCCAATGAGATAATACCATGATGATCCAGACACACGGGAAGCAGTCTTGAAGTCCATAATGTTCAATCTTTCGCCAATTTCTTTGTGGTCCCTGGCTTCAAGCTTTGGCCAGGTGGTCTCGGCATCTTTCTCGCTAGAACAATTAATAAACTTATGTATCTCGCCTTCTTCGGGATTTTCTGGAACTGTGGTATCAAGTAAGTTGGGTAACGATTCGGCGCAACGGTAAATCTCGTGGGTAAGGTCTCTTTCTGTTGTTTCGAGTGGTTTCAATTCGGTTTTGATTTCCGCTAAACGTTGCCTAATTGCCTCTGAGTGTGAAGATTTCATTTCCTTACCCAAGTTGGACCTCTCGTGGCGAAGTGTGTTGATTTGCAGCGTTGTTTCAAGCTGGATTGGCCTGTTTTTTATGATAAACTTCAAGTTATCAAGAGTTTCTGAAGCTCCATTTCGCCGGGCAATGGACTGACGATATGCATCCTGTTGGGAAATAATTGCAGCAATGTCGAGCAGTGCTCTCATTAGCACGCTCGAGTTTTTTGTTGTGGCATAGCACCGTATGGAATACATCGGTAATCAACTTTTTATAACAGGCACTATTTTTCAGGTTCAAAAAAATGGTCATATTTCTAATGAAGCAAGAAATTTGTCGTACATAAAATTTCGATAATAATTTACCAAAGTAAACGTCGTATTTATCATAATTACAGTGTCAGTATATAAAACACCAGTTGTTTTGTCTCTATAGTACAAAATCGTAATAACAATCGTAAAGCAATAATCTATTGGAACATGATCTTCAATGTTTTTTGGAAGATATTCATGTGTGCGTATCTTTCGGCTTCTTCTTGTCTTTCTAAATTAAGAACTTCTTCGTCAAAAATGGTTCGGTCGATGTTGACATCCATCTCTTCAACAGGAATCCATAATCTCCAGTTTCTGGTCCAAATCTTGTGACCAGCCCAGAACAAAATAAGGACAATGGCACCAAGGTAACCTTGGAAAAAGTTTTGAGCGTCAACGGTCTTGGCTCCAACTGGGTACAAGGAAATCCAGAACTGAGCAACCAAGATAAGGACGAGCCAAACCATAGCATACAAAGAACCCCAGATACCAGTGGAGGCGACGTAACCAAGAGAGTCGGTTGAGATGTTGTTATACTTCAATGCAGATCTGAAACGGACAAACGAACAGTTGATACCGAACCAGGTGAAAACTTGGGAAAGACCCGAGATGGCCAACAACCAGTTAAACACAGTTTCTTGCTTCTTGTAAGCGGCAATAAATGAGAACAAACCCAAGAAGGCACAGATACACAATGCTCTCAAAGGTCTACCCTTCTTGTCAATATAGTTAAAATACTTTGGAGCGAAACCTTGTTCAGCCAACGATTGCAAAGTTCTCGATGAGGAATATAAGGCTGATGAAGCAACCGAGGTGACAGAAAGCAAAATGACAGCATTAATGATAGATGGAACTGCGGTAACACCGTGCAATTCACCAGCAAGAACGAAAGGAGAGGCGTGAGAACCACCACCACCGGAACCCATCAATCTGTCAGAGTCGTAAGGAACTAACAAACCAACAAGGGTTAACGAACCCAAGAACAAGAAGAAGATTCTCCAGAAGATCAACTTACAAGCTGAAGGGATGGCTTTTCTAGGGTTGGATTGCTCAGCAGCAGACATGGCAACGAATTCGGATTGACCAAGGGAGAAGGCACCGGTAACAAAGACAGAACACAAACCCTTGAAGTTCGTGTAGTACCCTGGATTATGCCAGTATCTTCCACCAATGAACTCGTGGTTTGGACCACCACCACAAGTAATAACAATGCCAAAGATGATGAAGCCACAAAGCATCATTAACTTGCAAGAACCGAGAATAAATTCACCTTCACCGTAACCTTTAGAACCAAAGAAGTTGATGAATAAGATGACAATATAAAAGATTGTGACCCAAACATCTGGGTTGACCTTCGTGGTCCAAAACTGGATAGTAATGGCAGCTGTAACCAATTCAATGGCAATGACACTGACCCATTGAATACAGTAGTTCCAGGTGATGGCAAAAGCGAGAGACTCGTCCATGAATCTACGTGGATAGTTATTGAAACCACCTGACAAGTCACTGAAGTTAACAGCCATTTCACCGGCTGCTTGTAAAGTAGGATACAAGAAGGAACCCACGATGGCGTACCCAACAATGACGAATAATGGACCAGCATTATGCAAAACTTTACCGGACCCGACCAATAAACCTGTACCGACACCGGTAACCAAGGCCATCAATGTCAAGTGACGTCTGGAAATTCCCTTTTGTAATTGTTTACCTGCTTGTAAGTCATTTTCGTTGGATTGTCTGCGGAATCCATCTTTGAATTTCTCCCACCCGGAGAGTTGTTCGGAGACAGAAGAAAGATAAGGTGATTCGGAGTCAGAAACCTGACCCGAGAAATCACCTTTGACTTCTCGCGATGTTATTGCGTTTAACTCGATTTCCTTTGAAGTATGCATTTCTGGATCAAGATTAGTAGATGACAGCTGCGTCATATTAGAAGACAAGTGGAAGATATTTATATTAAATGGGCAGATCTGAGCAAGAAAAAAAGTGAGGGGTCCACTGAAGTAGGATAATTTTCAGTTTTGGCAGAGCTAAAATGATTACACTTCGATAAAGAGATGAGACGACCTGGAACCCACTCACCGGGTGCAATGTTGCGAAAGCAGAGCAAATAATTGCTTTTTTCTTGCCGGACGCGCATTATTTTTTGCCTTCTGCTAGGCATCCTGCGTCGGAAGCTTAATTTTGAACGGCGATTGTATTCGGGGCACCGGTGCAGAACTCTGCCAAAATTTGACGTGGTCACCAAGAGGCAGATCCAACCTAAAAAAAAAGAAAAATAAAAGAATACAGCAATCAATTAACCAAATGTATCAACAGCAGAGATCACAATAAAATCCTTCAATGGCTTTGAAATAGGGTAGTATCCTGTCAGTTGGTATACGAGAGATTTATTTTATGAATATTTAGCAGAAACAAAAAAAGCAAAGCCCATGTCTTTTCTTTCGTTTTCCCTTTTCCCTATCTTGTTCAAATGCCTATCAAAGAAGCAATGCTACCGCCGAAGGGTCCTGTATGTAATCACGCCGTACAAAAAAATTATATAGTTTTGCCTTATGATTCTTTCCGTTCCTAGTCAGATTCCCGGGCTCAATCTGATGATGGTGGACCACAAAACAATGCACCAATTGCAGGACAATTCACAGGGGAATGTTGATTGCCTCTTGTAGCTACCCACTGTCATCTTTTCTTCAAATCTACACTACTTTATCGTGCAACTCGCTTTTTTTTTCCCCTGTCTACGGCGGCCTTTGTTTTTTTTTTTTGCTTCCTTGACTATTGGGGCTCAATTACAACTCTCTGAAAAATGCCCTCCGATTACCTAAAAAGCCTCTTTCTACTTTCCCCCTCCACACACACACACAATTCGTTACTTTGTGCCGTTACCGGGCATACTCTTATCTTACGTGCTAAAAATAATAGTTGTTTCTGATCCTAGGCCAGATTTCTTGACTCCTGATTAGGTGGGTTGACACCATATTTTGTCACTGTGTGGAAGTTTTACAGAGACTATTTATTACTAATTATGTTATAATTTGGCATAGAACATTTCGTCATCCTAAGTTTGTAGATTAGAATTTGTTCTGTTATCTGTATGTACATGGCTCACAACTCATTCTTAGTTCAGGCGATTGTTAGCAATGATCTCCATCGCCCGAGCATCTCCTTTACTAAGCTCGGGAGATTCTAACGCGTCTCCAAGACACACCCATGGATCTCTGGTTCCACCCCACTTTAAAATACTCCGCTTATATTTTTCTCCAGCCTCGCGACTCCACGGATCGGCTGCGAAAAGTCCCTGCCACACATTGTCCGCTATTGCTCGGTCTAGCAAGTACAGGTAGTACACAGCGCCGTACGAAAATAAATGGGGAAATTTTCCATGCCAAGTAGACCACTCGTCGCTAAACACTGCGAGCGTCCTTTCTAAATCGTGGTAAATGCGGGTCGAGTTAACTCCCTCTTTAAATGCCGTACGGTCGAGTTCACGTACAATATTCTCGTCGTGAAGGACTTGGTCTAACATCGCCATCTTGGATTGCATATATGTTTCACAAGCTTCCAATACCTGTCTCTGTTTCTGATGTTCATTCAAAAGGTCAAGCAGAAGCGGCTCTCCTGTCTCGTAGTGCCTAGCTATCTTACCAAGAACCCGCGGGTCCTTGCTGAACAGTTCCATTAATACAGAAGGAAGCTCCACAAAATCAGTACAACAGCGCGTACCGCTGAGATTGTGGAGTTGTGTCTTACCTATCATCAGGTGCATAGCGTGCCCCATCTCATGGAAAATCGTATCAACTTGGTCCAACAGAAGAAGCGTGGGCCTATCACTTCCAACGCCAGCAAACCGTCCAATATTCTGGCTTGCCTTAGGAAAGTTACACACAAGTGAGATCACCGGCAATTGATTCTCCTCGATCTCATCAAGCTGTACAAGATTACGCATGGTGTCAGCCAGCTCGCTTCCAATGTCTTGGTTAAGCTGTCTCAGGCATACAATAGTAAAGTGGGATGGAAGTACCTTAGGCGACCAGAAATCCAAGTATAAATACCCAAGCTTCCTATTTGTCGTATTGTCAAATACCTTGAGTTTCCGAACTTGATTTTCATCCCAGGTCTCTCCCTTTAGTGTTGCTTCAGGGATAAACAGAACATTGTAGAGACTCTCAAACAACTTGCTCAATCCCGCTACTATTGTACCTACCGATAAGTACTCTTGGATAGGAGCTAATCCTTTTACAAGGGAATCGCGCTGCATCTTAGCGAGAAGATAATCACGGTCCCATGGCTTGACTTCGCTAAGAACATCAGAAGCCTCCTCCTGTTGATTGTCACGATAGTTGTACAACAGTTTAACTTCTTCCAAGACATCTCCAGTACGTAAGGATCCCTGTAAATTCGAAAGAAAAGCCACGACATTTTCTGGATTCTTGGCCATCTTGTGCTCTAGCTGGTACTGAGCAAACGACTTGTAACCCAACATACGAGCCAAAAATGCCCGATATTTGATGAATTCGTTTAACGTATCGATCTGTTCTTCGCTGGAGTTATGAAGACTGATCCAGATCTTACGCCTCACGGCATCCAGCGAGCAGTTGGTAAGAATAGAGTATGGTATATGGCCCACCAAGGGAATATGAACACAGTTATCGTTGTTTGAACCGGCAAACTTGGCCTGATAACTCGAGATCTCGTGTTTCAAGGCCTCGTCCTCGATGCTGTTGAATTCGGCAATAGATACATCGCACCAGTACGATTTTAAGTTTTGAAGATCGTTACTAAACTGAGATCCCAATAACGAAATTTCTTGTGTTACAGCAACAAAGTTGTTCCTGGTTTGCGGATCCATGTGAATTCCCAGGCGTTCAAAGTCCTGTTTCAAGTATTCTCCAACCTGGATTTCTTCACCCGAGAGTTTTGCTGTCATCACAGGATCGTGCAAAATATCACGTAAGTGCTCGTAAAGTTCGACGTTGGTGTTGAGCTGGTTCATATATTCAAACATGATTTCGTGGGTCTTTTGGGCAGCATTGATCCACTTCGTACTGGGATGAGCCACTCGAATGAACTCCGCCACATCGATCACACGACACAATATATCACTCAACTGGTCTAGTTTCCGGATAAAGTGGAGGCGGCCCTGTTCACTGGTGCGAACTTCTTTCACCATCGATTCAACCAACTGTTCGGCCTGACGCCGAGATTTCTTGGAGAAATCAACAAGGCCGTTTGGGGTAGATAAGTTCTCGTTACGAAAGAGACCCGTCCGGCCAAATCCAAACAAGTCGGTGGTTTCGGCACCAGATTTGGTAAAGTTGGCAAAGTACTTTTGGTCATCGAACACTCGGCGAATATGGTCATCTTTCGAACTTGTGGTCGTATATCTTGATCCCTGGAATTCCTTCCGCAGTAACCGCAGTACTAACGGTGCTCTTGTAAGAAACTGGCTGCTTTTTAGTAGCCTGTTAAGTATATGCATCGTTTGTTGGTGGTTAATCGATTAATTTTTTTTTCCTCGCGTTGTTTGCAGCCGTTCGTGTGAAGACTACGATTTTGGAGAACAGAATGGCAAAGAAGAAGTAAGATTAGAATATGATACCAGGAAAATTATTAAAAATAAATCATCTGATAAAAGAAACAAATCAACAAAGATAATTTGAAGAGGAGTAGATTATTCAATTGTTGTCTCGGAGCTCTTGGGTTTTAGAAATTTGTACTTTTTTGAATAAAAGTTAATATTTTAGGGAATCTCGAATAAAAGCAAATTCTATGCCGATATCCTAAATATCAGCCCATTAAAAATGGCAACTGAATGTTTGTCTTCTATTGTATTTCACTAATATTCTATAAATTAACTTTCATGGCCGTTTTCGAGGGTGGCCATGGTGGCTGAAGCCCGCAGCATGAAATTCGCCACTTACCGTCCCATTGAAGCAAAGTAGTTTCTAATATTTGTCGAAACGAACATCCTCTACGAAGTCGTTTAATTTACAGTTGAAGTCAGATTCTATCATAGACGCATGTAAAACCAAGAGAAGAAAAAGACCCTTGTGAGCAAACATCAGTTGTGTGACCTGCACATAACCATACTCATTCTGGTATGCACACCAAACTTCATGCGCTCCATACATGACACAATGTCCATTCAACTTTGGTGATTTACTGCTACTACTAGAGCCACTCTGCAAATTGAATTGTGTTAAGGTGCCATATATCCTTGGAATATCTTTACAAATCACTTTATCGGCAAAAAAATACAGTAGACAGGAAAACCTTTTAAACGAGGAACCCACCGACCACTAATCACCCTTCCCCCAGACGACAACATATAATATAAACTTACCATTGCATTGCATATATTATGGCTGCCGATATTAGGGCTCCGTCCCCAGCCCTCAAGAAACGATCAGCTAGAGACTATCAGTTTGGAACACGAATTGGCGAAGGTTCGTACTCCACGGTGTTTTCAGCACTCGATATACATACCAATCAAACATATGCCATCAAAGTGCTCTCAAAGCGTCATATTGTCAAAGAAGACAAGATCAAATATGTTAACATTGAGAAGACAACCCTCCACAGATTAGGACAACAACATCCCGGGATTGTTCAGCTCTACTACACATTCCAGGACGAATCGTCTCTCTTTTTCGTGTTGGATTTCGCAGAGTACGGCGAACTCCTTTCTATCATCCGCAAGTTTGGCTCGCTAGCTGAACCCGTGGCAAAGTTTTACATGTGCCAGATCGTCGATGCTGTCAGATTTATCCACCTGAAGGGAGTTATCCATCGTGACTTGAAGCCAGAAAACATCTTAGTAAGCCACGATTTGAACCTCAAAATCACCGATTTCGGCGCTGCCAAACTCTTGGGCGACAGCGATGACAACGGCGGAGAAAAAATTGATTATAACGGCGTCAGTCAAGCACAAGATCCAAAGACAGAACGTAAGGGATCGTTTGTCGGCACTGCCGAATACGTGTCGCCAGAACTCTTGAAACACAACATTTGCGGGTTCGAAGCCGATGTATGGGCTATAGGATGCATTTTATACCAATTCTTCTACGGAAACCCACCGTTCAAAGGGTCTACGGAATACTTAACCTTTGAGAAGATCATTAACGTCGAATACTCATACCGTCCTAATTTACCAATGCCTTCCCACGTGCAAAACCTCATAGATAAGATCTTGGTCGCTGACCCGGCCCACAGGCTATCTATCTCACAAATAATGGCTAGTGACTGGTTCCTGGAGGTTCCTTGGAATGACCAGAACTATATCTGGCTCCGCAAAGTGCCCCGGTTCGAACCGTATACGGCAGGACAGACAGGATCGCAAACAGCTCCATTTGTCATGAAGAATGGATCCAACAGAAACATGAAACAGTCAAACTCGTACCAGCAGCTCCATTCTCAGATTCAGCAATCCGATTTTGGCATGATCCCTTCGTTGAGCAGAAAGTGTTATCTGCCTGCAACTAAGATAAAAGTTAATTATCAAAAACCAATGCAGTCCATTCAAACGATGCCAACTATACAATCTGTTCCACAAGGACAGACAGGTGCACATCCGCAGGCTCCTGGTCCTGTACAGCAACCTCCGTCACAGACAGGCCAGTTCGCCAGACGACCAACGGCCTCACCCGCAACATCATCGCAGAACATTTCACGTATTCCAGCATCTCCAGGAAGACCTCCACAAGAATCACCGAGACCACAATACACTAACTTGAGAAACAGCACGGCATTTGGACAAAATCCAGCTGGACCAAGGAAAATCTCCAATCTGCCAAAACCTGCTTTGCAAACACCAGTTGCTCCGCCAGCAAGTGCAGCAGCGCTTGCTGCCGCGACAGCAGGTAAGGCAAACAACAACTCGACTCCAAAGGTTCCAGAAAAACCTAAACTCAAGGCTAAGAAGTCGATGCAACAAACACAACCTCCGCAGCAAGTTCAGCCAGTGCAACAAGCACAACAGCAGCAGCCAACACAATCACAACAATCAAAAAAGAAGAGAGAAGATGACAGTACTGCTATCAGATTTAAGGAAATTTCAGAGTTATTGAAAGAGAAGGAAAAGATCTTAAAGATGGATGTCTTGTTCAAGCTGCAGCTCACGAACAAAGAGTTTACGACCCGTTCAACTACTCAGATCCAGGATGCACTTGAGAAGTTTGAGACGATATTGCGGAGTGAATCAGTACCGGTGGTAATGGTTGTGACCAACATGGCACGGGTATTTTTTATTGATAGTTCTCTCAATGTTGTTCTTATTGACTTGACAGCTAACGGAGGTAATGACTATCTGATGTACGACTATGAGTTTGAGTCGGTTGTTGTGGATGACGATGAAGGTATTGTTGGTGAGGAATTGTATGGATATCTTATTATCGAAGTGATGAACGATACAGGTACCTTTATCTTTTTGAGACGTATCAGTGAGATGGATAAGTTGAGTTTGAATGGGTTGGTTAAAGTCATTGATAAGCATGGAGATATTATAACTCTTGGTCAGAACCATGGGTGGATTGATTGTTTGATGATGGCGCGTGAAATGGTTACCAACGACGACAAGGAGAAAAAGGAGCCCCTCAAAGAGGACAAGAAGGATCTGAAGAAGTTGGAGAGAAAAGACACCAAGAAAGAAGAAAAGAGAGATTCAAAGAAAGAAGAGAAAAAGAAGAAGATAAGACGCAGCATCAAGAGGGCAGCTCCTCCCCACAAAGAGGAACGGACATTTAATAAGTTTGCTTATGCCGCCGCGGCAGCAGCTCACATTACCAAGGATTGAATGAGATAAGTATCATTTTTTTTAATTAAAATATATATAGATTGAAGTCTATTTGCGGTTAAGGTTGAGGAATCGTAACATCCAGTCAGTATACTGGCATTTATCGTTCAAGATCTCAATCGACTGTTGTTTTAGGATGGCTTCCACCGACTGTTCGTTTTGAACCCAGTTTTCAATCGTCTCGCTAGCCTGGAACCGTTCGTATTGGTGCTGATGAAAGTCCTTCAAAGCGTAGGGATCCTGACGGAGATCGAACTCCGGTATGGATTTGAACCCTCTCTCACCTTCTGACGGAAGTTTTTGTTTTAGTCCAGCTGCGTAGTCCGCACAGTACTGAATCGCGTCTGCGCGAGCTTGCCACTGAGGTGCAATTGTAGACTGGAAATAGCGAGCACACTCATCCCTGTTGATCTCGTTGAGGTGTTGACGAATCGTATCATCTGTAGCTGCTCGTGATAGACGAAGAAACGCCCGAATCCGGGTTGAAGAGTGGCAATTTTCTGGAGTAAGTAGCATTTATTGGTGACAATATTTTTTGTGTGTGCCCCAAATAAGGTGGTGAGAAATCTCTCAAGACCTTAAAAGATCAACCCCCAATGTCTGAAGCCACCGTAAAACCGTACGAATACGTTTTTGCATTGGCATTGGGCCAACATCTCATTGATATAAAGGACGGCTTGAATCCTATACAGGTCGGGACTTCCGGTGCAAGCGCTGAAGAATGGCTTCCAGTTGTCACAGATATCCCTTACGCCATCGCAGAACATATCTATACCGAAGAAAGACACCAGCCAAGTCTGTTGATAGATATATTTGAGGCAGTGATGATAGGAGTTCGACTGGATCCACAACATCTGAGATCCATTTCTACGGAATCGGTTCTAGCGGACCTCGATTTCCCCACACGCTCTGGTTCACCAGACAACATCAGTAAACAGTTGGGTTTGCGCTTTTTAGAACTATTGAAGAATATCATCATTCGCCACAACCTCCAGGTAGATATTTCCAGCCCACTTGCAACGCAAGATCGCGTGTTCAATACTGTTACGGTATACGCAGGGAAGTACTTGAGAAGGTGGTACCAGGAGTATACTTATTTGTTTGACTCAAACACCAAGTTGTTGCAAAGTCTAAATGAAGCAATTTTAAAGCTAAATCCAGAGGTTTTTACCCAGATTGACCTTTTTGATATCTTCCACCAACAACTCCTCGATCATTTCATGCTTGTCGGCTATGCTCACAATCCTGAGCAAGACAAGGAACGTATTAGCCAGTTACGCGAACGTGGAAATAATCTCATGGTAAATAAATCATACCCACAAGCAATACTGATTTACACATCGGCGGTGGAGAAATGTACATACCGCAAGAACGAATTCTTGCCTCCACTTATGACAAATCGTGCTATCGCATTTATCGGTCTTAATTGCTTTCGGGAGGCGATTTCTGACTTGAACACGGCTGTCAGCTTGGATAGAACCTATACCCCAGCATGGACTCAATTGGGCTACTGCCACTTGTATCTTGGAGATAGTCTTTTAGCATTGAAATCTTATCTCGCGGCTCTCCGGAGCACCGTGGGAGAGTTGGTGCCACTATCAATGGTTTCCGACGATGAAATGATTTCAGAATATCACCAGTCAAAAATCAGGTCCATATTGCCCCAATTCGTTCAAAAACTCTGTCAATCCATCTCGCTCACGGAAAAGAGATCATACCAGCAAAATGTACCTTCAACTGAGATCCGGAAGGTTGTAAGTGACGTCAGAAGAATTCTTGCAACTCTCAGAGCTGCGTGTCCAGATTCTGATCGTGAATACTATACATATTACCCTCATCTACGTGACTCGATGCTAACTTCGTTGTCAGAAAGAGCTATTCGATCTCGCCCAACGATTCTTACTCCAGAAGTAGCTCAGAATTTGTCCCAACCCGCCAGTATTCAGACGCACGTTGTTCAAGCTCAAATGCCTAGTCTCAATACACAGCAGCAACGAGATCAGGATCAAGATCAACGTCGTCAATCAGGACAGGAAACTGCTGGAGCTTTTGGGATTCGTAACTTTTTAAACGACTTCGGAGAGTTATTGGAAGGTTCTGTACGCGCTTCAGGTGGTGAACCAACCCTTCCTGTTGCTTCAGATCAACTGGATAGTGCTACTATGCGTGCAACAATGGATACAGGGATGGATCCTCCTACACAGGCACCACCTGCTGCTCCTGATGCTCGCATGCCTCCGCTTCCAATAAATCCTATAAGTGAAGCCTTACGTACTATTTTGCCAGATGGTTTAGGTCAAAATATTGGAAACATACTTTCTCAGTTTTCTGCCAACCATCGAGCATTTATTGATGGACAGGAGGTTCAACAGCAGCAGAGACAACCTCCACAGCTGCAACAACCTCCGCCGCAGGATCAAAGAGATGTATCTGAAGACCTCGATTAGTCAGTGCAACTGCTTATATTAAAACAATGGTCTGCGACCCTATAGAACAATATGAAAATGAAAGAACTACTATAACTTATAGGTATTATGAATGCAATAAAGGTCTACTTCTTTTCCTTCTTAGACTTCTTATCTTTCTTTTCCTTCTTTTCCTTCTTCTCTTTCTTTTCCTTCTTGGACTTCTTGGAGGATTCATCTATTTCTTCTTCGTCTCTCTTTCTTTTCTTGTCTTTCTTTTCCTTCTTTTCCTTCTTGTCCTTCTTTTCCTTCTTTTCCTTCTTGGTCTCAATTTCTTCGGTTTCTGATTCGTCATCAGAGTCAACAGTAGGAGCGTCAGCATCGGCGTTGTATGCACGAGCTTCAGTTATGTCAATCTTTGGTTGTTCTCTAACAACCTTGGAGGTGGTTCTCAAGTCACGACCTTCCAAAGCACTCAATCTAGATTCAACCTTAGCTCTAACTTCCAAACCAAAGTCACCAGAGTCATCTCTGTCTTCAGCCAAAGAGTCGTATCTCAAGGCAACGGCAGCCTTAGCGGCAAGAACTCTGGCAATCTTACCCTTGTTTCTACCGGTAGCTTGACCAACCAAGGTAGCATGGAACAATAAACCGTACTTTGGTGTGTCGTGCTTAGTCTTCAAGGCTCTGAACAAAGCCTTTTCAGCACCCAAGATTTGGATTGTCGATGCTGGAGCCTTAGCCAACGAGGTCAACGAACCAGCATGGGCAATCAATCTGGCACCAACCAATTCACCAACCAAAGCAGTCAAATTTGGAGCAATAGCCTTCATACGGGAAGACAAGTAGTTAGATAATTGTTCTCTGTTAGCGGAGAAGGCAATAATCTGTTCAGCTAACGATCTAATGTTAGCCAAGTCAACAGCAGTGATTTCAGTACCCATGGAAACTTCAGCAGCGGTCTTAACTTGTTCTTCAATTTCTTCTGGCAAGATTTCGGACAAATCCACTTCACTGGCGTTGGATCTGACACCCATGGTCAAGATGATTCTGGCGTAGGCAACGGAATCAGTGATCATCTTGGCCAATTCTGGGAAGTGCCAACCGTACCATTCCTTACAACGCATGGCATACGTATTTATTTGCTTGTCCAAGTCGTCCAATAAGGCAATGGCTTGCACAATCATAGTGTCAACCTTGTCAGCAGAGAACTTGAGCTTGTGACGACCAAGGGAGTGGGCCAAAGCCAAAGACATCTGCTTGATGGAAGAGTCATCCAAACCTGGCAATAATTCAGGCAAGAACTCCTTGATAGCTCTATGCAAGTCCAAGGACGCAGCATCAGAGACAACGGAGAAGTTCAATCCCAACTTGTTGATTGCATTACCCAACTTGGTTTCGGAGACAATCAAGGTAGCCTTCTTGTCAGACTTGGCTTCTTCCAACAATCTTTGCAAGTTTTCAGTAACACGACCTTCAATGATGGCAGTGGATTCTTCAAGAGCATTGGCAGCAGATTGAAACTTTTCAAAGCGATGGATTTTGAACTGCTCTGCCACCTTTTCAGCCGTATTCAAGTCTTCGATTAATGTGGTAGACTTGTGGATCTTCTTGTCGGATGCCTTCAACAAAGCATAACCGGCAGCGGTTTCTGTTAATACGTAAGCCATTCCGTGTTTTGTGTCTCCTGAAAACAGTTGAAATGCTCTGACGATGAGTGGAGTTTCTCTGAAAAATTAGATTCGATGAGGTAAAATTTTCAGTACCAAATATCAAGTTACACAAAAAAAATGCTGTCAATCTGTGTGCACGTGTAAAAGTGCACGCGCACACTTCTTTCTGAAGGCTATCCACCTCCAAATATTTCATTATGTACTAAAAATCAAGGATAAGCACTGAAATGCAACAATAAGAAATGGATAATCGAGATAGAAAGAGACAGGTGATTGACGAAGCAATAAAAACTACGAAGAGGCCAAATAAAACGACATATTTCTTCAACCCAGTTAATAAACTCACCAAAGATCAAAACGCGTCTGTCCAAACAACCAAGACACCTGCTCCCGCTACAACTGTTGATCCTTTGATAAAGAATTCTGCATCTTCGACCTTTGATCGTACCTCCAAGAATGTACCAACTGCAGAAGAAGAAATTATTCTTACAGATCTCGTACATCACCAAAGTTCAGATGATAGTTTTGATGGAATCAGATGGAGAGCGAGTCCTCGAAAATTTGTTAACAAAGACAAGATCCCCTCTTCACCACTTAAGAATACTACCGTTATTCAAGTCCCTGTATCCTCGGTAATTAACGAGCAAACTAATTCTGTATTGAATAAGTATGGAGCAGGTTTGAACAATATTACCACCCAAACACCAATAATCAGCCGAACATATTCGGATATTTCATCAACTACCAGCAAACATAAGCAAAAGGAAATACTGAACTCTCCTACCCTTCTACGATCAAAGACCAGTGGGTTGGACTCCTTGGTAAGATCAAAGGCAACACACAAGACCTCTTCAAATACCTTAAATTCTTGGATGAATAAATTTGAAGGCGATCCTAGAGGATCAGAAACTCCGGAAATAAAAGTAAATCCAGATGAATCGTTTGATCCGTTTTCTGATGATGATGAAGAACTCATTGCAGCTATAGACGCTGTTTCTCAAGCACAAACCACTATACAAGGTCAACCCAATGCTGTAGATATATTGAATGATCAAAGTGATACTTCGGAGGATCCATTTACTGATGACGACTCGGAGTTGATGAGTGTTATAGGAATTGACAAGTCTTCGTATACTCAACGAGAAAGAGAGCAGCATGAAAGAGATTCTAAGCATTCCAAATCATTTCAGAAAAGCATTTTAAAATTTGAAGAACTTCAACTTAAAAGCTTTCGAGCTGAAAAAGTATATGATGAAACTCAACTATCCTTTTCCCGATCTGACTTCAATAGATACCAGATTACTTCCATATTAAAAAACTTCTACGGTGCTGACCATCTGAAGGTACAGTTGATCCTCGATGTAACTGATAAAGATTCTCAAGTGCATAAACTTATAGTACGTGGGGAGTATACTGATCTCAATTTTCAACCAGGTGACGTTATACATGTTATTGTTACAGAGAGTAAGAATCCAAAGCTAATAGATGACACTCATAATTTACTTATCTGGAATCCAGACGTGTTACTATCGGCGACAACAGTAGCTCTGCAAATCAACTGTCCAAGAAAGTCTGTTTTGTTACACAGATTCAGGTATCCAGGCGAGCTGACAATTCCTTTAATTGTTGGCGAGATAACTCATAATATATTCCAAGAATGCTTTAAAAAAGAAAATTGGTCTCAGTCTTTCATGAATGAATTACTAAACTCCAACATAGAGGACTATTTGTTAAATATTTTTAGCATTGGTGCTGATGAAGCAAAAGTTAAAGATACCATTCGTGAACATTTGCCTTATTTGGAATCGTGGTTTGGTAAATACTATAAGATGCCGTTAACAAGAGATAATAGTATTCCAACCAGCGCATATAACAAAAATGTCATGTTTTCAGTGACAAATGTCTTAGATGTCGAGGAGAGCATTTGGTCCCCCATGTTTGGCTTAAAGGGAAAAGTGGATGTTACAGTTGAAGCGAAGCTTCTCAGTGACTCGGTCAAAGGTAAGTATTTGCTACCGATGGAAATCAAAACTGGTCGTGAATACATTTCCCATCAAGCACAGGCATCTCTTTATTCGTTGTTGTTCAAAGATAGGTATGATATGGATCTTGCGTCATTTTTACTTGTCTACACTAAAGAGATGATAACAAAGAAGTGTGAAATTAGCATCTCCGATCTTAAATCCTTAATCAGTTTACGCAATCGTGTGTCGAAATACTTCAAAGAAAATTCACGCGATTTGCCTGAGCTTATGAGAGGTTCTGTTTGTGACAGATGTGATGTTCAACAATCATGCATGACGATAAACTATTTGACAGAGAATGGCAAGGCAGAAGAATGCGGTATCCCGGAAGAAATCTACAATGATTATGTGGAAGAATTGACTAATCCATATTATAAGGAATTCTATAATTATTGGGATGATCTCTTGACAAAAGAAGAGGGTGTGATAAGGAAATCAATAAAGTACTTATGGACATTAACAGCAAGACAAAGAGAAGAATCTGATGGTATGGCCGTAGCTAATTTGAAAGTTGTATCTTCTAACGATGTTGAAGATGATCAGAGCCAATTTCAGTATTCATTCACGAGGCTGACAGGAGGTTTATTGCATTCGCAGATCACTAGGTCTGACCGTGTTATTATAAGTGATGAAGTTGGTCATTTTGCTATTGCGATTGGCACTGTCAATTCAATTAGTGAAACTACCGTAACGCTTACTACCAATAGGAGGATAATCAGCGCTGATATGAAGTTAAAAGATTTCAATCAACTGAACAATCAGGTTTTCAAAGGGGTTTTAAAAGTGTCCCAAGCTCGTGCTGATGAAAAGTCGAAGACTTTTAGAATCGATAAAGACGAAATGTTTTATGGCCTTGGATTAGCAAGGTATAATATTCTAAACTTATTCTTGTCAGGGGGGGATATACAGCGTCGAAGAAAAATTGTTGATTTAGAACCACCAGAATTTGGCAAGATGTTACCATTTAATCCTGCTACAAGAGAAAAGTTCAATACGGATCAGGTTAGAGCAATTGAAAAGGTCTTGAGTTGTAATGATTATTCATTGATATTGGGTATGCCTGGTACTGGGAAAACTACTGTTATAGCTGAGCTTATCAGAATGTTGGTAGAAAATGGGAAAACCGTTTTATTAACCTCCTACACTCATTCTGCAGTAGATAATATCTTATTGAAAGTGAAGGATTTTGGAATTGATATTCTTCGAATTGGGCATCCGTCTCGTGTACATCGAGATATCCAGATGTTCATACCAGGTAAAAATGAAATTAAAACCCACAAAGCCTTTTCAGAAGTCTATATGAATCCACCAGTTGTTGCAACTACTTGTTTGGGAATTACTGATATTTCATTCAACTTGAGAAATCAGTTTGATTACTGTATTATAGATGAAGCATCTCAAGTATCTATGCCTATCAGTCTTGGTCCATTACGTTTCTGCGATAAATTTGTATTGGTCGGTGATCATTTGCAACTACCCCCTTTGGTCCAGCATTCAGACCCTAAAGTTAAGAAGGGATTGTCGCAATCTCTTTTTAAAATACTTGCAGAAGCACATCCTCAAAGCTTGGTAAATTTAACATACCAGTACCGGATGTGTAACGAAATCATGCAATTATCAAACATTTTAATTTATAATAATCAGTTGAAATGCGGCTCAGATGAAGTCTCAAGGCAGGTTTTGAAAATAACGAGCCCGCAAAACATTGAAAATCATCTATCTAACAGCGATGGTAAACCGCTGTGGTTACATGAAATCATCAAGGAGAATAAAAAAGTCCTTTTCTTGGACCATGATAAACTTCCGGCTCTTGAACGTGTGTTGGGAGATAAAATTGACAACCCAGTTGAAGTCGAGCTTGTTCGTCAAACCGTGGAGTGCCTAATTGACTGTGGAGTTCAAGAAAGTAGCATAGGGGTCATGTCCTTCAACAGAGCGCAGTTAAAACTGCTTAAGCATTGTTTAGGTGGAAGAAAAGAATTGGAGATCTTGACAGCGGATCAGTTTCAAGGTAGAGACAAGGACTGTATAATTATTTCACTTGTGAGATCTAATCGGGAGAATAAAGCAGGTGATTTGGTAAGAGAATGGAGAAGAATTAACGTTGCAATCACACGGGCAAGATCAAAGCTTCTCATTTTGGGTTCAAAATCGACTCTTTCCAGTGTTGGCTCCATTAAAAGTTTCTTTAACTTGCTTGATGACAGAGGTTGGATCTATGATCTACCTCTGAAGGCGGACACGTTCTACAATTACGCCTCCAAAAGTCAAGTAAAGGGTTCTAAGGATCCAGAAACAAAATCCGAAAACTCTAAGCTTGTGAATAATAATCCAGTATTGAGAGATGTTATTAATAGTATGAAGTAATGATAATGACTAATTTAATAATAAGAAAAGGCTATAATGACTAATAGAAGAATAAGACAAGGTTATAATGCAAAGAAATTAAATTCTAATTGTCCACCGCCAACGATATTGTTCCATCGAATATTAACGTTGTTTTCGTTGAAATTAACGTTGACGTCGGCATCGTTTTCTTCATTGTTTTCGCCATTGTTATTATCTCCGTCTGCTTGTGGTCTCCTTTCCTGTTCTCTTCTTCTCCAGTTACGAACAGCATTACGGATAAAGATTCCCACAAAAAATAGTGTTGTAAGTGCGAGTATAAAGTAGTCACCCAATTCATATTCAGCATCAAAATCATCAAAAGTGGTTCCCTCCAGGTGGGCCTGAGCTCTCGAAGTTGGCTTATCTTCCTCTATCTGATTGTTTCTGCTAATTTTCTTGAATGCAGAGAGCCAACTGTAGTTCTCCTTCTGGTCGTCCTTCTTACTATCAAACAAGTACTTTAACCTCAAGCGTAATAATGCCCAACTGATCGGTATTTTATAACTAATTAAAGTTTTTTCATCTTGTAATGATTTATACTCCATACTAGAGTCATAATATCTCTTTGCCATGTAATAATCAGTATGGTTGATTGGGCCAAGTCCCATTTCATACATGTACCCCAAATTATAACATCCATGAGAGGACGATTTGCAGGACATTTTGTAATACAAGAATGCATTTTTATAATCAACAGGAAGTACATCAGGCACACCATTGAAGTATAAATCACCCAAGAAAATAGAAGCATCCACATTGCTGGAAGATGCCCTTTCGAGGAATGTGATAGCAGCCCGAATTCTCTCCCTTGAAAAGGTCTTCCTGTCATATTTCAGGATAATTGGTTCAAGTTGGTATAATAAATATGCGGCCGATACTTGTGCTGGTTCAAACCCTTGTTCTGCAGCAATCAGGTATGCGAGCAACGCATTCTTATAGTGCCCTTGAGTTAATTCATCAAATGCATACTCCAAATGGGGTAAAAAAAACTGCTCTAATCTCTCAATAAAGTATCTATAGTAGATAACAGTAATGGAACAAGAAGTATCACGCTTCGGGTCCAATTTCTGTGTCACTCCAGATTGATGAAACTCCGCAAAGTGGTATAAAGCTGGAGTGCTGCCTGCAAACACGCCATTCCTGATATTTTCATAGATGTCTACTCTTAGCTTGCTAGTTAGAATGTCTTGGTTTGGAGAAATTTTCATCAATAGGTTAGCAAGGTGTATGCTTTTACGGGCCGATTCTGAGGATTCAGTTTCTATTGCTCTCTTGTAATATTCAAATGCCGCCGTGATATTTTTCTCTTTTATAAGGCCACATTCTTCTATGTATCCCAAATCATTCATAGCAGAAGTTGTGCGGTGAATTCGAAGTGAAATATCTAGAAGTTCTTTGGCTTTACTAACATCTTTTTCAACGCCATATCCCTTAAGGTAAAAGTGAGCTAACTTAGCCTGGCAACGACTTAAGAAAATCTTATCTAAACTGGTGATACCACGATAGTTGTTGGAAGCATATCTTCTGGCTCCCAATTTAACACAAGCTTCAAATTGCTTGGCTGCTTTAGTTAAATTTTTCTCCAAAAAGTAGTCACCTTCTAAAAAGGTCAACCCGTTGTAATAGAAATTGCCAAACTCTTGATCTTCAAATTGATTAGAGTGGAATTCGTCAAGATCCTTTTTTTGATTGGCGTAATGTTTTGAAGTGAAATAAACTGAACTGTGTGTTTCACTTATCTTATCACCAAAGAGGCCACCACTGAAGTCAGGAACTCTGATGTTATATTTTATGCCCTCACCTTCGTGTTCTTTGTCGTTATCACGCAAGTTTTTGATTCCACGATTTGATAAATGAGCGTAATAATGGAGTGCAAGAGCACAGTTTTGAGGTACATCTATCCCCTCAAGATTTCTATATGCCATTGCCAAAATAGCATTGTTGTCATCATTCTCCACTGCCATTTGGTAATACATAATGGCTTTGGCTTTATTAGGAAGGATCTCGCCAAATAATCCCGTGGAAGAAATAAATCCTAACATAAAATAGGCGTGTCCATTTACTTCAATCGACACTGTTTGTTCGTACAAGTTCTTTGCTCTCTGATAGTCAGCCTTGATTGAAAATTGGCCGTACATCAATAGATCAGCCAACATAACCATGGCTGTCAGGTTGCCCTTTTCAACATTTTCTTCTAGCTCAGCAACTAGATGGTTGGCAAATTGTGGTGGATCAATCAGTTTCTTTCCGATTGTCACATATTCATTACTCAGGGTGTTGTACTGAGGGACATAGATATTGTCTATATTGGCACTAGTATAAACTCGTGGTGGATTCCAGTCTTCTTTAGACCATAGTCCCAGATGCCTATCGTATTTAAGAGCATCTACTCCAATTACCACCAGTGAGACTAATGTGAGGAGAACGCCTGATAGTTTCATTGCCACCTGCAGCCTTGTACTGATTTCGGTGGAGTTAACTGAAGTACGTTTTCCGAAAACTGGAGCACCTGCATGTTGCAGTTATCTGCAGGCAACGTTTAGTGGGTTGAAAATGCCAGATATCCACGACTCCTTTTTCACCGCAGCAAACAATTGCAACTCGGAAACAAGTTCAATTGGTAGTTTTCGAATCAATTGGACAGATTTTGAAGTATCCAGTATATTCCGAGTACGATGCAATCACCGCCGACACAACTTCTTGATCATTCGATGAGTTCGTCGTCGAACGAGGCCATCTTCAGATCGGCACCCATGACGTTGGTTCAGTTCTTTGTGACCATCGAATTGGCCCGAGATATGGTCCATACTTTGGGAAAGCTCGGTTCTGTTCATTTCCGAGACTTGAATTCCAAATTAACGCCATTCCAGCGAACATTTATCAAAGAAGTCAGAACAATCGATGGTATAGAATCGAAGCTCGATTCTCTCTACTCGATAATGACCAAACATGGCACCTTGAGGTCTGATCCATTTGTGAACTTTTCTGCTGACTTGCAGCAACTTCCAACGACTTCAGAAATGGACGACATCCTGGCTAAAATATATGATTTTCACGAAAGAATCAAACATCTCGATAACTCATATAATGACTTGGACAAACAAAAACTCAGGTTATTAGAAAATAGATATGTGGTTAACGCTCTTAGTGAGTTCCATAGATCTGCATTGACAGCTTCAGAATTCAGCCACAGCAGCAATCAGTTAGCGAACAATGATGAGGATGATGATGAAGATGTTCTCCTCTTGAACAATCGTAACCACAGTTTGGAATTTGGCAATGAAACTGCAAACCTCGAAGATTCGGGATTTGATTCGATTTCCGGAACCTTTGAATCAGAAAAGATTCCCTTGTTGAGAAAACTTTTGTGGAGAACTGTCAGAGGTAACTTATACTTTCATGAGATACCCATCACTACTGAAAAATTACCCAAAGCCAACACCAAGGATATAGATTTGGTTGATAAAAGTGTTTTCATCATATATGTCCACGGTGATATCTTGAAAACACGCGTCAGAAAGATAATTCAGTCTCTTGATGGGACCATTTTCGATAACGTGAATGGTGGTGAAGAATCGCGCACTGCTACAGGAGATGAATTGAATAATAAAATAGATGATTTGAATAGTGTGGTGGCCAGTACCAAGGAGCATTTGATATCAGAGTTAGTAATTTTCCAGGACTCGTATGCCAACTACTGCTATTGTGTGCAAAGGGAGAAATTGATCTACCAAAACCTTAATAAATTTGATGAGGACAGTACCAGACGGTGCCTAGTTGGTGAGGGATGGATCCCACAAGCTGAATTGGAAGTCATCCGTCAAACATTGCGTGGCTTGGTAACAGGCAGATCTAGTGTTGGCTTAGAGGAAGGATACGCTCCAAGTAGCAGCTCCTTATTTGCTCTTGATGATAGTGCTGATGTTGACGAATCCAGTACCTTGATTGCCGTGGTGAACGAGCTTTCAACGAATCGTACACCACCAACTTTTCATAAGACTAATAAGTTTACAGAAGCATTTCAGCTGATAATTGATGCTTATGGAATTGCTACTTATCAGGAAATCAATCCTGGTCTTGCTACCGTTATCACATTTCCGTTCATGTTTGCAATAATGTTTGGTGATTTAGGCCATGGTTTTATTGTGTTCTTGGTAAGTTTGTACTTGATCAGAAATGAGGTCTACTTTGGGGCCATGAGAAATAAAGACGAAATCTTTGAAATGGCATTTAACGGGAGATACATTGTATTGTTAATGGGTGTATTTTCCATGTACACGGGTCTTATTTATAACGATCTTTTCTCAAAGTCCATGACTCTTTTCAGGTCTGGATGGGAGTGGGAATTTCCTGAAGGTTACGACTTCAATAAAGATGGACCAATAACATTAACAGCAAGGAAGTTGGCAAGTACCTATGCCATTGGTTTGGATTGGGCTTGGCACGGTGCTGAGAACAATTTGCTTTTTACGAATTCTTATAAAATGAAGTTATCAATTTTGATGGGCTTTATTCACATGAACTATTCTTTCTTTTACAGTTTGGTTAACTATCGGTTTTTTAATTCCCGGGTAGATATTATTGGAAATTTCATCCCGGGATTTTTGTTCATGGAGAGCATCTTCGGATACTTAACATTGACGATTGTATATAAGTGGTCCGTGGACTGGCTTGGTAAGCAGAAGCAGCCCCCTGGATTGCTTAACATGTTGATCAATATGTTTTTGGCTCCTGGAAAGGTGGAAGAACATCTTTATCCGGGGCAGGCCTTTGTGCAAGTCGTGTTAGTCTTGATTGCTATGGTATGTGTGCCATGGTTATTAATTTATAAGCCATTAGCGTTAAAGCGTCAGAACGACCGTGCAGTGCAATTAGGGTACAGCGATTTACACTCGCAGAGCAACCATGCTATTCAGTTACACGAAGAAGAGGAAGCTGTAAACATGGAGAACGAGTTAAACTACGATCCACCTGATGATGTCGACCTCTTGGATGATAACTTTAGATTCCCCAACGATATTGAGCCAATGCATCATAATTCCGGTCACGGGGAGGACGAAGAGTTCAATATTGGAGATGTCGTCATTCACCAGGTGATCCATACTATTGAATTTTGCTTAAATTGTGTGAGTCACACGGCTTCGTATTTGAGGTTATGGGCTCTTTCACTTGCCCATGCACAGTTGTCGTCGGTGTTGTGGTCTATGACTATTCAGAACGCTTTTGGAACTGTTGGTACTACAGGTATTATTATGACCGTGGTATTATTTGCTATGTGGTTCAGTTTAACGGTTTGTATTTTGGTGGTAATGGAGGGAACTTCTGCCATGTTGCACTCCTTGAGATTGCACTGGGTTGAAGCGATGTCCAAGTTTTTTGAAGGTGAAGGCTATGCTTACGAACCCTTTACTTTCGAGTCGATAGATTTGTAATATGGATTTTTGGTTGCTATATTTTCCATGATTGGCTGTCCCGTTCAATTTTTACGGCTAGCCATAACAATGTCAAACAGGCAGTACTGACAGAGAGCATGACTCCATTGTAGATGATGCAGTTACGGTAGTCATTAGCATTCATCCCCAGGTTGGTGATAAGCAAGCCACCAATGGGTGAGCCGATCAAATTTCCCACGCCTCTCATGAAGTACATTAGTCCTGACAAAGCCTGATAGTTTGCGACACCGAATAATTCCAGCATACAGGTGGGCAAAAGGCTAATGATGGCACCGGAAAAGATACCATAGATGACAATAAATGAAATGTACGTAGAACGAGACTCCACAAGCCAGAGTGCAAAAATAGATATCGAGGAAAGAACACTGCAGATGATGATCATGTTTAACCGACCAATTTTATCACCGCCAAAGCCGAGTATAATCTTAAAGATGGCGTTGATAGCGTTGTTGACCCCAATAAATATGGCACCTTGGTTCTTGGTGAATCCCATGGATTGAGCATATTTTGACATGAAAATCAATGGAATCAAGTAACCTGCCGACTGTAGAAGGGAGCCACTAAGTTGGAGCCATACTTTTATTGAGCCAAGCTGCGACATATTGAACAACCTCTTGGTGTTGGATCTGAAATTTGACTCCTTTGGAGTTACCATAAGGCTACTAGCCAGGAGAGACAATAACAATGTAATAAAACCCAAAATCCGCAAGCACCATTGCCAGTCGTACTTGTTGATTAAGTACTCAGTAAGTGCCGCCATGATCAACCCTCCAAATCCTGTGCCACTGAAAATAGCACCCATGGCAATTGCTCGGTGCTTGTTGAAGAACATCGGGGCACATACCGCAGGGGGGATATACAAGACACTGGAGCCAATTCCAAACAATATTCCCTGGAATACGATAAACTCTGCAATGTTGCGGGCAGATCCAGCGATAATAAGTCCTAGAGTCATTACTATCGATCCAAACAACATGACGGTACGTGGTTGGAAGTAGTAAAGAAGTGTCTTGTTAAATATCCCACACATGTATGTCAATGTGGTAGCAACGGTACCAATAAGAGCTACCTGTGACTGTGATTTATTATACAAGGGACCCTGTGATGAGGTATAAGCCTCCTGGAAGACCCCGAACGTAAAACCTATACCGAATACCGTGAAATTGCAGAGAAACCCAGATGCAATGACCCGAAGACCATCTTGGTTCTCCTTAATGATCTCCCATAGCAGTTTTGCTTTCCTTTCGAGTTCGTTGCGTTGATGTTGTTGCAGGGAAATAGTTCTTAATTCTACATCCATTGGGAACAAAAAGATTAAAGCGACGATCAACCCTGAATCGAATATTAATTATTAGTGTGGGGTAAAGCGAACAATAAAAGCAAAGAAATAAAAAGATGCGGCTCTATCATAATTTCGTATATATTTTTTACTGGAATGTTTTTAGTCGTCCAATACGATTCGTTTACCAGATGTGAGCATGCGCTGGACTTCGTCTAAGGTCCAGGGTCTGACTCTGTTTCTCATTTTATTGTGTAGTTTTTCTTTGACGAACAGAACTGGGCAGTTGCGGCGAAGCGCCTCGTCCTCAATGAACTTAATAATTTTGGACCGAGTGTGCCTAAACTGGCGTTCAGACAGACCATGAACCTTAAGCCACTCAGTAGTGGTGATTTCATTCTCCGCAAGTTCACGTTCAAGACTCTTGAAATCGTCCCACATCTCAAAGAGAGTGGTTGCTTGTCTTGAAAGACGTCTGTTTAACACTTCTTGACGTCGCAGGTGATCTTGTGTGGTTCCAATGCCCAGAACATATGTTGGGTTACGAACTACTGTCCGAGGCGACTTCAGGGCGGCAGGCGACATGATTTGGATGTATGGGGGCGGAGGCGCCGCATATGCAAGATTAGACTGTGTTGGTTGTGACTGACTGGCGGCGGTAGCAGGTTTATAGTTGATCTTTGAGAGGAAATCCACTGTGTTGTTCACACTTTGCTGTAAATATCCCGAACTCTTGTTCACTAAAAGTGACAGATCGCGCACCGCAAATTGAGCCAAGGGAGTCATATTTTTGCTGCGAGAAGAGAGAAGTACCATGAGGCCATCAATTGAATTCAGTATACGCTGGAAACAATCGGCCTGTACCTCAAACATTTGGTTCTGCTTCTCAATAAAAGTAGTTAGGTGCTGGTAGAGATTTTCATGCTTTGTTTCAAGGGCCAGGATTTTGGCCTCGAGCTGTTTGATGCGGAAGTCACTATTATTGGAACTGGATTGCGGCAGCAAGGGACGAGGTATGAGGGAAGGTGCTCCATCAAGCGTTCCCTTATCCAGGACAAATTTCACAAAGGCATTAAATGCAGAAGAATTAAAGATAGAATGCATGGAAAGGGGGTTTTCGGGATACTTTTGTTTTATTGCAACCATATCCTGGCACAAGATCCGACGTAAATGTGAAAATAGTTGTTTTAAATTTGGGGAAATATTTATAGAATCGTTATCAATAAAAGGAAATATCTGTGCAATGATTTCTTGTGGAGGATCGATTGAGTTGCGTGGCAAGTCGTATTCACCAAATGACTCGAACCCTGAGAGCTTGAGTATTGCTGTGTGAGGTATGTTGGAGATGGATGTCAGAGGAAGTTTGGTTTCGGTACTAAGATCATATTCGGTGGTAGTTAGTAACTTCTGAAGATTTATATCTTTGTGGTTAAGCCCCATTAGTGATATTGCGTGAATGGAAGCCTTGTGTAGTTGGTTATATGAGATAGTTGAGAGCTTTTGCGACCCATTTAAAAGACTGATATTATCGAGATCAAGCAGCTGCGTGGCAGTTATTTCGATGGAGCCGTACTCGTCAGGGATGTGGAACCTACTAAATAGGTATGCAGCCATGGCAAGATGAGGACATAAATCGACGTACTTGTGGCGGAAGTATGCATAGTATTGTGACTCTGAGTGGATGACGAGAGTGTCAACGTAGTTGGTTTTATGTATAGAGATATCAGTAAGCTTTATATCTCGCTTTTGGGCGTTCTTCATGTGTAGGGAATGGGAGAGAGAAAAGTCAAGCTGGGTCCGCAAGAGCTTGTGCTTGTTAAGGTACTTGGTGGGAGATGAAGATACCCATAATGATGTTATGAGGTTATGGTAGTCGTTTATTGTATGTTCCCGGGTGTCCTGGGAATCATCAGAGTCTGACATTGAAACTAATAGTTTGAAAATAAATCAACGTTACGAAACACATGGAAGGGAGACCAGATCTATTTATAAAAACACACCTAGCATCTTACATTGATAGAAACAAAAATATGTCAAGGAAGGGGCCAAGAAAATAATTAGAAAAACGTAATTTATCGTACCAACGTGAAATGCTGCCGAGAAGTCTAAACCCAGTTTCCCACAGGAAAACTAAAACAAAAAGCGTGATGAATGACATAAGAAACGATTTATTCCAGAAATCATACGCCATCGTACATACAGGTGCAGCACTAAAATTTTCCTCGGACTTTTTTGTGCAGATACCCTTACCCAAAAGGATGCGTGGAATGTCGGAAGTTATGTTACATTTTCCCAAAACGATGTAACTTACGTGATTTGTGTGTGTATGTGTGTGTTATATGCTCTGCGCCTACTATCGGTGATCCAGAGGCGGATCATGACTACGATTATTTTTTTTCGGAGGCTGAGGGATCTGCACCATGCAAGTGAAATTTCTAAAAATTATGAGTTTTATTAACACATATATTTCGGGCAAACCACGAATTATAATTCCAGCCGATAATTGATTACATACGTTGCATGTAAATTTATTGCAAAATTTCTTATTGGTTATTATTATTTACAACCTGAGATTCTTGAATTTCACCATTTCTGTTACCTATGTTTATTTCCTGTTAACATTATCCTCTACGACATGGAATAAAGTTTGCCTTTGGCTTTTCTCAGGAGATACATAAAACTTTAATTTTAATAGCTTATTATTAAACTTTCAGACAACGGTACAGTGGTGTGGTACCCCACTTGTTGTCCCCCTCATCCCCCCACTCTCAAATCAGTTAGAGGATTGACAATCAGAGACAGCCAAATAAACTTTTCCCGTATATTATGTGGTAGTATTTTTTTATATCCAATTCGGGAAGAATCGGCCACAAAGAAAACATTATTTTTTTCTTTTTCAGAGCCGGTCACCGCTTATGAATTCTGGAAGTCCAGATGACTCTAGGAAATTTCAGTAGATGAGCTCTTGGATTAACATATTTGCTTATACCGAGATGGATCATCATCAGATCTAATTACAGGTCATCAATAATTATTCCATCTTCTGTTCTCATTGTTCAGATCAACATATGCGTTTTTCTGCGCAATTCTCCTTCTCATACTTCTGGCCCACAACTTTAATTAACTGTTTTATCACCAATTGTTGTACAAAAAAAACATCACGCAATATTCTTCTAGAAGGCTCTAATTTGTTATTTTTATCAGACCTAAACTAATTAATAAATAAAATATTCTGTAAATCGCTAATACACTTCATCAATCTCATCTCTGTCTTCTCTTTCGTCAGTTTCCACCTCATTTAATCTCATCCCCATTTGCACAATAAGTTTGCTTAATTCAGAACGTACTTCGTAATTCATAATCTCACTCAAATTCGTATCGTCTAACCATTCACGTGACACTTTAATCACACTATCCAATTCTTCGTTATCATCAATACCTGGAATAACAGTTACAATCAATTTAACCAAAGAAGTAAAACTCAAAATTGTTAGGTTCTTGCTGTCTTTTAATGCCAAGTGACTCAACAATTTCTTGGCATGTGAAATGTCATCCCGGATAAAGTAGTCTACCACAAGTGAGGAACACAAGGTAATGAATTGTTCTGGTTCCACCAAATTTAACGCAGTAATCAACGACTTCTGTGAAACTAACGACGGATTCCAGTTAGAGGCTGTCTCTGTCTTGCTTTCCAAGTGTTCCTCTTCACTTTCATAAATTTCATGGTCTGTCAATTCTTGACCTTCCATAATAAGTTTAAAGTTCTTCAAATACCCTGTGATCTCATGATCCATATCCTCCAACAATTTAGGCGCAAAAGTGCTACTCACAATAGCTCTGAATAAGCTGAAATACTTGTAAACATTGCTGCCCTTGCTCAAAATCTTCTCTATGGCTTCCACATCCTTCTGAATCTGTTCCACTTCTCCTTTGTTTTGCAACAACTCCAAATACTTCATGTTCAATTGGTGAATTATTTCCAATACTCTCCAGTTCACAATGATAGCATAGTAGTCATCCTTATTCTGCTGGTAGTGGTCATCTTTTTTCTGCTGGTAGTATTCAGCAAACTTAATATGGTTCAGGCCATCATTAATGCCAAAATTAATTGGCCTTTGTTCAATCAAGTTAGTCAATCTTGCAATGAATTGCTTGGAACCTAATAAAGATAAACCATCTACTTCAATCAATTTGCTTAATTGCTCCAAAGATTTGCTTTCACCTTTATAACCCAAGTTTAGGACTAAAGAACCCTTAATAGCGAGGTTGGTCTCAATCACAACAGATGACTTTGGGTACTTGGTGTTCAACAACTTACCCACAATCAAGTTTAAAAAGCAATTTTCAAACGTTACTTCACATGAGGATAAGAAAATGTAATCCTTGACTAATTGTTGCCAGCTTGTTCCACTTCCTGATAACCTGCCTAAGATTGCTTCCTTTCTAGCATCTTCCACGTGCAATGGATACTTGAAGCCCAAAAACACCAACAACCAGTTCTTAAATAAACTTGAGAATGATTCATCGTCCAAATTATCTTTCTTTTCCTTTTGTTCATTGAAATCAGTTATCCTTGGATAAATTATGCTTGCCAAGCTACCAAGAATCAACATTACCTTAACCAAACTCCAGAGCTGAATAATAACTGGGGACGGATGAGTCAACGTAAATGGTAACAAGTCAAAGAATGGCAATGCACTCAATCCCTTGATGTCGTTAGGACTCCCTCCTCCAAATAAGGAAGTGGTCATCACTGCAGCCATTCCTCCTAATAAAAACTTATTGTTGCCCTGTTGGGCTTGTTGTTGAAATTGTTGACCAGCAATTGGAGAAGAGAAAGCTTGTGAATTGTTACTGTTGTTACTGTAAGATCCTTGAATTGGGGTAGTATTAAAAGCTTGATCGCTACCATTGGGGTAAAATCCAAACCCTCTAGTTTGCATTTGGTTGGATATTCCATTCTGGTGAGAATTCTGTTGCTGTGGGCGTAAATTGGCATCCTGTATGATTCTTTGCAACTTCGCATTCTGATCTCTTAAGATCTCATTTTTCTTTTCCAAATGTTTAATGTACTCTGTAGCTTTTGTCAATACACTGGCTTTGTTCAACTTAGAAGCTGGAGTTAAACCTTCCAAGTCAGCCAAGGAAACATCATTGCTGCCAGCTGCAATTCTCAAGGAAGGGACAGCATCTCTTAAAGCTAAAATCTTGGAATTGATGTTAGTTCTGTACTTCTTTTCAATCATATTGTGAGATGTCTTGTCCTTGGCTTTTGTTTTGGTGATTTTGCCTGACTTGTTGGTAGCTCTTGGCTTCAAAGAAGCATCTGAGTCATCACTTTCATCCTTTATTTTGGCTGCGGATAATTCGGGCGAGGTGTGGGCTGAGCTAATTGAAGGTTGTGTGGTTGGAGTATCCTGAGAACCACGGGAGTCTGTCTGTGACATAGTTGTGGATGAGGTATGGGCACTCTCTCCCGATAATAACTCATTAACGGGGTATTGGGTTTGAATTTCATTAAAGATGGAGTTGTCGTAATATGTGGATTGGATATTGGGGTTCGTTAAATCCTGGTTTATGTAGGCAGGGAATACATCAGTCGGTAGCGTTGATTCGTCTGCTGGTTGCGAGCCTAATGACATTGTATTGAACTTCGACTCGTCGCCACTTACCGAAGACGGTGAGAGGTTGTTGAGCGTCCCAGAGATTGCATCCAAGAAGTTATCTGCTGTATCAAACTCGTAGAAATTGTTCTCAAAGTCCGTCATATCTGGTGATGTCCTCGCAATATTCTAATGATAGATGCTCCTTATTATTGTGTGTATGGGGTGGAGGCAAGGTTGCTGTGGGATTCTTTTTTTATTTTCTCAATAGTATGTTATTTCAGTTAGCTAGGACTGGAACCTAAATTATCTCAGAGTTTCCAGTTGCTTACTACAGGATAAAATCAAGTATAGGTCGGTAAGATTTGTCTGTGAAACAGAGAGTTGTTATGTGTTTTTGTTCCCAAAGATAACAAATGTTAAATGAACACAGGACAAATCGCCTCATATATATTGGCAGGAAAACAGCTGTTGTTTGAAAGAAATTTCTAAAAAATCAGGTCATAATTATGTGCATGTACGTGGTCTATAAATCGTGTATATGCACTCCTTTCTCCATATGCAAGGAAGCACTGGTACTTCCTTGTTCCGAGACAGTACCGAATGTATGGCTGCAAGTTTCAAATTGTAGTTTGTCTTATTGGTTATGGTCATAATTTTTCACCTTTGGCACCTTTTGATGTGATTTCATGCATTATCAGCCGAGATTTGAACCTACATTTATGCTTTTGATTCTAAGAGAATTTCGGCAGAATACCGCGCGGCGGTAAAACCCGTCGAGGATGCATACACTAATTTTTTTTTTTATTCATTTTGTTCCTGGTTTTTTCAATGCCGTCACGTCCCTGGAAAAAGAATTTTCAAGGTAAGGGCAATAAATAATTTGGATCTCGTCCAATACTTTCTCTGAAAATATAAAGTTAAAGGTCACCAATGTGTATTACTTCCTACTATAATGGAGGAAGACTATCCCTACACACAGGGCACTGAAGCTTATACTTCATCCAACTTTCTAAGCACTCGTAATGGAAAATATGATGACATGGGGTTATCATGTACTCCTTCTTATCATTTATCTTCTTCCGCGCTTCTTCTCTGTCCTCTGCAAGTATTGGGAATTGAACCCCTGTCATACAAATAGGACAGGTGCACGTTGTTTCAATAATGCCATCGTTCGCATTCTCAGGATTGATTCCCGCCAAGAAATCTGACGCAAAACCTCCGTGTTCCAAATCTTTAATCTCTAAAACCTGTTGGTAGTCATAAGCTTTCGGCAACCATTTTTCATTTACCCAGAAACGAGGTCCCAACCGCGATTGCAAAAACAAAATAAAAATTTGAAGTGAAATCCAATTCGTTACCACCATAGATAGCACAGGGTCATAACGATGTCTTAATATGTTGTTCTTATGCAACGTTAAGTAGTATATGGGTACCAACCTCAAGTAACTTGTAACAAGGATAAACTCCCAGCTAAATGTCTTTCTTCTATTCTTCACGGTATTCCTCAAGAATTGTGGGATCCAATAGGAGTTTAGAAGCAAATATGCGACATACTCAAAAATACGTCTATATTTGATTCTCCACATCATGGCGTTTACAAGTAAAACCAATCCGATGATTGTCAATGAAAAACCACTCACAAAGATACTATTGAAGAAAGACTGTTCTTCAGAGGCTGTAGTAACGGGAATAGCTGGCACCGTCGTTTCCGGTGTCGCTGGAGTATTTGTTGTTGGCAAAATTGGACCATCTGTGTTAGTGGAGTTATTGCTTTCTTCAGCACCGCTTGCAGTACCACCTCTCAATATTTCCCACCATGAGCTGCCTCTCTCGTTAACTTGTGTTGAGACAACACTGACCATAAAGCGTAGTTCAAAAACTCCACATGTAATAAACAATACAACAGCGATACAAGCAAAAATTAGAAATAACTCTTCCGATAGAGTTGAAATCAACAAAAAAATAAGAGAGACCAATAAATCTTGCATCCAGATAAAATATAATGTCCATGACGAAACGCCTGATAATTGGCCTGGAGTTCTGATTTGTTTGATCTGTCTCAAAAAGATAGCCAACTGAATAGAAACTAATGACAAAAATACCACCAAAATCGTCCTTTTCCGTGATATCAATACCTCTGATCTCGATCCCACAAACGGGACATCTTTCTTCTTCGAGAACGTAACTCCACAGTCAGGTGAGTACACAATGTAGTCAGAAATTACAAGTTCAGGTAGCTCGGAAGGTAGTGGTCTCCCGGTTGGGTTCCTCAATTCCTCGTCAATGTACTTCAATTCATCGTGGGTAAACTTCGTTTTCTCTAATTGAAAATAACTTATTAGTTCACACTTCTCAAAACTCATAGACAAATATGAATTCAATTCATCGATCCCTATGTCTCTCTCAATTTCAGTTGCATTCAACAATTGGCCAATAAGTTTCTTTGAGCGATAAAAGTTGTTCTCGTTCATGGCAAGGTTGCCCAACTTAGACTTCGCTAAGAATTTGGCTGATTCTGTTACTGTAATTAGAGACCCAGTATCCTGAAAATAAATCCCCTCTGTTTCAAACGCATGGTCCTCAATTTCTTCAAAGTCCTTCAAATTAATACTCATCCACACAACTATGGCATCCTCCACTCTGTCGGTTTCGTTATTTATAAATTTGAGCGTGTCCTTATTCTTATAATTGTAATCGAACCCTTTGATGCCGATGGATATCTGACCAGTTTGTTTTGTAATATTTCCTATCTTATTCTGTGGGAAGCTTCTGTGTACTTCTTCAGGTGGCGGATAATGTTCAGGATCATTTTCGTATCTATCCTTCTGATCACGATATCTCTCTTCTGTGAAATACAAGTAGTATTCGCGCAAATACTGAGGGATGTCCAATTGGACTGGTTGTATATCCTGGGTCAGACGTTCAAACTCTCCATAGGCGCTCCCGGAAACGTTCAACAAATATGAAAAGTTATCCTCTGCCAAATGGAGAGGTGAATTCAGTACTTCAGTGCTTTTTGTTTGTTTGTTTGACTTAGTTTTTCCCCAAAACTCCTTGACTTTGTTGCTTACGACATTGGGAAGAATCGAATACTCTTCCGTTTCCTGCCAAGGGTGTTCCCTTTCATACCTGTGAAAAGGCCAGTTGCTAATGTTTTTTCCATCAATGTGGTCCTGGTATGATAACTGAAACCCTGTAATATTACCGTATCCAGACGTGTAATTAGAGACATAGAGTGTATCTCGTGAGCGCTTTAGTTCGTTATGATAAGTCGTCAAAGCATCTTTGCTTTCCCCGTTCACAGGTTGTCTATCTCCGGGAAAGGAAAGAAATATGAACATTATTATAAAGAATAATAATGTCTGACGATCCACCTGCATTGTTGTCCTTGGAATTCGTTGGTAGCGGGGGGCGCTAGTCTTCTATAAAGGCGTAGTAGGAGTTCGAATATCAAATACAAAATTTATGTGCAGGTTGTGGTGGCACTCCGCTACTACCCGATTCTCTTCTTTTTGCGACTAGTTTTACCTTCATCCCATAGTAAATCATGTTGCGAAAAAACTACTCAATTGCTAGTATGTGTCATTTTTTCATAGGATTTCTAGAATAAATTAAATTCTAAACTAAACTCAAATATAAAGGTATTAGGACCATTCTAAGATCACCGAAAGAAACAATACGTTAAAAACAAGAAATAAGGCAAGGGTGGTTTTGAAGCATATGAAAATACTTTTTTACTTTGCAGCTTGAACTGCGATGCATTTTTGGGTAAAGTAGATTTTGGTGATGCTTGGTATCTTGAAAGTAGCTTACCTCATATAATTGTCCCGCAACTATACTTAAGATTAGGTGAACAACATGGTAAAGAAGGTAAAGAGTATTACCGTTAATCCAGATACCATCTTTTGGTTACCAGCATTAGACAGCTGTTGCGCTACCTTAGCTGTGACAGTACTGCTTGTAGTTGCAACCTCTTTTCTTGGTGGTGGTACAGAAGCAGTAGCAGTAGACTTTGCAACAACAGTAACTGGCTCCTTTTTTTGGGATTGAGTTGAACCCACTGTCACAAATGTTGTTTGATCGCAATCCGTTTCGACAACCTGTTCGTCCTCTTCTGCACATTCCTCGTCAACATCATTGTCGATCTCGTTGTCTTCTGGACAGACACAACTGGTATCGCATGTTGGAGGAGAATTACTGCCTCCATTACTATTTCCATTATTTGGTACTTTAGGGCTACCAGTGCGGTAGGCAGTAGTGTAAACAGTAACACAGTCCTCTTCATCTTCATCGTCATCACTACCTCCGATATAGTTTCCACCATTATTTTGTCCACTATTCCCTTTGTTTCCTCCTTGATGAGTAGCAGTGACAGTCATTGTAACACAATCCTCATCATCTTCATCATCATCATCATTCCATGGTACCGCAATTGTTGTAGTGAAAGTTCTGGTTACGGTTGTCGTGTAGATCTTTCCACCATTTGTAATAGTCGTTACTTGAGTTATAACTTGAGTAGTGGTGTATTCATCATCACAGTCGGTTTCAATCGGACCACTGCTCGTCTTTGTAGTCTTATTTGGGGTAATAGGTCCATTCGGGGTAGTGGTCTTTGAAGTAACAGGACCAACTGGGTTCGTGGGTTTCGTAGTTGCAGGTGTAGTTTCATCACTACATTCTTCATCATCATCATCATCACTAGAAGTTGCAGGACGAGCAGGTGTAGTTGTAGGCTTGACTGGAGGAGTTGAGGTAGGATTAACTGGAGGAGTTGAGGTAGGATTGACCGAGTGGGAAGTTATAGGAGTCGTTGGCTCATCACTGCAATCATCATCTTCGTCACTGTAAGTAGTAAATGCAGGGGCAAGGCTGGAAGAGGGTTGCTTCTCTTTAGAACTTGTCAACAGAGGAAGTGGAGGGCTAGTTACTGGGTTGACTGGGGTGGTCTCGTCACTACAGTAATCCTCATCATCATCACTGGATACAGGCGCAATGGAGGAAGTTCCATTACGAGGTGTCACTGAACCCGATGGTGAAGGTGGTAATGTCACACTTCCACTAGATGTTCGTGGAATAATAGGAGTAGTAGGTTTGGCTGGATTTGTAGGGACAGTAGATTCAGGTTCATCCGAGCATTCATCATCTTCGTCACTGGACACAGGCGCAATGGAGGAAGTTCCATTACGAGGTGTCACTGAACCCGATGGTGAAGGTGGTAATGTCACACTTCCACTAGATGTTCGTGGAATAATAGGAGTAGTAGGTTTGGCTGGATTTGTAGGGACAGTAGATTCAGGTTCATCCGAGCATTCATCATCTTCGTCACTGGACACAGGCGCAATGGAGGAAGTTCCATTACGAGGTGTCACTGAACCCGATGGTGAAGGTGGTAATGTCACACTTCCACTAGATGTTCGTGGAATAATAGGAGTAGTAGGTTTGGCTGGATTTGTAGGGACAGTAGATTCAGGTTCATCCGAGCATTCATCATCTTCGTCACTGGACACAGGCGCAATGGAGGAAGTTCCATTACGAGGTGTCACTGAACCCGATGGTGAAGGTGGTAATGTCACACTTCCACTAGATGTTCGTGGAATAATAGGAGTAGTAGGTTTGGCTGGATTTGTAGGGACAGTAGATTCAGGTTCATCCGAGCATTCATCATCTTCATCGCTTGTTGGAACAGTAATTCTCCCCGAACTACTTGGAATACCTGGCAAGGTACCACTTGGAACAGAAGTAATTCTACTTGCTGAATTGACGGAATTTGGTTTTGAGGCTGGGACTGATGAAGGCGAATTAGAATCAGTTTCTTCACACTCTTCGTCTTCGTCATCAGATGAAGAAGCAGATGGAGATGCTGCAAGTTTAGGTGCTTTAGTGGTGGTTCCATTCGTTGAAGGCCCACTCTGGGCACCAAACAAACCTAATAATGGAACCCTGGTAGAAGAAGCTACCACACTTGAACTGGACGAACTTGAAGAAGAAGCGCTACTCTTCTTTGATCCAAACAAGTCACTCAAAAATGAATCTCCTGAAGGAGTCAGAGAACTAGAACTTGATTGAGAAATGGAGCTTGGCTGTGAGTTGGAGCTTGCATGCGAACTGAAACTCGATACGGCACTAGAACTTGAGCTGGACAGCGATGGCGCCAAGAATCTGAAAAGAGAATCGCCATCGGAGGAGCTTGGGCTTGGATCAGAACTTGAGCTGCTCGGACTAATACTGGAGCTAGAGCTCAATCTCGAACTGGAAGAACTCGGAAACAACAAATCATCAATGCTGGAGGATGAACTCAGCGTAATCGTAGACAGTAATCTACTACTGGAGCTTCCGGTATTTGAAGAACTAGGCTCGTTGAATAAATCAAGAAAGCCTGGACCTGGGCTTAAAGACTGAGCATTAGCAGCGCTGGAACTAGGTAATGCACTTGATGAACTAAATGAACTAGATGAACTCGATGAACTCGACGAATGAGATCTAGATGAAGAAGATAACGTCGAGTTTGAAGATGATGAAAGCAAGTTGCCAAATAAATCGGAACCAGAAGATGTTGGTTCAGAAGTAGGTTTTGCAAGATCATATGGTGATTGCTCAGTAGTATCTGGTCCTGCTAACGGTTGTGCCACTGGCGACGCGGCTGGTGCTGCTGATGGTGCTGCTGCTGCTGGTGCTGCTGCTGCTGGTGCTGCTGCTGGTGTTGTATCTTTTGATGAACCAAGTAAAGAATCTAGAAAAGATCTCTTTCTAACATTTTCACCATTAGCGATTGCAGCAGTAACCAATACAGTGTTGAATAATGTCGTTATTCTCATGGTTTTGGTAGACTATTTATCAGATATTAGGAGGTACCTCAGTAGGTTGCTCTTATTTATCTTCTTATTATAAATAGTAGCTGTTGAATTAACGAAAGGACGATATTCTTTTGGAAACAAAGTAAAAGAAAATTCAAACTATGTTAAGCAGGGAGGGCCTAGCTGATATATAAACCTTGCTGGCATTTCTCCAATTATCGCTTCATGTGTAAACAAAATGGGGTAAGTAAAATGGTGCTTCGCTAGGCACTTCACTCGCTAGTTAGCATCCAAAACTAGTAATTTTGATTTGGGCGTTAACCAGAAACAGATAATTGCGAAACTACTAAACCTAGTTGGGAAAATTGTAATTGTCCTCGACAAACCTGTACAAGGATAATTATTTGCCCAATTCGGTAAGATTTTTTCATGCAGGTGACTTTTTCTTCATAGTTTCCAAATGCGGAAATTTTATTTGCAACCTATCCTTATATTTGTAACAATCTGATGATACTCTGTCGTCCAATTGCTTGACGAGAAATTACCTCTCAACGAATAAGGAGTAATTTTAAAAATCATTACATGTTAAAAGTGCTTCCCTCAATATGCCTGTACCCAGAAGAAGGTATTGCATTTTTCGTCGTGCCTGGTTACCTAAGCTGCAATGTCTAAGATATGTCGGCTATGGTTTATGGTTGCTCTAAGGCTCCCGAGAATCACACCAACTAAGGCTATAATAATAAACATGGTTATATAATTTTTTTACATTTTAGCATAACGTATGGTTGTTCTGACTGTAGTTGTTGTTATTTTAGCATTTCTGAGTACATTTGCCAATTGCTGGCTTACTTTATTCCAACTCTTTATGTTTATTAGACAGGTATACAATATATCATATTTTTTATTATTGGTTACACTTGGTTTATCAGATCAATGAAGCTCGCCTGAGCAGCAAGAGATGCTCTCTTTCTCAAGTCTCTTTTGATAAATTGCTTGATTTGAATTCTTGCATCTCTCTTTTCTTTACTTTGAATGGAGCAACAACATACCTTACCAGAAGGACCTAGGAGTGGAGAGGATGCACCAGATGTGAGTCTTCCGCTACCTGAACCACTTGATCCAAGGTTAATATGGAACAATTGGTTGAGCAAAGACTCAATGATACTAAGAATAAAACTTCCAATTCCCGAGAGATTCAAGTTTCCAAAGAGATCTTTGAAGATTTCTTCCAAAAATCCAATGAACGAACCGCCTGTAGAGCCTGGCAGATTTGCACTTGGAGTGGCACCACCTCCTAAGAAATGGTCAAAGGCGTCTTCCAAGATTTGCCAAAGAGAAATATGGGATGTACTGTTACCAGTAGAACTTGAATGACTATCCAAGAAGGAACTAAGAATTCCTCCAATAATTGAGAAAATTTCAGCAAGAATTCCACCTCCACTTCCAGAAGTCGATACTGCGGAGCCAGTTGAATTTTTTGGGTGAAATAAGTCGTCCAAAATAGTGTCAAACAAACCGCCACTAGAACTGGACTTGGGGGAGGCTGTAGAGCTATTTGAATGACTACCACCCAACAAATCGTTAAAGAAGTTATCCCAATTGGGGCCACTCTGTGTTGGAGATGCTCTTGTAGTAGCGGGGTTGGTCTTATTGCTTCCTAATAAGAAGTTGAGTAACCCATCACTACCAGATCCGGCAGTAGTTGTTGGCTTAGTTGTAAGTGGCGCTGCTGAAGAACTGGTGGGGGATCCTGATCCAAACAAGTCATCAAACAATCCTCCAAGACCTCCTTCTGAGGAGGGGGTTTTAGATGACGTTGGTACTTTATTGGTGGATGCAGTTGGTGCAGTTGAGGAAGAGGCCAATTGAGGTACTAGTAATCCCAATAACCCACCACCAGTAGAGGTTGGAGTACTTCTCAATAAAGACAAAGTGGCTGATGGAGCTCCTGCTGTAATTGACACAATACTAGCAGATGGACTCGGTGATAAAATGTCGTCAAGAATCGATGCTCTTTTGATAAGTCCATTGGAAATCTGAGTCTGAATCTCCTGTTCGAATCTTCTCTGGTTTGAAGAATGATTCAATAATTCAGTAAGTAAGTTTGAAACAATCCCTGAATTCTTGATGGTATCATAGAGTTTTGCAAAATCAGCGTCTTTGACGGTCGAGGAAATCAAGTGCTCGGTGGAATTGATAAAGCTATCGTCATTTAAGATACTATTTGCAAAAGATGAGGCAACCCCAGATTGCTGTAAAGCTTGAAGAACATTTTCAAGGTACAGTTGATCTCTTTTTGATAATTGAGAGATAGTATCCGAATCTTTTATTTCACGTTTAGTTGTTTCTGTAACGGTACCTTCTAAACTCAAATTGCCTGACTCGGATAAGCTCCTAGCTAACCGCAAGGCCTGAGGCTGAGACTCACTGTCGTGTAAAGTTGCATTGAAAAACTTGGATACCAAAGCTGAATTTTGCAAAGCATTTGTAATTGTAGAGACGTCGACATTGTTCTCAGAAATTGCTTGCGAGACTTCTTGCTTCAAATCAGCAATCATTGGCGAGGTAGCAACCTTCGAGATCAATTCGTTAAGCAAATTGTTGCTGTCCAACAGCTGTAAAAAGCTACTAATGAATTGATCGTCAGAACGTCTGTGGATTGATTGTTGGTCATTTTTTCCCAACTGTTCAAATCGTTTTTGAACGTATTCAATATCCATTAAGTTAGCCTCAGCATTATCTGAAGTAGCCAGGACCAACCCAGTTACCGTTGATGTTAATGCTATGAGCGTACTAAATTTCATACTAGACACTATTACAGCTTGCAGCACAAATAAACTCGTGGAATTTGCGTTACAAGTTGTTGTGGGGAGGTGAAGATTATAAAGGTTTCATTTATTATGGGCAGTAATAAGAGTGTCAGTTTTAGGAATTTTTTTCTGGTTCCAAAAATTTCCGCATTAGGAAAGAGATAAAATTTAAACTAATTAGGAAACTAAAATAGTTTCGGCTATATCATTCTAGTAAAGTATGAAGCTTTTTTCATTTATTTTGTTTGCTTAATTGGGATTATTGTGGAATACTGTGCCAAGAGTTAAAGTAAGTTCTTAAGTTTATGGTGACACGACATTCTAAATAAAAGTCCCCCCATTTTGATACTGATTGAGGAAATCAGATTATTGTACAACTTTTATTAGCAATTATGCTGAAGCTTCTCGAAAAACCACAGATTCAATTGATATTCTGTCTTTGATTGTTCTAAAGTAATATGCAAGTGAAAGCGAGTGGGGTTTGATTTCACTGGAACTTTGTTCAAGTTTTTCTTGTTAGTTTACGGTCAAGCTCAGAATTTTTAACTACAACTTCTCCAAACAATTGAAAGACTAAGATTCGTTGTACTCAAGATATATAATCCTACAGCAGACAGATGTTGCTAGAAAAGTATCGCTAGATCAAATGCATGGTTCAGTTAGAATTTCTCTTTGTTTTATGAGGACGCACAATAGAATTGTGGAAAGAAAACTAAAAGAATTATTAACCAATTAGGGCCTTTTATTTAGTCAAAATTTGTATGAAACTCTCCAACAAGAAATCTATACGTTTGTCTTCGAAGTAAAGTAAGTATATGACTGTGGTATCTCTGTTTTAGTACGGCATATACCACGCAGTTTCCTGTGTGTAATTGGTCGATGAACTTTTCAGTATTGGTAAGCGTACTTCCTCTCTCCTCCACATCCTATGAGACCATCCCTTGTGAGGCTAGTGAGGCCACGTCGTCCAGAAAGGAAGACAGCTCCATTGTTGCCGCCACTTCAGTTGTACAAAGCAATTTTGCGTGCACATGTACATAAATTGCCAGGCGAACTAAGACCTTTGGGTGATCAATATGTGAAAGCAGAGTTTAAGGCCCACCAGAACATTGACAACCCCTTACACATTATCGGATTCTTGACACAATGGCAGGACTATCTCCGAGAGGTAGATGGTGGTTCCTGGTTAGACGGAAAAATGAGCCAACAAGACTTGGAGAAGATGTCACCAGAACAGATTGGACAGTTGTACGAGTTGATGAAGGAGACAAAGAAAATCTACGAAGATGACGAATAGAGTGATATATAAAGAAGAAAACGATGCGTTTATAAATGACATGAAATTCTGTGTACTTATAATCCTTTACCGTAGTTACCTGAAGCAAAGAAGTCGAAGATGTTCCTGACAATAGCTTCTAATCCTTCCAACCAAGCGGTCAACTGTTTGAGAACCTTGTCTTGGTCGGCACCCAACTTTTGAAAGAAGTCCTTTCTGTATGGACAAGCCTTCATAGCCAACTTGAAGATTGGCTTAACCAACATACCGTGATATTGAGATAAGGTCTTAGAATAGGCGTCGGTGAAGGTCTTAGTTAATTCAGCAGATGAGTTGTTGACGGTTTCTCTCATAGCTTGAGCGGTAAATTGTAAACCACGCGATAACCACAACAAACCTTGAGTAGAGGTCTTGGTCTTGGTGCCAGCTTCCGATAAAATAAGGTCCTGCAATGTGGCAGATCCAGCTGGGTCAGCAAGAAGCTTAGTACGAATTTTGGTGATGTTCCCAGTCATATCCTTCTGGACCACTGCGAAAGAAGTGGATCCAAGCAAGTCAAACAACTTGACCAAGGATTCAGAAGCTTCCAAGAAAGATGCGGTGTCGATCTTACCGTCGGTCACAGTGACGTCAGTGAACGACTTCTTCATTTCATCGAAAAAGGTAGACATGTTGGCAATGTGTTGTCGTGTATAAAAATATGTTCTCTATTGACGTATTGAACCTATTTGATTTTTGTCGGGGCATGGAGTCGACACGCGACATTTCTATTGTTGGGGAGGCTTTAAATCGAATTCCAAACCACCTCTCCATTAAAGAGGTCTATTCAAAATTGAATAAGATTTTCTATTCGTAAGTCGTAGTGTCTATTAATCATTATATACGTGATTACCATTCAAGGTCATCGGCCCAACGTACCTTACCTGGTTTCTGCATTTGGGTATTTGTCTCTTTTGAGTTACCATCTTGGTAACTTTCAAACTCAGAACTCGAGTAGAAGCCGACTTTGGCGGACGATGACCCACTAGAAGTATGACCTTCGTTGAAATACTTGTTATTCAACACCTTTATAATGGCCATTTTTTGATGTTTTGTCTTCGAATCGTCATTGGTGGGGATCTGTACAATCTCGTTAACATCTTCTGGTAACGGGAAATCTTCACAGTTGGATGCATTCAATTCAGTTCCAAACTTGGTGGCATCATTAATCAGTCCTGTCAGCGAGTCCACTATGTATATGTTGAGTTTAGAATCCTGATATTTTATCGAAGGTTTGAGTGGCATGATGTTGCGTCGATGCAGAGGCAAGCAAATACGTTTGGGTGAAGACTGGTCCTTCTTCACAACAAAATCCTTCTTAACCTCTGCATTAAGTCCAGGCACTGGCTTCAACACAGGTATAGTTGCTTTCTGATTTCGCCTAGGTGCTTTGAAGAATACTTTATTGGATTTCTTAAGTGGAGAGTTACGTTCTTTGGATTTTGCTGGCTCAGGAACAATATTCTCCTTGTCATTATTTGAGGTTTTGTTATCCAAGTAGTTGGATAAATGAATATCGACGGTATCTTTGGACCCTACGTTGAATTGAGCCTTATTGAATCTGCCTTTGTAGAATCGAGTACGAAGCTGATCGTCCAATTCGTAATCAAACAATTCATCACTTTCTCCATGCCTCATACCCAAGTCATTAACAAGTTTCTGAATCTTGCCGTTATTCAATCTTTTGTCCAAGAAAAAGCCATCGACATCGTCGTCAAATATGTCCGCTAACGGATCCTTCTTAAATCGTCTCATATTGTTAGTTACCTGAAACAACTCGCTGGCAACACTATTATCATCTAGTGGCTTGAGGCTTGGTGTATTGTTAAATGAAGCATTTGTATTGAAAGATGGGAAACTGAGGTAGTTATGTGGCTGCTGCTTCTTGACAGGACTTTTGTGGGGGGAAGGTGGTGGTGATTCAGATTCAAGTAAACCATTCAAATCAACCTTGTACTCATCTTGATTTAGTATCTCACCATCTAAGGAAATGTCCATGGCTACTCAGTCAGAATAGGATCCAAGATTCGTTAACGGTTCTATTAAGTCTTTATCGATTTTGTTTATTTTTCTGGATGTTTACAAAACCGCCCAAAACAGAAAATAGTAGGGAAGACACCTTCAACTGATATGTGATCAAAGTAAACATTTCGTTACTGGCGTAACGAATAGCGATTGATTACATCTGTCCATTCACATGCGACAAGTTCCTGTATCGTTACTATGTCTCTATTTGAGTAATATTTACTGTGTATCTGTTTTTATTAAATTTGCCCTAGGCGAGGTTTCTTTTTTTGTTCAATACGCTGTCATTGACCAATTATAATAATGAACATACACTTGTACAACTCTAACAAAAAGAGGAGTTTTTTCAATTGAGTTTATGTATAGTGGCGGTAATTAGACAAGTGACTTGCTTGCAGTGTTAATCACGAGGTAAAAAAGAAAGAAAGAAAACTAATGTAAATTTGTAATTTATCATGAACCTAATTCAAATGACTATTTTTTTAAACAATTCTGACTTTTCAATAAATTTTTAACAAATAAAAATCAAATTTCTAGCTCTCTATTGTTAGTAAACTTGTGTTACACTTTATACCAGCATTAGTCGTAAGCTTAGAACTACCTGATTTGATATTTTCCGTCTCTTATACCAATTGTTTTCCAATATCTGGTTGAATTTTTTATATTACTGCGGTCCTGAGCAATATATAACTTGTTTTTTTGAGGGGCCCCCGAATATTTTGCCTGCTTTGGTAATAATCTATCAAAACATCATGCGACCTCCTCCTCAGTCAATAGAAGAACTTCTTTACCGCAAACTCTTGGATTCTCCCGGATTCCACCGCTGGGTACGCAAGATACATGCCAGAATAAATCGCATCCCATACGAAACTCCTCATGGAGACCCATCACATATGAAAAAGATTTACGTAGAAGATTTTCAATTGACGAGATGGCAAAAGTTCAATGCATTCAGAATTATATGGAAAGATGAACTAAAAGGATCATTTGGATTTAGGAGGCGGTAAAATCGACATATTTACATTACTATTAAATTTGTTATTATCATTATTACTATAAAGAGAAAAGAAGTATTACTACTATATATGCAAAATTGGCTTCAGAATTAGGATCCAAGCAGGAAAAATGTCTCCCACATGATGCTTGTATCCATCAGAGATGTGTAATTCTCCTTTCTGAGCACAAGTATGTTTCAGGGATAGGTATTCTGGTAGGGAAATGATAGAGTCCATTATTCTGTCGGAAACATTTCTCGTTCAAGACTGGTTAGTTGATACTTGAGCAAACGCCTTGAGCATCGATCTTCGATTCAACAGACTTCGGTAATCATTGACTCTGTCATGGGTTGTGTAGTATCAAATAAATTAAACAACTGAAGATATAATTAGTGCAACGAATGTCACTTGGAACGAGTCAAGTCCAGTATTCTGTTACATGGGAAATACATTGTTTTGTCCTTCATTGAAATTTTTTCGGCGATTTCTTTGCGTTTATCAGGCTAGGGCTGCTCGGTACTTGAGCATCATGGAACTCATAGTCAGAAGATTCATCACCATCGTCTGATTCTATGTGACCTGCGTCTGATTCGTATTCCAGATATGTTACTTGAAGTTCCTCAAAATCCAAAAGATCAGACTTTGGATCATAGAAGAATTCCTTTAACTGATTAAGGTCAGTGATCCCATGGGATGATTTGTGGTATTTCAGTTCATACAAGCACTTGAAAAGGGCCAAGATAAACGTGTCAATTTCGTGAAACTTGACATCGACATCAACAATAAATTCAAACCGATCACCGATATCACCATTCAAGTCTGTCCATGCAATTGCCTTTGATCCGTCCTGCCTGTCGTAAAAGTATATTTTCAACTCGCTCAACACAGCGAAATTCCATTCGTCTTTGTTACCTCCTCCAGAGGTTCCATCTGTGATTGAATGTGGTGTGTCGTGTTCTTCGTCTTCGTCGTCATCAGAGTCGCCAAACCCACTGGAGCCATGGGCATCCAACTCTCCTTCCTGATAGACACGAGAAATACATAATTGGTAGTAAAATGGTGTCGTGGTTTGTCTTATCGATGCGTAAGCATCAATGTACAAACATTCGAGTTCTCCCTTGGGCGACTGTGGCGAGCGTCTGAGAAACAATCTTCCAGAAGGAAGCGACGCAATTTCGCCGGTTGTACTAGTACCGATAAACTTCTTTAAGAAATTCATGGTCTTAGCGGCAAATCACAACAGGGAGTTATGTAACCTGTTCGCCAGTCTTTAGTGGTACAAGTGTTTACTGGCGAGGGTTCCCTAAAACAAAAAAAAAAGTAGTACAAGAAGAGAAAGTTTGGTGTGTACACGTATAATACTTTAATTTGCAACCTTAAGGTCTTCTATACAACAAGAAGCCACTCTTTACCCCAACCTTAGTATATAACAACTGGGCACGGTGATTTTCAAACTGGGTAGACCAGTAGCAATTGTCACACTTGAGTCTGTCGGCTTCATCGTAAATATATTCAATCAACTTTCTGCCTATACCTTTTAATCTGCAATCAGAACTAACGAACAAGTCATTCAAGTACAACGCGTCGTTAACTGTCCAGGTGTGTCTATGTGTTAAGTAGTTGGCAAAACCTATGATCTTGCCTGTAACATCGTCAACAGCAACTATCGAGTAAACTGGTTCAGCAGGATCAAGAAAACGCTCAAAGGTAACCTTGGCGATTTCAGGATTCATTCTATTCTCTGCTTTGTAGAAGACAATGTACCCGTTAGGTCCTAACCAGAGTTCGAGCCATTCAGCTTCGTCTTTTCTTTCAATTGGTCTAATACTAAATGACATTTATTGGTGATATTTGAGATGATTACACGGCAGCTATCCTTCGTCTTATAGTATTCTACTTACGTCTAGTTTAGGAAACCCGCCAATTGAACTTCGGAACTCGCTCTCCTATTAACGAAAACGAGTCACTACGCAAAATGCGTATCCAATCATGTGATTAATAGTTGGGGAGGCCAGAAGCGGCATGTTCATCTCCTCACAATGACTAATCGTTATCGCGGTCTAAGTTTCCAATTGTGTCATCAATCAGTCTCGGAAAATACTACTTCATTCGGAATGCCCGCATTTTAGTCATCATCCTTAAAAGGTTGTGTATTTGCTCCACTCCTTACCAAATACGATCTTCCCCAACTCAAATCAAGCGTCAGTTGTCTGTATGTAGTATTGAGGAAAAAATACTTTAATACAACCACCCAATAGGTTAATTAATAGGATTAACAACAAACAATAATGTGACACTGTGGTTTCATTTTCGTGCTTTTAAACTATTAGAACCTCTCAGATTGCGGGTTAGATACGACTTTAAAACTGTTTCCTGGAAATCCCCCTACACCGAGTTTTTGCAACCAACAATAAATCGTAAGACTCACAAGTTGTAAGAAAAAGAAAACAAACTTTAAAGTAAAAAAGAAGTATAAACCACTACTTTGGGGAGGGGAACAACCTACCTCCTATAAATATATTAACTTCCATCTTAATTGAATTACCTCAAGTGCTTGCAAAAACAAATTAATAATGTCCCGACCCAATTTGCAATTAAGCCCACAAGAACTGAGATCCAGTAGCGATAATCAAGGGATTGCCATAATTAGCAATGTCATAGTATTGACCGATCTGAAAGAGTCTTTGGATTCCATAAGTTCTTCAACTTTTGCTATCGGTGTGGCAATATTCGGGACAATATTCTTCAAGGTACTCTCCACGGCTTTTGAAGATCAAAGCGAGCAAGTTTCGAAAGGAAACGGGGAACAAGCACCTACATCCACTATCTATGAGATAGCAGATGGGGTGACCCGTTGAGGTAAATTCTGCGTAACTGTTACCAGGCCACTCAAACTTCTTTTCTTTCATTCAATGGTGATTGGATTGGGTTCATTTATGGCATTTGTTTATGGTTTCATGTATTTGATGTTAGTGACATTCCCTGAAGTGTTCAAAAATATGGTTTTTCAGTTGGAATCTCCGGGTTCATGTATATACCAATGGGTGCTGGTTATGGTATTGGTACTATATTCTGGACGTGGATGATAGATAAGGTTTTTAAAAGAATGATGACTCGAAACAATGGAGTTCCTAAACCAGAATATCGGCTTCCATGTTTGTGTTTCTCTGAGATAGGTATCCCAATTGTGTTGGTGTGGTATGGCTGGTCCGCCCAGAAACAATTACACTAGATTATGCCCTCCATCGGTTCAGCCATTTTTGCATTTTCTTTTATTGCTGTATTTCAGACAGTGCAGAATTATTTGAAAGACATGAATAGCTGTTTCGCAGCCAGCGCAGTCGCAGCTGCCGCACTCTTTCGGGTCCTGCTTTGGGTTTGCTTTCCTATTGTTTGGTCATGCGATGTACGGGAAGATTAACTACGGTTGGGGAAACACTATGTGTGCATTTATTGCACTAGTCTTGGGACTTTTATTTCCTATTCTTTGTATCAGGTATGGCGAACGGTTGCGAGTTTGGGCCAACCGCAGGATGGAGGGCTGAACAGGCGAAAAGAGACGCCAGAAATTTAGAGAGAGTTATATTTAGCAAGCGCAAGATTGAGCCCTGAACCCTTACGTATTATGTACAAAACAGCACGCAAACGTCTTTTTCTTTTATTTTTTTTCTACAAATCTCCTCAAAGCGGATTTCATTTCTTTTTCTGTTATCAAGGTCAGCCAGAGCTGGTTCCCATGGCAATGACTAACCATGTAGTTATTTTGTGGATAATCGATTATAACTGACAATAGATTTAATCAAAAGAAATGACGGATTGAAACTTAATGACCTTAAAGGTTCTTTCTATATGGAGTAATTCGCTAATCGGTTTGAACAACCGGTGAGATATATCATAATAGAGGACGTTTGAGGAATGATCGGCTTATTTCATTTCAAGCTTAGGTATGACCCTAACAAAAGAATATAGTGAACCGTGACCCTGATAGCAAATATATAATATTCCGGCTTGTAGAAGGTTTGGCTGTAGACATCAATTAGAAGAGATGGACTATTCATTCAAAGATATCGTTCCCAGTTTTAGATTAGATGGTAGATTAGCTATTGTGACAGGAGGCTCGGGTGGTTTGGCATCAGTTATTACACGAGCATTGTTGGCACAAGGAGCAGATATTGCACTTATAGATGTGAACTTAGAAAGAACTACATTAGCAGCCAAAGCAGCATTGGCCTGGGGAAAGCAGACACTTAAGGGAAATCATGAATCACCAATAGGTCAGGTGAGTGCTTGGTCGTGCAATATTGGCGATAGCGAAGCGGTAGAGGAAACATTTACTACAATCAACGAACATCATGGCAAAATCGCGGACTTACTTATCAATACTGCTGGCTACTGTGAGAATTTTCCAGGAGAGGAATATCCAGCCAAGAATGCAGAAGATATAGTGAAAGTTAATGCCCTTGGTTCCTTTTTCGTATCTCAATCATTTTCAAGGCCGTTAATCCAGCATAATAAACCAGGGTCGATCATTTTGATTGGATCAATGTCCGGAACCATAGTCAACTATCCCCAGTCTCAATCTATGTACAACATGACGAAAGCGGGGGTAATTCACTTGGCAAGATCTTTGGCCTGCGAATGGGCAAAGTTTAATATACGAGTCAACACATTGTCTCCTGGTTACATCTTGACGCCACTCACCAAAAATGTTATCTCAGGACACGTTGAAATAAAGGAGGCTTGGGAATCTAGGATCCCCATTAAGCGAATGGCTGAACCAAAAGAATTTGTCGGCTCAATATTATATTTAGCAAGTGAGAGCGCGTCATCGTACACCACAGGACATAATTTGGTAGTCGATGGTGGATACGAGTGTTGGTAATTACATGTAACTAATAAATATATAACCGAGTCTGCCAGAAATCATCATAAAATTTCCGGCTAAACTATCTTGCGTCGTCTCTCACGCTCCCCGAATTTAAGGTAGACCATTGCTTTTTTTCAACTCCTTTTTTCTTTGAGATATACCGTAGCCGCTTTTGTAACCCAATTATTTTAGTGAGGTTGCACTTAGAGGAGAAGTTGTCGAGTTTTATTGCAATGTTGCATTAAAGAAGATATACATCATTTTCTAAACCGGTAGGAGCAAGCCTACATGCTAGAACCTCGACTCGGATAATGATACTATTTATCCATGGTTACCTAAAGTTATATGGTGATGACTAAGATAAGGGTAATTTATTATAGTTTGAGAAAAGGTGTAACGAGATTCCGCATCTTTTAGACCCTCACTCGGAAGGCGTCGACAGATGACATAACACGTAACCAACCCAAAAAAAAACATTTACCGATACGGCAATCAGATACACCTCGTGTAGACGGTTACGTTCGGTTCTCTAGGAGTGAGCAGTTCCTCGTAAAGAATATATACTGTACAGGATCTCCAATAGGACTGTTCCGCTGGTCATCGTGGGTTCCTCCGGAAGAATCTATCATAGCAACGGTTTTGTGTACAGATAACACTGAAATGTTACCTAGAGATAGATGAAAACAACAGATGGGGACCAGTATCCCCCAAAATTGCTCCCGAGTGAGACAATCCACTGATACTCACTGCAGAAAAAACACGCTCTCAACACTCACCGGAAGACACAAATCAGGAAATAGCAACAATTGTGCAGATGGACACTATTATACACCGGACTGGGATTTGTCAAAATTTTCATCCCTTATACTATTGGGTCATTACACAAAAAATACTGCTCACATGAGAAAAATTTTCCCACAACATCTCCCAATAAAGGCAAAAATTACCCATTACGGAAGTTTTGTTCCAAAAACAATAAATTTATTTATAGAAAAAGACTATCATAACAAAACAAAACATACCTCCAGACACCAAACAGAAAAAGAAAATTTCACAATATTTTTTGTTGGCATGTTCACGTTGGGAAGCCTCAGTTCCCGAATTCCTATAAATATGGCAAGATTTCCCATCACTCAAGTTTTTTTTCTTCACCATTAACAGTCACTCGCTTAATTAACAATGCAATTCTCCAAGGTTATTGTCCCAGCTGCTATCGCTGCCTCCGTTTCTGCCGGTAACGTCACCGTCACCACCAACGTTGTTGTCACTGACTTCACCACTTACTGCCCAGAACCAACCCACTTGGTTATCAACAACAAGACCATCACCGTCACTGAAGCTACTACTTTGACTGTTACCGGTCCATGCACCATCCCAACCACCTACGTCACCGCTGCTTCCTCTACCAAGGCTCCAGCTGTTACCACTACCGCCACCGGTGCTGCTGGTAAGGTCGCTGTCGGTGCCGCTGCTGGTGTTGCCGCTGTTGCTGCTGCTTTGTTCTAAGTTATTTAACTAATTATTTTTAACGAAATGTATAGTTGAATAATCAAAGAATTAAAGTATAAATAAATCATGGTTTATTTATAGATGTCTTAGCTTGTTGAAGACTACCGATTTTATTTGCACGATGATTGGTGTGTCTCCTTGTTTTATAGATGTTAATGTAAAAGATTCATGAATGAGAACTCAAATGTAGACCAATTAGTTAAATCTGCACCGGGGAATTAATGAAGACCGGAAAACTTTTACCGGTGGCGTATCGCGTGTTTTGCGTGCTTGTGTTGACGACACAATTATTTTTGATCTCCTTTTTTTTATTTTTATTGTCAACCCTCTTTTCTTTTTTCTAGTACCGAGTTGTTTAAGGTTGTACACAAAACTTCGGCCAATGGCTCCTCAGAAAAGCGTGATTACTTCTCTTTTAGGAATTCAGATGGCTGAATTCAGCAGATGCATATGCCACGGAACTTTTTTTTTTTTTTTGAATTGCTTGGTTTGTTACCCTTGGCCATGAACGGAAATAGTTCCATATCATTCTTATTAGTTCTTTACGATTTATTGACTACTATACAACTGCATTATGGTACATGGATCCGAAGATAATGAGGCTTACGTCATTCATTTTCTAGCATACATCAAGATGTAAGCACTTTTGATATTCTCCTTGCTGTTCAACACCTCATCTTCTGTTATCAGTTTGATCAAGGTATCATCAATACGGATCCATTCCTCACGATCATTTTGCAACACATCACAAGTGTAATGCCCACCTTCAGCCGAAGTTCCGTGATGGTAAACCACGCCAGTCAACTGGTAAACATTGCTTTCCTCCTCAACCTTCTTCGAAATAATCTCCTCTGGAATATGCAACTCGTGATTGTAGACAATCTTCTTTCTCAACTTCTCGATTCCAACCTCTTTCTCCTTTAGAAAAGAGAACCTCTTAAGGTGTATGATTAGAATGGCAGGTAACTTATCTATAAAAGTTTGTTTCTTGATCTGGATATCGTTGCTCTTCATTCTGTAGCTAATCTTCTCAAGACTGTTCAAATGAAGAAAAGCATCTTCAATCGACAGTGACTCGCTGATATCAAGCTGAACATGCTGAAATGGATCGAGCGTAATTGACTTCTGGAACTGACTCGAAGTAGGCGACTTTGGAATCGTCAACACCGATTTGAACTGCCCTCCAAAAATCATTGTGATAGGTGATGGCTCGATCTCAACTGTTCTCTTGACATGTATCTTCTTATTGTTGGAACCTACTTCATTCCATTCATTTTCTTCCTCCTCTTCTTCTTCCTTCTCCTTTTTCATGATTTTTATACTATTCTTCACATTGGTCCGGAACTCATTTACTCTATCGATGTCGCTGGTATCGTTCGCATAAGTCTGGATAAGAGCATCAGAAGCCGACGGACTCAACTTCTTCATCGAGTCCAAGAATTCGTCGTTTAATCCATCCAAGTAATAACCCAAGAACTCCTCAGCATCCTCCTGCTGTCCCCACTTCAAGTGCAGAAACTTCTCGTGAGAAATTAAGTTCATGTAAAAAGATTCAGGTGAAATGGGCTTGTTGACTTCAGTGAAAGTTGTCTTGATCTCAGAAGCTTCTCCGTTAGTAAATTCATTGAAAAACGTTATGGTGGCATCTATCAACGGCGTTGGGGAAGTTTTTCTCAAATTACCGATCGACTTTTCCTCAATCAATTTGAGCAAACGGTTAAAAGGCTTGCAGTATAATATCACTTGCAACACTGAGTTCATATAGCAAATATTACCAGTATTGGTCAATCCCTTGGCATTCACTTTAAACATAGGCAAGTCCTCCTTAAAAACCGAGTAATTAGGATCAAACATTATGCGCAACAACAAAATACCCAAAGGCTGGACAGACTCATTCATTATATTGAAGCATTCGGAGTCCACTGCTGGAGTGCTAACAGCTGCAACTCCTGCATTTACAGCCGGGACGGGCGATTCAGTTTTCTTTAACGTAACTGGTTTCCTTGGAGTAGACGATTGCAAAATCGAGGCCCAATTCGTAGTTGGAGCCAGTCCTTTGTCTTGCGATTTGTTAACCTTCTTCTCCTCCTTTGGTTTTTCATGATCGATTCTTGCAGAAGATGTGTTGTGGTCTATAATTTTGATTGGGTTCGTATTAATAATTAGCTGGTCATAGGTATGAGGTTTTATAACTTCGGATAATCTTTTGTACTTTTCGTCGTAGAGCAACCTTCTGGAGGCCAAAGATCTTTCCTTTTCAAATTCAGAGGCAGAGGTATTGATGAAAAAAGGAAAGGATGCCTCTGCCTCTTTGTTTGTCGTGGTAATTAAATTTATTTCTTCGTTAGTTGTTTCGTTAGTATCATTATCATTCAGGATTCGTGAGTCACCTTTAGAGTCATTTGGTACTTTCTCTATAGTTTTGGCTGTTTCTGCCTGTGGTGCCGGGGTTGATTTCGTCGATGGCTCTTCGACAGATGGTGTTGGCTCAGAAGTTGGTACTGGCGATTCCTTTTTGGTTTGGTCTTCATGTGGATGGGTATTATTGTTGGTATACGCTTTTTGATTGTTGTTGTTGTTGTTGTTTCGTTTCACCTTGCTCTTGTTTCTGCCACCGTACATGTGGTGGTTATTAATGTTGGGTGAAGTTGGCGAGAATGGAACTTGTTGAGGAATAAGATATGGCTGGTTCAGGTAAAACATTTCCTGGGAGTACATTGGCATGTATACTGGAGGATATACCATCTGATGATTGACCATCATCGAGTACTGCGGTGCATATTGCATATACATTTGCTGTTGCTGTTGTTGCTGTATGTATTGGTGAGGAAGTTGCTGTGGATGGAATTGTTGAGGGTGTTGCAGTTGGTACGTTTGGTAAGCCGAGGGTTGGCTTGGAGAGAAACTGGCGGCGTCGCCACGGAAGCGATTAGGCCCAGTATTCGATGTAGATGAAGATGCAGACATATTTATGAAGTTGGTTTAGAAAGAACTGAACATGGAACGGACGGGTGACAGTATCTCGGCACTAGTAAGACGTGAGGAGACGAGGGGTTGATGACAATTGTATTCCTGGTAGTAACACGGAAAAGGCGACTTATAAATAAGGGATAGTCTTTAAATGCACGATGCTTAGTGAGTCCGACAATGTTGAACACTAATATATACTTGAATCAAGTCGACGTCTATCCTGGCCTCCTGGAAAAATTTGTAGTGTGGAAAAATTTTTCTTGTGCGGGTTACGTAATCTTAATAGAGTCTACTGTGACTAGCTCCAAAAAGAAAGCTTTGGGTGAATTGGTGACAGGCAGATAGAGGTAGGTAGAATAAACAGTAGCATTGTTGTTGTAGTAGGTGGATGTGTCGTCTAAAAACCTATCTAGAATAGCTGTTTCATCTTTCCAGGTTCTACTTCGTACGGAAAGTTATTCAACAATACGATTAATGTCGCGAGCAAGTGGCTGCAAATAGGAAGCGGATCGAGGTGTTTGGTGGCGCTGTGGCGAAACATATCTACAATCACCGACAGTGGCATGGATGCCGTTAATGCCGAGGCAGAAACACATCTCAGGTCGCTGGAGTAACATGTAGCATACGTGCTACAGTTACAGTACCAGTTGCGCAAGTCAACGATGGACCCGGGGTGGTGTCCCACGCGGAACACTACTGTACGGAGTTGCTCCATCCTCACAAATTGGTCCAATGTAAACGGTTCAATAGCATCAGCTTGCTCACCACCTCCAAGCACCAAGGCTGTAACCCCGGTCTGGCTAAATGCTGCCGCCAACGCATCGTGATACTCATTTCCAAACAAAAGCGACAACGTGATCGTCTTATTCTCATCGATTTCGCCATCGTTCACCACGAGTCCCGTCATTAACGTGCCGGCCATCGCCAACACCCCGGAATTTGCCTGCAACAACCATGTAGCATCCATCTCTTTGGCCAAATATAGCTTTCACACTCGCTAACGATATATTTTTTCTTGTACCTCCACTTTTTTTTTCTTGACGTTGCTCGTTTCGTTCGTTCAATTTCCTACTCTGCTCAGTGAGATCAGTTTGTTTACTTCGTTCGCCAGAACTCGATTCCTGGCAGCATATTTTTTTCTATTTTCTTTATTTATTTATTCATTTATTTTACCAATTTAATTTGATATCTTCATCATGGCATCGTGGATCCTGCTGCTTCCCTCCGATTTGGCGGATCGTGTTCTCAAAATTGTAGAAACACACCCCGAAACATTTCCGATTCTTACTGATTTGTATCATCACTTGGTTCCTGATGTAAAGAGAAAGAAAATAGAACCACTGCCAGCAGCAACAACAACACAGCCCCCAATAGCAGAAGATCTTGAATGCGTGGTTTTGCTAGACAGTCCCATCGCTCCAGAAACTATCATCTTTGAACTTCCCCAGGTCTCGTTCCAGTCGCCGCTCCGCAAAAAGTGTAATCTCACCTTTCACTTAATCGAGCATAACAACGAGCCAATTCCCGTCTTGTCCATCATAAACCCAGCAAAAGATACACCTGAACTCTCTCTTGCTAATCTCAATGATGCAGTTAAAATCTGTGCCATTATCCCAATATTAGGGAACTCAACCAATACCCAGAAAAAAGCGATTATATCCTTGTGCTTCTGGCTCAACCAAGAACACGTAGGTGACCAACATGCTCGTGATCCAATAATTTGCCAGATTAACTTGGACACTGTCAAAAAGAATATGATAAAACAGGGAAAGTTGCCGGCCGATATCGAAGCACAGTTCGCTGAACAGCTCTCAAACAAGAGCGATTTATCCTTAAATCCTATCCAGGAACGGATAATTGACTATCTTCAACGTCAATTCAAACTCTGCGGAGTAAATTTGGTCAACTATTCGGCTTGTCCAACCATTTTTGGTACTAAATACGCTGTCAATGCCGATTCGGCCATTGCATTGACCAAGGGTGCGGCTAATACATTTATTATGGTCGAGGCCTATAAGGGGAGTAAGGACGGCGCCTTATTGTTCCTAGAAGGGAATAAAATCAGTCCTCCGTACATAATATTTGGTTTCAAAAAGCCAATTCTCTTGTTTGATACCAAGGACATCAAACACACATCATACAGTAACATTACGCGGTTGACATTTAGTCTTCTATTAACTGTTGGCTCGACCACAATTGAGTTCAGTATGATTGACCAGAAGCATTTTCCCATTGTCGATGAGTTCATCAAGGCAGCCAACATTAATGATAATTCGTTTGACGAGACGTTAAGAGAGAAGCGTGATATTAAGGAAGAGAAAGATGGAGAATCAGGAGAAGCTAATGGTGAGTCTAATGGAGAACTTTCTGCTGGTGCACCTGCCGATGATGACGATGAAGAGGAAGATGGAGATTATAATGGTGGTGAAAATGGAGATGGAAGTGATGTCGATGAAGAGTTTGATAGTGAAGCTGGCAGTGGTAGTGATGGCGGAAGTGAGAGTGATAGCGAGAGTGAAATTGGAAGTGAAGGCGAGGAAGAAGAGGAGGAGGAAAATGAGGAAGACGATGGAGTGTTTCAAAAGAGTAAAGAAGAAGAACTCGAGTGAGAAATTACGGACATATTTGGAACGTTCTTTTTGTATATTTATGATAGATGAAACTGATCTCAATGAAACCAGATAGAAATGTACATGCATGGAAGGAAGTGTGACGTGAAGATGTGTGCTTTTACTTGTAGCTGGCACCGTACTTGTCCAACAAAGCAAAGAATCTACCCCGGTTTTCGGCGGTGACTCTGTGGTCTGGTTCTTGTTCAAATTCAAAGAAAGCATCCTTCTTGGCTCTCTGCTCACGCAACACAGTTAATCTTCTGTCCAACAATTGTCTGTTGTTCTCGATGTAGGAGTCAAACACAAGGTATCCGCCGACAAAGACACCGGCAGACAAGGCGTAGTAGTTGACACGGTCCCAGGATCTTGGGTAGGCTTTTCCTACCATCAGGACTTGCATTCTTCTTGTAATGAGCCCCAAGGTGGCGCTGAAGATGATACCGGCGGTGGTAGGCATGGTTATCTGAATGAGTGTTGATTATTCGTGTTGATTTTATTGGTTCGAAAATTTCTCGCACACTGTGCAGGGAGGGACGATTGGAAAAAAGTGTGAGGAATTCAAGCACCGGTGATTTTAAGGCTCACAAGAGAGAGAGTGTGTGTTTAAAACCAACACGCTAAACCAATCAGATACCAGGAGCAAATTAGTGATGATATTCTTTGGTATATGAAGCTATTTATGACCAATATAACCCGAGGTTTCGAATTAAAAAAGAGAAAAAAACAAATTGATAGTTTTAGCGGTTATTAGTAGAGCAAAAGGCAGTCGATTACATAATATCATTGAGTTAATTGTCCCAATCTCGCGTCCTCTTGTTATTTTTGGCCATAAATATAAGAACGGAATCTAGAATTCCGCTCCCGCTAACAATATCTGCCATCGTGCTCACGTGAACTTTCACTCTCCACCACCACTATAAAGTAAACCCACAGTCCTCCTGATTGCAAGAACCAATTGACGTCATGGCGATAAACTTCTTCAAAGGACACCCTACTCAGAACTTACTTCCAGTTGAACAAATTGCTTCTGCTTATAAAAAGGTGTTGCTCGACTCGGACTACTTACTGTACCAGTCTGATCCCAACAACCAACACCCTCTTACATATGGCACCGACCCAGGAAACCTCGAAATCCGGAAAACTATTGCTGACTGGAATAATCGCCACTTCAACACTCTGCTTTCTCGTGCCGAGAACATAAACTTGACGGCAGGTGCATCGTACGGGGTAGCAAACATTCTCGTTTCTGTTACTAATCCGGCCACAGTCACCAAACTAGCTTTCGTGGTGTCTCCAACATACTATCTTATCAATGCTGCCTTTATAGATGCCGGGTTTAATGACAAGTTGGCGGCAATTGAAGAAACTCCCAACGGCGAATACGAAATTGACTTGGACTACCTCGAATCACAATTGAAATTCTACAGCGCAGACTTGGAACCAGTACCACAGGACTCTGAACTCAATGTGATTCCTGATCCCTTGAGACCCGACAGAAAGCTTTACCGTTTCATCATTTACCTTGTTCCTACTTTCTCTAACCCAGGAGGCTTGTCATACTCAGTCAAAACCCGGACTCGGTTATTGGAATTGGCCCGTAAGTACGACATGCTCATCATCAGTGACGATGTTTACGAGTTGTTGGACTACACCGAGTCCGGCACCAAACTTCCCAGAATAAACTACTTGGACCAAGAATCCCTCCCTGCCCACAAAACGTTTGGAAACTCGATCTCCAACGCGACCTTCTCCAAGATTGCTGCACCTGGGCTCCGTGTCGGTTGGCAAGAAACAGCCACGCTGAAATTAGTGGACCAGTTGGCATGCACCGGTGCTAATAGATCGGGTGGAACTCCAGGGCAACTTGCTTCGTTTGTAGCGAACGAGTTGATTTTAAGCGGTGAATTGGATGCCAACATTGCATCTCTCAACAAAATTTACCACTTGCGTGCCGCTACAGTGAAAGAATGTGTGTCTAGATACTTGCCAAAGTCCACCAAAGTGTATGGTGGAAACGGTGGATACTTTATCTGGGTTGAGATCAAGGGCGAAATCGACCACGATAAAGTGGTCACCATTTTGGCCAAGGAACATAACGTTATTCTTGCCTCCGGGTCTCACTTTGAGGTTGTAGGCGACAAAAAGGACTGGGGCAAGAACTGCGTCAGATTGTCCATTAGTTATTTAACACAAGAAGAGATAGAAAAAGGCATCCAGATTTGGGGAGAGGTTTTAAAGCAAGAGTTTCCACAACTCTACTGATTTCTGATTAGTTAATATATGCTTGGAGTTAAAAAAAATGGGTTTTCCAATATTGTTATCAGCGTAGATCTTGGTGTAAACTTTTTGAATTCTCATGCGTTTCGAATTAGGCAAAGTTTTATCATCACTAAAATAAAGGAAACCTTGATCGGTAAACTTACCATTTACTCACGGTTGGTGAGAACTTTCACAATGAGGAATCAACCACGAATTTATACTCGGAATTTTTTTTTCTCTCGACCATTTGGTCGTAGGTGAACTTTACCCGGATATGGCTATCCTTTCATGTTTTACTAAAACCAAAACCTTTCTCATCCTTGTTTGTTCAGTAACTACTGGTATTATAATAACTCTCATATTTCTATTACATTGCCCTATTTTTCAATTAATTATCTATATAAATCTATTATGTCCTTTTTCTGTACGGAACCATTGGCGTTACCCGGCGACAGACCGTTTTTCTGCTGTTTTTGCGGCAATTGATAACCCCAAACCGAGACTGGTCCACAAAGAGCATGCACTTCTACTATAAGGATTGGACAATTCGCTTCAAAGAAATACAATTATCGGCTCTTCTGTCCTTTTCATATCTCCTAGATTGGACGATATATATTCTTATCCTAGTTGGTGCCATGGTTTATGGCTCAGTTGTGCCTCCACTGTACCACGAGTTTCTGCTCAACGATTCTTCTTTGATGTATACCCATATACCTGAAGACAGAACTATGATAAAAATTCCACTCTTAGTTGTCATTTCTCTTGTAATTCCGTGTCTCCAATTTGTTCTTTGTTCTATCTTTAGTCGAAAGACTCTCTCGACAATTCGTGGTTTATGGGATATCTTTGCTGGACTCTTGGCCCTCTTTGGAAGCTTGGCCACTCAGCTTATGGTGGTATGTATCTTGAAGAATGTTTGTGGCCTACCAAGGCCAGATATGCTTTCTCGATGTCAACCTAGGAGTTTGAATCAGCAACCGCTTGCGTTGTCCAATATCAGCATCTGCACTAATACAGATGATACATTGTTACAGGAAGGCTTCCGTTCTTTCCCTAGTGGCCACCTGTCAACTGTGTTCTGTGGTATGATCATGTGCAGTCTTAATATAGCCGGGAAATTGCAGGTATTTGACGGCAGAGGCATTTCCTATAAGGTTGTTCTTGCAGTACTACCAATCTTTGTTGCCTCGATAGTTGCTTGTACAAGAATAAGCGATAATCGCCATTTTCTTCGAGATGTAATTGGTGGTGCAGTAATTGGCACAAATATCGGGATTTGGTTCTACCATCAATATTTCCCAGGGGTATTCCACTTGGAAAATTCAGGAAGGGCGTACCCTCCTCGGAGAATCGGAGTAGCAAACTTCTTTAATAACATTGGTGGCTTCTGGAAAATCAGCGACAAACTTCCTGGGTCCTATGATAAGCGTGTCCTCAACACCTCCGAGGCAATTAAAATGATCACGTCTCTAGTAAATGAGCCACAAATCCTGGACACCAATCCCGCAAAAGTGACAGAAACAGACACCAACATTCGTATTGTTAACTTGGTAGGAAATCTGCTAGGTACTACGTACTTGGATGTAGACAATGGCATTTCATACCAAATCGTATAGAGGAATCAAAGTATTCCACGAACCTTTTTTCTTGCTTTCTGAAGCATTTGTGTAGCATTAGTCACTTCATCGTTAAATTGGTCCAAGAGAGTATTTTGTTCTTCAACCTCTGTATTAATGGCAACTCCTATCTGGCGCTGGCGCTGAATTAGTTTGCGGAGCTGTTCAACTTCTTGGTCTTGTTGTTTGTGTATTTGTTTTTGTTGCTGGAGTAATTCTTGATTGTTTAAAGGCAATGTCTCCGCAGTTTCTCTAGCACCAAGAACTCTGCTAGTATGGGATACTTTTTCGGGATTCTTATCTTGAGGTTTTCGTGGCTGTTCTGCTAAGGTTATCAAGGAGTATATTGTAGACTTTACTTCCTTTAATAGCGTTTCTCTTCGTTCATATTCAACAGGACTGATATTGGAACGGATGTTTTCCAACAGATTTGTAAGTTTTTCAACTGTTGGGTAAAAAGTACGGTTTGCCTTGTCTCTTACCTGGATCCTATCGCTAAGGGATCCCGCAGAAGAGGAATTCTCGGAAAGTGTGGCTTTCAATGCACGTAAGACTTCCAACCAATTGGAATCATCTATAGCATCCTCTTCAATCTGAAGCTTAAAATCTTTCCCAGTAGTGTTTGGTTTAAACAAGTTTCTACTGAACTTGAAGTTCATAGGCAACTGCAAAAACTCGCCGACTGCACGGCTGTTTTGTAAGTTCGAATCTTTAATAACGGAGTTTAAAAACAGTGCAAGTTGCACCTTTCTCTCCTCAACCACCGAATCACTGTTGCTGAACCAGTTTAAGCGTTTGGCAGGAAGCAGATATGGGAAGTCTCGTGAACTGATACCCAATTCGTGGATTAGTTCGCTTAGTAAATCTTCAAACTCCGAGTACCGTTTTTTAACCTGAAATGATCTGAGTGGTAACTGAACATGTATATCGTAGTATGTAGCTCCAGAAATGCTACTGGTACTGGGTATTGTGACGATATCGGACATGATAATCTAACAAAAACTCCCTTGGGTGCCCTATCGTCTAAACTACTTTTTTGGGACCAAGAAAACATCCTGGTGTTTGTCACGTGATTCTACAATCACCCCCAGTGGGATAGCAATGTAGAGGGCAACAATAAATATTAGTATACAAGGCATGTCTGGATACGAATCAATTGCACCAGAAGGTGACCAGATCACCCCTTCAATCCGTCCTGAGGTGTCTGATGATCCTCTTACTCGGTCGTCCTCCTCTGAGCTTGAAGAACAACCACTTCTTCAGTCAGGGCAACGAATTCTCGATCCAGATGACCCCAAAGTATCGCCGTTGAACTTGTACAAGATACGGTTACTTCGAACTGGAGTTGTGGGCTTGACAGCACTTAATGTATTACTATTTTTTGGGTTCTTATTGACTGACTTCATTGCTATTCCCGGGTTCAATAACCGGGGTAAGTCGTTTTTAGAGTTGGATTTGGTTATTGTGAGTTTACTAACCAATTTATTTACTGTATGGTGCTTTGCTGTGTCAGCATACTACGAAAGAATCTTGGGCTATGTTTCTTGTGGCTTGGTTGCGTTAGACTTATTGGTCGTGCTTTCTTTGCTGTACTTGCGAGCACAACTTGGAGGGATTGGTATCTTTATTTTGGTGTGGACCGCTTCAAACATTTTGATAAGTTGTTTGGTTGAATTCTGGGTTGAAGAAGGAAAACGTTACCAGGAACTCAAGTACACCGGACGGGTAGAGAAGAGGCACACTGTTTCGGAATTGGTTGTGATGTTCTCCAAGGTCGTGATGAAGTTTGTACTTCTCTTGGCTGTTTGGAACATCAGCTTAACGATTTGGTTCCTGGCCTTTGATTCCCGGGAAAAACCATGGGGAAAAATGGTGGGTGTGAACAATGATCTGTTCAAAATTCATTTGTCGTGCTATGGTGACGTGTACGGAGAAAGCTCTGCAGAACAACAGCCTATTCTTCTCTTGGAAGGAGGCCAGTTGACTCTGAGTGAAGTGTTTCAAGAATGGGTGGAAGAATTGTATCACTTGAACAAGGTTGAGCGGTATTGTATTTGGGATAGACCGGGATACGGCTTTTCCGATAGTGCACCCTCTCCCATATCCATTGGAGTAATAATTGACTATTTGACTGAAGCCTTGGAGAAGGAAGATATTGAAGGTCCCTTTGCATTGGTTGGGTACGATATTGGTGGCTTATATTCGCGGGTCTTTGCTTCGAGAAATCCCGAGAAGATTCATTCAGTACTTTTGGTTGATAGTTGGCACGAAGACTTGTTAAAGGTGCGGCCATTTAGCGGGCTGAACCGCAAGAAAGAATCAAAGGACGTGTTCAAGAACATTTTGGAGTTGATGAATACTGGAACTGGAATTAAGCTCTGGTTCCGGGGCTTGCTTTCTCCCATGGGCCTTGTACCCAATAGTCACTGGTTTTTGCACCCACGCACTTTTAGGTCGAAGAGCCGCGTGTTTGGACGTGACATGTACTTCCAGTCCAAGTACATACGAGCACGGTTGCAGGAGCAGGTGACTGCATCGATTCTTTCTTATAACGAGGTCTTACGGGCGGATCTCCGTGGAGTTTCGGTTAGTGTAATTCTGTCTGACTTTATGATTAAGCGATCATTAAATTGGGGTAAGTGGCAGCGCGAACTTAGTGCGCTAAGTGCAGATACCTCTGAGTGGGTGATTGCCGAAAACAGCGGGCATGAGATCTGGAAGAGTTCGCGAGGCAGACTCCAGCTTCAGCAATTACTATTAAGGCTAATAGAGTAGCACCCCCTCAATGAAAAAGATTTGTATTAGGGGTATTTTTTGTACGTATCTCTCTACTTCTTTCCTTTGCAGCTTTTGGGAATTAGGCGATGATGGAAACTTGCCGAATTAGGAAAAGTTGAATTATTACGGTTTCTTTTTATTTTTTTCTTTTGCCTGGCCCCGTTCTCACTGTGTATCTCCTCCTCCGTCATTTTTGTCGTGTGTGCTACTCGGTGTGCGCGTTTCCGGTTTCAGGTTGTTAAGATCTTAGTCACAAATACGCTATTGTTGGGCACACACCGCCTTACTCCGCTAATTTATTACTTAAGACATCGTGTCGCTGAAGATCTGAAACTTGCTCTGTAATTTCTTGAATCAAATAGACACACGCAAATACACAATCTGACCTCTCAACTCTGCCCGCCTCCGTTGCATTCCACTTACGTCACCAGCCGTGCTCGCTCACTAACATTCACTACAGAACGGGAGCAGAAAAAAAAACGAGAGAAAAACAAACGTGAACGGATTCCCCTATTCCCTCATACACATAATAAAAAAGCCCGATACGTCAACGCCAAAAATCCCGCTAACATTTTTGGTTTGGATAGTTACGTCAAACGCATAATCACACATCCTCCTTACTTGTTATGCCTGACAACCTGATACAACTGTCTGTTCGTACTGTTCTCCCCATCTGCGTTCCCGAACACCCAAGTAGTCCCACAGCTGCTGCCAAACCGCCATCGATAACGTCACGTACGTCTCGTTCCAGCAGCTTGGTCAACCTGGACTCACGTTCTTCGTCCAACTCACCCACGGAACCTCCGCTTGTACCCCCACAACCGCCATCGGCCGCAAGAAGACCCTCTTTTGGTCGAAACTTTCTCGCGTCGCTAACCATGAGACAAACGGCATCGTCACCTACCACTCTGGCATCACATCAACCGCCAGATATCTCCCTCATGTCAAATAGTCCCACGATTGCCAACTTGAATTACTCTCTACAGGCATCACCCCATGACGAAGCCATCGCTAACGGCCAGCGTCACTTGCATCTGCATAGAGAAAACCCCAACGGATCTACATACACCCCTGCAGCTACCACCGAAGCTAAAGAAACACCTACCAGCACTACCATCAGCGAAGATAACGAAAATAATGACATTATAGAAGAACCAGAAGAAGCGGAAGAAGATAAGTCCAACGGCTTAGATAAGGACGGCTTCTACTCGCTCAGGTTAACTCCCTTGATCGATCACTCCACATCTGCATCGGGTCTCTACTTTTCTCCTGTGATACGTAAAATCAAACCAGACTCCTCCATCTCGATCGGAAGATATACGGAAAAGAATAAAGCTGCTGCACACGCGCCTCAGGGCTCTTCGGCTCCCATAGTATTCAAGAGTAAGGTGGTGTCAAGAATTCATGCTTTGTTTCAGTGCAACAGCGAGGGCCAGTGGTTTTTGAAAGACTGTAAGTCGTCGTCAGGTACGTTCTTGAACCATATCCGGTTGTCACCAGCTTCACAGGAATCGACGTTGATGCCACTTCTCGATGGTGATATCATCCAGTTAGGTATGGACTACCGAGGAGGAACCGAAGAGGTGTATAGATGTGTTAAGATGAGATGTGAATTCAACAAGAGCTGGCAGAGAAAGGTCAACCAGTTCAACTTGGAGATTCACAAGAAGTTGAAAAATTTGCAGATTGGCGATGACCCCAACGTGGACCCCGTCACCTCGGAAGCGGGTTCGGCTTCGAAACTTGACGACTTGTCTGAATGTGCCATTTGTTTAATGAAGATCGAACCTTGCCAGGCGTTGTTTCTTAGTCCGTGTTCGCATGCCTGGCACTACAAGTGCATAAGACCAATAATCATCAAGAGTTATCCGCAATTCTATTGTCCAAATTGTCGAACCATGTGTGATTTAGAGACCGATTTGGATGAGGATGATTAAAATCAAGCGAATATGAGAGGTGTGATGCATTTTTTTAAACCTTGAAAGAAGTGACAAAAATAAAATACAAGAGAGCAGGTAAATATTTACTTCTTTATGTAAAATGGAATTAAGTTTTGGTTGATGACCCGCTCAGCATGGTTTCGTAGACATCGGCGTCGTAGTCGTGAGGTTGTAATGGATCCAGGATGTAAAACTGTCGTATGGAGTCTTCGTTATCGTTGATGAAAATACCGGACGAGTTGTCCAATCCATGGCCAAATGCCATTGCGATTTCGGTAAACGGAGACGGTTGTTTGTTGGAGTTTGGGTTGGACAGATCAAATGACGCCCGGTCATCGAAATGCTGGTGGTTTACATCTTCATCGCTAACTTCAGAGATGTAGCCGGTTGCATTGCGAGGTACAATATTGTTGATGAGGAACAGCTCGATTTTGTGGTAGACATGTATCTGCAACGTCACGTCATTTTTGAGTTTTGAGATTAATGCAAATAACGAGCTGAGGTATCCTAAAACCATGTTTCTTTGACTGGTACGGTAAGTTCCCAACAGAAACGAATCGATCAACACTTCGGCAATCTCCAAGAGCTTGAAAGGTGCACCGGGCCCCAAAAGCTCAAATACAAATATAGAAAGGTTTTTTGTATCCTCCAAGAAATCGTGAGCAATCGTCGCCGGGTACAAGGTTGAGAGTTTATCTTGCGAGTTTAATGTTAAGATCCCGTTTCGTTTGGCAATGTGCCAGGTCAAGGCCTTCATCCAGTACTTGCTTAGAATGATATTGAGCTTCTGGATATCGGGAATCTCAGAACTGAACAGAATAGCATCAAGCTGGACCTGTATTTGGATATACCACTGTGGCGACATTGTACCTGTAGAGGTGTCTGGTGACCCACTCTTTAAACCTATGATTCTGTCAAAGAATCGTTTATCTGGGATGGCAAACACCTTGAGAAGCTCCACAAATCCGGAAACAAGAGACGAGTACTCTTCGTCATCAAGTGATGGGAAAGGAATACTCTGTTCCAAGACCACGGGCATATCGTCCTCAATACACATAAATCTTTCGGTGACCAAAAGCATGTAGTATATCTTCCGGAGACGGTGGATTTCTGCTGTGGGCTTCCCCGCGTAAGATGCTTGATTGTGTAGGCCAAGAATCTGAGCAATGGATATCGATTCACGGAGGAAGAGAATGGCTGCATTAGTTCCGCCTTTGGTGTTGACGTGAAAGATGTAGAGAAAGAACGACGTAAGGAGCGTATCGATCGACGGATTCATGCGGTGGTTAAAGAGATCGCGCGTCTTGAGGGCTTCGTCGACAAAAGCAGCAATGTTTATTCCTGCTGGAAGGTTTATCAAGTTCGAATTGGCGGAAAGGAACGTTGACTGGACGGTGATGGCGGCCAGAACGGCACAGCTAAGTGAGTATGCCGCTGCGTTGTCACGAGTGAGCGAATGGAGTTTTGTCGTGTCGCTGTTACTTTTGAGGAGCCGTGACATCAAATGGGCGACAGATATGACTGGCCACACGCCGTAGTACCAAGTCTGAAAGATCTGGAGGCATCCCAAGAGCTTTTCAATGGAGATCCGAGGCGAATATTGGATATCGTCGGAGCGGGTCACGAGTGCTTGCAGCGCTTCGGCAGCAACTTCCAGCAAGCTCATCGAACGTTCAATGTTTAGTCTTGTCTTTTCGTGGATCAACTTGGGTCCGGTTTTCTTCCGGACTCTATTATTGGTGCATTGGAGATTGTGAGCAACGCAACGGGAGCACGGTGTCAGAAGGTCACATTTGATCTTGCGGAGCGAGCAGGCGTCACAGGGTCGCGTGTACTTTGTACGCTTACGGCTTTGGGTCTGCGAGCCCAATGCTGGAACCCGGGATGGCGCGGGTGGTGCTGAAGGCGGACGACCTGGGGTCTGGGGTATGTGGGGTACCTGGAGATGGAGACCGGTTTCCACCTGCTGGTCACGCAACAGCTGATTGAACGAATCAACCAACAGTTCCAAGGTTGAGAATGACGAGATATGTTCAAGGGTCATTCACTTGGGTGGATCTTCTGCGGTCGTGGTGGCCCTATTTTCGAAAGGAGGGTGTAAGCGGCTTTGACAATAAATGAACGCAAGAAAAAAAATAATAACATTGATTAAAATTCCTGTTTAATAAATTGATTTAGATCGAGATCTATTTTTTATAACGTCAGTGATGTTCTCGGCCTTTGATTTTGATACTAATACCTCTACGCACATCATCACAAACAACCAGGAAGATCTTCCACTGTTCAAGTCACACCGTTCCAAGACTGGATGCTTGGTGTGCCGCCGCCGTAAGAAGAAATGCGACGAAACGAGACCAGTGTGTACATACTGCGATAAACGCGGACTTGACTGTGAGTGGGACATCAGACACTTTGATCTGCGGTCCTTCAAGAAGCAAAAGATTGAGAAGGACAAACAGATTGAGGAAATCCGCCAAGAGGATCCCCTTCCGTTCGAAATAGAATAGAAGAGTTTCTCCATGCCACCCCGCCTTCGGAGTCGGCATTACTTCCTTACAAGAAAGTTCTCATAGTAGTTGAGGTATTTCATACCTGGGAGATCCAAGAAGATATTAATGGTGGAAGGTGGTGATATGAGAACCATGTTGCTAATATCATCACCATCAACCCTGCCTTCTCCAACTACTTACTCAAAACATTTTTCTCCATATCGATCAGGCTCTTGCGTCTTGGGGTGCTTTATTTCACACAGAAAACAACATGGATGCCGTTAGCCATTACCTCCACCTGGCCAGTCTCTCGATCCAAGAAAACCCCACCGAAAAGTACGATCTCTTTGTCACCCTCGTATACTACTTCATCTGTATCGGAATTCAAGTTTTCTAGGGCGATACCAAGGATTGGCACTCTTTCTTCGAGAAATGTGCTTCTCTCTTGCACAATTACGGTGGAGTGTCAAAGTTATTACGCGATTTCTCATACAACGACTGTTAGTTCCTTATCGCTAACTTTCAGTTCCATGATATTATGTCGTCGGAGTCATTGGCGAAGGGCACTGTGTGCTCTATGGATAGCTAGAACACATTAATTCGCGACCACAAATTGTTAGAGACTGATGGTTATGGTATCAACCCATACCAAGGTTGTATTCAGCCAATATATATTGTGCTTGGTGAGGTAACGAACAGCTATTTCGAGCTCAAAAAGGACTCACAACGTTTAAATCTGCAGGCAGATGAAGAATTCGATAACGTTGAAGAGAGAATTGCCTATTACCAAAGACGGGAACGGATCTACCATGACTTGAAGAACAAGATCGATACGTGCACACCCCAGCCAGCATCAATTGAACCAGCTTCCTTGTGGAAACGACTAAATCATGCTCATGAAGCTCTTTGATCTTCATCACACTGTGTGCTCGAAATACCTCAATCTCTACAGTAAACAGACCCAACCGATCTCGTTTGAGTGCAGGGTCTTCTGCTACATGCACTTACCCTTATTGAGCAATTGAATGAAACTATGGCGCTCTTGGTTTGCGGCATTTCATGTTACACCAAATGCGACCAAACTCGGCTCACTGCCACATACTCCAACATCTACATGCGGTACCCTGTCGGGAATGTCCAAAGGGAATGGGATATTGTTAAGGAAGCATGGTTACATAACCATTCCGCTCTGGTATGTATAGACTGGCTCGATATCTGTGAAATTTTGGGTGGAAGTTGTTGGTATGTTAACCTTACAATTTCTTTGTTCGTTATTCTAATTTTTGCACCCTTAACCACGTGGATGTTTAAACTGAGAAGTTAGATCGAGACATATAAACAATGCTTTCTGCTAGACTGATACACCAGTAATGGTTTCCCTCTCGAAAGTGTTAAATCCCAGCTTCTTGCTTGTGGGGCAGTCAGTTTTCCAAGATGTGGCGACTCCCCAACAGGCTGCCACAGAACAGTACAATATTGTTCGTTTTTTAGGGGGCTCGGCTCCGTATATGCAACGTCCTGGTTACGGCATTCCAACCGAGATCCCGCCACAATGTACTGTGGAACAGGTACAGTTACTTTCGAGACACGGCGAAAGATACCCTTCCAAGGGAGATGGAGCTCGGTTCCAAAAAATCCTCCAGAAATTCCGCGAATACCCGCATCCGCTTGTCGGGGACTTGTCTTTCTTAAACGACTACAAGTACTTTGTCGAGAACCTGGAATACTATGAACAGGAGACCTCCAGTAGCAATTCAAATGGATTGTTTGCGGGTACCGTGGACGCCCTAAGACATGGAGCATTCTTTAGATCTAAGTACAGTTCACTTTATCGCGGAGGACAGTTGCCAGTATTTACCTCCAATTCACGCAGATGTCACCAGACAGCCAACTACTTTGCCAGAGGCTTTCTTGGAGACGAGTACTCCGATGAATCCGTCAAATATGTTGTTATTGACGAGGATGGCAAAATGGGTGCCAACTCACTTACTCCACGCTACGGATGCCCTGCTTACAACGACAGCATCAATAGAAGCTACATTGATTCATACGATACTAGCTTTCTTGATGAGATTCTGAATCGATTTGAACAATCCAATCCGGGCTTAAAAATGACACGTCATGAGTTGTCAGGCTTGTTTCTTTGGTGTGCATTTGAAATCAATGTTAGAGGCAAGTCCCCCTTCTGTGATCTTTTCACTATGGAAGAATACATCAGGAATTCATACCTGACCGATGTGGAAAATTATTACACGACAGGACCGGGCCACAACTTTAGTTCTATCATCGGTACACCATTGGTGCAAGCTTCGTTGTCCCTTTTAAAGGATAACAGCAGTGACAATCAAATTTGGCTTTCCTTTACCCATGATTCTGATATGGAAATGTTCTTAGCTACCATTGGAATAATGAACCCTGATTCCGACTTACCTGCGGATCACATTAAATTTCCAAATCCTTACAGCTCCGCCGAAAAGTTGCCACAGGGAGCACGTATCTACACGGAAAAGTATCGCTGTGGCAACGAATCATACATTCGTTACATTGTAAACGATGCGGTTGTGCCTATAGCCGACTGTTCATCAGGGCCAGGATTCTCGTGTAGCCTCGCAGACTTTGAAGAATACGTTGATTCACGGATCGGCGACAACAATTATGCCAAGCAATGCAATTCCAACACACAAGCACCTCCCGATGTTTCGTTTTACTGGGACTACAATACGACTGATTATAACGCACTGCTTATTGATCAATAGTTAGATAGGCTACTTAGAAGCTATTGAAAGGATCATTGACTCTTACCTCACCCCCTTCCTTCTCTGGTAATTCATTGAGAGCCTTAAAGTCTTCGTCAGACAACGTAAAGGTTTCAAAGTTGGATTTAATTCTTGAGTCAGTTACCGACTTTGGTAAAACGGCAGTTCCTCTCTGGACTGCCCAAGAGATCAACACCTGGGCTGGTTCAACACCATTCTTTGCAGCAATATCATTGATAGTCTTGTTCTTGAACAAAGGAGCACCGGTGGATCCTAATGGCGAGTATGCGGCAATCTTTATGTCCTTGGACTTCAAGTACTCGAATAACTTTGGTTGTTGCAAAAGAGGGTGTGCTTCAATTTGGTTAACAGCAGGCACAACCGTAACTTCTGGGTCAGCAAACAACTTTTCGAGGTGATCAATAGTAAAGTTAGAAACTCCAATGGCTTTGACCTTATCGGTTTTGTAAAGTTTCTGAAGTTCCTTGTAGGTGTCAACGATGCTCCAGTCATCGTATTGCTTACCTGTAGCTGGATCGGTAGAAACTGGCCAGTGAATAAGGTATAAGTCAATGTAGTCCAATTGCAACTTCTTCAAGGAAGTGTCAAGTGCCTCTTGGGCTTTCTTGTGGTCCGAGTTCCACAATTTCGTGGTCACAAAAAGTTTCTTTCTGTCAATTCCCGAGTCCTTGATAGCTTTGCCCACGAGTTCTTCATTCCCGTAGATGGCTGCAGCATCAATATGGGTGTATCCGGCCTCTAACGCTGCTTTCACTGACGTATAAGCTTCGTTGTCATTGGTGCTCTTCCAAGTACCAAGGCCGATGACGGGAAACTTGTTTCCATTGTTTAAAGTGAGATGTTTAATTGTTGGGCTTAATGTAACCATTGTGTGTATGTAACGTTGGAAAAAAGTTTAAGTCGGTGGAGAGAGCAATGCTTAATATACTTTTGAGTTATTTTGAGTTCGTAACCCTTTTGTTCCACAATTAGCCACACTTGGAATGCGGTTGCAACCCTGAAAAACACTCCACACAGTACAATATCCGTCCGCCTATACCTTCGTGGTTATGGGATAAAAACAGAACAATCTGAATCCCCCTATACTAGTAACTTCAAGAAATGGGACTGGACTCTTTTTAAAGTTTTGAATGAATGAACTATTGTAGGGCAATTGGGGATAGGCCTCTTGATTTTCTAGATTGGTTTGAGTTCGGCCTCGAAATTTTTGTTAACGCGCGAGTGACGCCATGCCGTCATCTTGCAGGAACAAGTTCATCAGAACCACTACAACATACCAGTATTGCTCAATTGTGTTCTCATAACACCCTCCTATTTGGCGTTCTAATTGGTTTGTAGGAATTGGTTGCTTTATGAATGCATGTAAAATTGCGTTCTCCTGATCTTAAAGAAATGGCCACCAATTTTCGGGTATAAATAATTTTATTGCGGCTTTGGTCAATTAAATCTGCAAGTAGCAATTATATAATTTTGCAATCATTTTTAGCAAATCATTTGTGTCGTTACCTTGACTGTGTTTTTTAGTGTGTCTTGGATGTATTAGCCACCTTTATATCTGGGTAGCTAGAAAATACTACTTTAGTTTTTGTGAATTAAGGGCACATTCACAAATTGTAGGGACTACTCTTAGTATAAAGCTCGAATAATTCAATATTTATAATAAATTACAAACTTCTAGAAAAATTACAATAGTGGTATAACGTAATGTCAGGAATTCCTGGATATATTCCCGAGAATCGTTTCTGTCAAAGAAGACTTTAGCATACAGGGTATGGTAGTCCAGTTGTATTACGTTTTGGCAATGCCGTTCTCCATGTGCGAATGCTTCCCTGAGACCAAATATTATCTATACTACCTACCATTTACAAATCTTTTACTAATAATCCGCACCAATGCCTCAACATTTAGCAAGATTTGAGCCTGATTCGCAAATTGATATTACTAACCCCCTGTTTCGCCAAACTGTGGTATCGGCTGCAAAACCACAATTCCATACATCTATAAATACCGGCTCCCTGAATTGCAGAATTCAACTATATCCTCAGTTTCAATTACCTCTATCTTCTTCCTAATAAATTCAACTAAACATGTCCAAAGTCTCTATTGCTGTTATTGGTGTGAACGGCTTCGTTGGTAAGCCTGTTCTAGATGCCATCGAATCCTCTTTGTTTGAATCAAAGATTCAATTTCCAATAAAAGCCATTACCAGATCGGAAAAACCTTCTACCGACAAGATCCAATACATCGCTGCTGATTTAGCTGAAACCGAAAAGACGGCTGAGGCCTTAAAGGGTGTCGATGTGATTATTGAATTGGTTGGTTCCAAGCCAGATATCTTTCAACAGCTTGAAAAAATCAATGCCATTGTCAAGCCTAAATTGTATATTCCATCTCAATTTGGAATTGATATTCTGCAAGTCCAAAAGTTTGCCCCTGGCTTATTAGCAATTAAGCAAGCACACACTGATGCTCTCAGAGCTGCTGGTACCAAGGTTGTTGATGTTGTGACATCATTTTTTGCCTCTCCAGGTGCATTCTTGTACGAATATGTTGGAATTGCCGGTATTGACCCAGAATCTAAAACAATTATTCAGAGAGGTGACGTCAACTCCAAGTTTCACATTTCAAAATTGGAAGATATTGGTAAGGCTGTTGTTGCTCTTGCCACCAAGGAACCTTCCTCTATCCCAGACACCGTCAGAATTTACAGCTCCACCATTACCTTCAAGGATGTTATCGAAACTTATGAAAAGAACCACGATGTCAAATTGACCGTCTCAAAGACTTTGTCGGACGCTGAAGTCGATGCTGAATTTAAGGAAAGCTGGGCAAAGGGATTCCAGATTTCCAGTTTCTTTTACTATTTACAAGTAGTTGCTTCCAAGGGCCTCGACAATGGAACCTTGTGGTCGACCAATGATAGAGAATTGGTCAACCCTGGCGAATCTTTGTGGAAATGGAGCCATTTCTAGGTCATAGAATGTTTATTATGACAAATACTAATAGTCAAAAAGTAAACTCTGAATTCTCACGAGATTCTTTGGTTGTAATGTAACGTTGTAGAAAGGTGCAAAAACTCCTGAATTGTTTGGTATGTGAGACATACTTGTCTCAAATTTCATCTGAATTCGCCTGACTTACGATTAACAAAATGCTTATGTAATGATTTACTTGGATATGTTAAGCATTGGAGATTGTATTCTATTGTTGGTGGTTTTCTGATTAAAATCGTAAGACTTTTTTACTAATATGCGGGGATGAAATCCAAATTAGACTTCTGATATACGACATACGTTTGTCTCTCTTCCTAAAATAGAAATACTCTGAACAGTATACTCCTTAATAAGCTAACCAAATGCAGAAAGAAGAGGTGTGTTGTACATTACGTTATTAAGACCTAGACTTACGCTTAGACTTCCTTAGGCTCGGATTCGCATCACGATTATTTTTCTAGCTCGTCACTCTCTGTACATACAAATGTTGACATCAAATGATATGACAAGAAACGACAAAACAGCTAGCGTTTATCCTTGCACCACGGCCACCTCTACTTCATACAGGCATAAAAGTGAAACCTCTAATAAAGGTTACAATCTCTATGATCGCGCCATGGATGAAATTCTTCATTTTCGCGCGCATTCTCCTTGAGAGAGCGTTGCATGTTTGTCTTTCTGTTACATTCTATAAATCTTGTATTGCGATGTAAGGATTGTCCAAATTGACATGAGAGACTAGAGCATCATAGTAAGAGAAACAATCATCATTCGATATGACGTTTACTGTTGCGTATCTCAAGACCTAAATCTCTTCTTGAATTACGTGAGGTTATTGTTGCACACGTATCGTATGAAACACTCAGAATATTTTGAGATCTTCATAGATCGGGAACAAGGGAGTTGAAAAAAAATCTTCAGAGTGAAATATGGATCTTTATCCGAGTATTTTGAAGGAATAATCACGCACAACTTTAATGAAGCAATAAAATCTCAAAACGCAAAAAAAATAACGACAAATGTAACCTTGTCTATTTGAAAAAGCAGAAATATCTTTAACATTCTCCTGTTGCCTTGCGTTTCACGCCACACGCGGAGTCGCGTATAGTTGTAATTACTACAAATGTCATCGTTCATGTCATCATTATTATCTCTGCCTTGTACGAAAAATCTCTATAAATACTAAGGAATACCTCCCCCTGTATTAGTTTGACTACTAAGTAAGGATGATCATAAAGTATTAATACTACTGGGTAAAACCAGGAGTTAAAATTACTTGATGATACGCAATATGGCTTGGTGGGCCATAAGTTAGCTTGCTTGATTCTCAAGTAGAAAAAGCTACACTATATTTGCAACTTACTTATGCAGTGATCGATTGGTTTGCGGCAATAGATGTGTTCCCTTTTCCACAATGGAGCCTATATTACCGCTGGTTGATATCCAAAATAAGCGATATCAACTGACTTTATAAATTATGAAAGGGCCGACCCTTCTCTTGGTCAATGTGGGGTCGGCGTGGGTTTAAAAACCTTTCAAACTTATCTTCAAATACATACATGATACTAGGAAAAAAAGTGATTCACAAGCATATGGAGTTAAATTAATAACTATTTGAGGTAAGGATAAATGTCTCGCAATTGTTGGTGGTTCGAGACATTTCCGACTCAGATCAGATTATTTGGCTCTGTTTAGTCTGCTATCTGTTAGAGTCAGTCGAGACAACAACATCATATTCCAGATTCCGTACATAGATCCGTCATTGTTTCTGAGAGTCATCGCTCTGATGCATTCAGGACAATCGCATTTATAATCCATTTATTGAAAAATACAAGGATAATTGTGCCAACTAGCAGAATAAATCAATATTGTAACTTTGGGATTACGTTACGGCGGTCCTGATGTTTTACGTTACGGCGGTCCTGA
>JAJMKY010000013.1:0-12832 GCA_030564025.1 Teunomyces panamensis | reverse complement strand
AGCATCGCCGAAAACCTGGGCGACCTCTTCCAAGGTGTATCCAGATGTTTCCACGTAGAAGAAGTAGACAACAGTCAACTCAACTGCATTAACACAACAGTAAACGATGTAGTATTTCCATTGAATAGCATCCATGGCAATTGGGTTCACATAACCGTTGAAAATAGAGATAATTTGTTGTGTCAATTGGAAAATGTTAATCCCCTTGGCTCTGTGGCTGTATGGCAAGATTTCAGTAATGTACAAGAATGGTAAACCGTTTGCACCAATGTTGTAAGCTAAGTAGTACAAGAAAATCATAGCCAAAACACCATTACCCAAAGCCTTCTGTTCAAAGTTACGTTGTTGGTTGATAGCAGAAAGAATGGTCCAAATAATGTAGAACAAAAGCATCAACCCCACACATGTGATCAACATTGTTCTTCTTCTGAATCTATGAACGTTTAATGCAATCACTGTGGCAATCACCAAGTTGTAGGCCATCAACCCTCCATTGATCTGCAATTGCTCCTTTTCACCAGTGATACCAATCGAGTTCAACACCTTGTTCAAGTAGTAAGAAACCAAACCGTTACCAGATAATTGCATAATAATACCTGTGAAGATACACAAGAATACTCTCTTTCTGTAGGATGGAATGGTGAAGAAGTCGGTGTACTTGGTCTGGTTGCTCAATTTTTCCATTTCAATAGCTGCTTGGATTTCCTTCAATTCAAACTGAACCAATTTTAAAGAACGTTCATCGGTAGCATTACCAACATGGACTTTTTGTAAGATCTTTTCTGCTTCATTGACTTTACCTTTCGAGACTAAAAATCTAGGGGATTCAGGAACCGTCCAGAAGTTCACAATTTGGAATAATGGAAGTGCACCTTGTAAGTAGGAAGGAATTTTCCAAGCATTACGACCATCAAGTGTTCTAGTACCGTAAGTAACCCATGCAGCAATTAATGCACCTAAGTACCAACACACATTGTAGAAAGTAGTCGAAATACCTCTGTACTTTGGATGTGAGATCTCTGAAATCAAGGTTGGAGATGATACAGTAGCAATACCGGAACCCAAACCGATGACGAATCTCGAAGCAAAGAAGAATCCATAACTGTTAGAGACACCTTGTAAGACAGCTCCAAGAACAGTAAGCGAGTTTCCTCCAATGATAGTCCATTTTCTACCAAATTTGTCTGACAAGTATGAGGCAAAGACGAAAGCAAAAAGGTTACCGAAGGTATTACCATTACTCAAAGCACCTAATCTTTGACCAGTTGGATGTCCCATATCAGATTGCCATTGCTTCAAGGACTGTAACCCATTAAGCATACTACCGTCGTAACCATTATTGGTAGAAGTCAAGGTAATCAAGAATACACACCATTGCAAATGGCGCATGTAAGCATAATTGTACCAAGGTTTTTCAAGGGTGGCTAATTCATCAACAGATCCGTTGTTGATAACAAATTCATTTTGTTCTTCAATCTTCTTCTCGATAGAATCGACCGAAGTATGGATAGCGGCGTCTTTGTAGTCTTTGGACATCTTATATACTTCAGCTTAAAGAAACCAGCCAGGTGATGAAGTAATATAGTATGAAATAATGAAGTGTGGGATGAGATGAATCTCTTGCTGTATTTATAGTATGTTTTAAGCCTTGGACATCTCCAGATTACTCCAATATTTTTAGGAACTGTCATAATTAATATGGGACAAATATATTTTTAAAAAAATATTTGTTCCATCCAACTTCGGGTTTTGTCCATGAAGAACTTTGGCAATCAAAAGAAGTTCTGCTAACCAAATCAATGTTTATTGGCACTTACTTGACAGCATATTTAAGTACAAGTTAAATGCTCTTTCTTATCTAGATGTTACGTTCATCTTGATTGATATCATCGTAGTAGGTTAACGAAAACTTCAAAAGATTTCTTGCTTCTTCTCCCCACATCTACCCCATACAACCGGATCGATATCCTTTTAGATCGAATGTAATTGGAATTCTTTGTTGGGGCATGTACAATATTAAACGCGTCAGCATGAAATATTCTCCATCTTCGGCATACCTACCACATACGTAAGTTTATCCGAGCACGAAGGAAATACCCCACATTTTGGAGTGCGCCGCGCATGACTTGTGCCCCACCTGGAGATCATTGTGGGGCAAACTTTGAAGTAATCTATGTTGCAAAACTTTTTAGTGTAGATTATAGTAGTTTCTTATAGAAAGTGGAATCAGAAATAGTACAATATGTGTAACTTCTTCTTTTTTAAGATTACTTATTAACCATGGAATTGTTAAAATTGGTCTCGGAAGTGTAATGCTCAAAATATGTCACGTGTTGTACAAATATGATCCCTGGGCTATACTTTCGGAATAATGTCTTAATTAGGAAACGTATACGGTTCGTCAACAGCTGGTGTGAGGAGTAAATACTACAAAATAATGTATTTTATCAGAGGGCCTATAACCTTTTCAAGCTTCGACTGCTATTACTATCTCGTAAAATCTCGTAAACACTTGTTGCAGATGTCTCTTCGAGAATGGGTGTTTGTTCAAGGAACAACGACGACTATTTAAGTAACTTCATCTCTGGCTTACAGAATTATTAAGATATCCTCTGCAATCTTGCTCCGTCATTACCTCTGTATGATCCTTTTTTATGCAGTTTTGGGCTTAGTACGTCTGCTAAAAAACAACTTCTGCTCCTTGTTTAAAGAGCGCGTTAAATAATCTAGGCGGCTGAAACCATAGATTTCCGTGATTGTTTCCTAATATGGGAATTTTTCCGCATGACTACTTCGAATTACACAGTAGAAATATATCTAACTGGGAAGAGAAATGGATTTAAGGCCGGCACTCAATCTCCGATTGATCCTCCCACACTCATCAGCAGGAAGTGGGGCATAAAATATTGATTCTCTATCTCCTGCAGGTGGCTAATTCATAGCTTCCCACGAAAGCAATATCAATGAAGGTTTGTTTCAAATCTTTAGTTCTACGAAGCTATGGGCTACGATTCATTATCATGGTTAGAGCTACTGGTTATGATTTTTTAAAAAAAAAGTTTTCTGAGAATTTATATCTCCATTTTACAACATTTCAATTGAGCTCTAGACAATACACTAGCATAGCTTAATTTGTTGAGTATATGCATGCAAAAAATTGAAACCAATATCATACAATGCAGTTGATGATGCACTGACTGTTAATTTTGCAAAGATTTCAAACGTGTTGGATATTTGACATTCGTTCGAAAAATATTGGATAAGGTGGCTGTAGAAGGATTTGTTGGAACCGAATTCAGTTATTTCCTATCTATGCTCAACCTCATAGTTTCTCATTCTCAAAAATCCTGTTGTCAATTCAAAACTAACTCCAAAATCATGTGGAATAATTTATAAGAATTGAACGTCATAACATACTTCACAAACTAGGATATTCGTCCATTTTACTAAATTACAAAATCCCTTGGGGATAGAGCTTCAGTTTGAAAAAGGTCAAACTCTAATACCTTTGTATTGTCTTCTCCCTGTATGGTAACAATTAACACTGTTAATTGTCAATATACTTAACAGAATTCTGGGTAAAAGAAACCTTGTTTACAGACTGGCAACTGACTTCTTGTGTGCCAACGTTTAAAACAGTTGGTATAACAATTTGGCAATAACATAGTTTCATCTTGGGGAAAGGAAGAAATGCAATTAGTAAGGTAATGCTTCGCTAATCTCAGAGTCCATTGAAGATGCTTTGTCACCTCTGCTAGAAGGGGTACTGCAATATTGATTACAGAATATGTATGGAAACAAAGTTTTGTCAATCATTTGAATTTCATGGTTATTATTACCACATTTCTACCCTATGTGTAATATCTGTGTACTTTCAACCTGACATACTGTTTCGATCTGTCTAAAAGAATCAGGCTCTGCAATAGAGTATTGAATTTCATAATTAGAAGCAAGTAGTATCGCAATGGTCAACGTATGAGATGATGGACAAGTATCTATACTAGGGAGTTAGGTAAACAATGAAATACCTGGATCATGTCTGATCCATGTATTATAGAGACTGTAGTATCGCTGCTCTTAAAAATTGAATAATCATAAAAATTCTTACGAATTACCACACCTAGCACACCAGCATACACAAAATAGATCTGATTGTCTTCAAGAATAACTTGATAGATAAAGTAGAAAATTTTACCTGAATATGATATTGTTGTAATAAACTTTCACTTTTGATACCAAACATCACTTGCTTGAAGTTTTATTAGTATTTCCATGAGCAACCAAATGATTTCTAAAGATTCCTATGTGAGACGTAAAAAAGGAGTGGATTTCAATATATGAATTAAGATCATCTCAAGGCAAAGTTGTCGGGTAAATGCCACTAAATGAACTGTCTTGGGAATCCTTTTCAGTAACTACTGAAATTTCTTAATTTTTGTAAATCTTAATTTTTCTCGCAGAATTATCATATTATCGTCAAAGTTTTGTAAAATTAAAAATTTGATCTACGATTGAGATATTAGAAACCCTCAGATATATTGATATTACTCTCATTAACACTTCATTAATATTGAGTTTCTACAAAAGAGACAATATTTAATCTTGGACACTTACACACAGGATACGTCAATTGACAAATTGACAATAATGATTGGAATGCACTTACTAACCTATCTAGACATTGCGGAACTCAATCTTGTGTACATTTCAACTTTTAGTATTTTAGATAAAAGAATCGTAATATTATTATAATTTGATAACTTTAATTGCTATTTTCTTTCTTCACTTGAATGTTGTTGCTTTTTACGCCACATATCTGTCGCTCACGTACTTATTTTGCTCAAATTATTCATCTGTAAATCTGAAAATACAAAGATCGATTTTCCTTGGTTAAATCATCTACAAATAACAGGTAAAAATATCACATTAATTTTCAAAAATTAAAAATTCATTTAAGGATATTATGCTGTTAAAGCTTGGTTGCATCTAATTATAGGCCTGAAACCCTCCAAGTCTTACTCAGTTTTTTTTCAGAGGGTTATAAGCTCCATGATTTAATTGAAATATACAGAGTCCAATAACATTATTTCTTCTTTCTATACGGTGGCTCTGAAGAATCATCAGAGATACCAAACAAAGATTTGAAATTTATTGAGCAGCAAAACAAGTTAATCCTGTGTGTTACCATAATAAATTCAAGCAGAGATACCTTCTTAAGGAGAAAACAACACACACAATAAGAAAGCATGGCTGCGATATAAAAGCGTACATTTCAGATATGAAATACGGCTTTATTTGAAAATATGGTTAAAAGAAGTAAAAGATATAAAAGCGATCTTCCAAGTGTTGTTATGAATAATGGTAATAGATCATAATTCGTTATGGTAATTTATAGATTATTTGATATAACTCATAAATGAACATCGACACGTCGTTCCAAAAAAGTTGCACACATAGCTATTCTTAAAAGAAACAATTTAAGTAATTGTTTATTTGACATATTCGATTTGGTCCTAAATATTATTTGTAGTTGTATAAATGAGTATATTTTTGACTGATCAATTCTACCTTGATCAGTAGGTTTTGTACCGTTAGTTTTTTTCTTTTGACTTGGTGAAGTCTCTATCATCTTGGCCATGCATCTCAACCACCGCTTCGCCCGTAGTTGATTCTGAATAATTAACTTCTTCTGCAGCTTTCTTTTCTTGCACCTGCTCAGATCCTTGACTCATGGATGGTAACTTCTTGTTGGTGATGAAAAGACTAGCCACACAAGATACCACAGCAAAGCCTATACCCATGTAGAAAACATTTCTAATAGACTTCATAATCTGCTTCTTGACAAATAACTTTGCCTCTTCAGATAAAGAGTTGAGAACCTCCGTATTGGAACCTAGTGCCTTGGGAGTCAATCCTCGCAATTCGTTCAATATGGTTTGATTAGTTTGTTCGTGAATGGCCGTATTGTAGTGATTTGTCAACGAAGAGGAATAGACAGTGTCAGCAAGATCCGACGCTACCGCAGCACAAATTGCTCTGAAGAAATTAACAAATGTTGTAACTAAGATGGTTGCACCAGGGGTCTTTGGTGCACTAACTTGAGAACTCATGAGTGCAGGCTGCATTTGTAGTCCTGTCGCAACACCAACAATTATCAATAAACCAACCTGTTTAGAAAAACTTGTGTCAACATCAAGTAAAGTGAGAAGACCAGCTCCGATAGGACCAAGTATGCCAGCAATAATTGATACCTGTTTGATATACCGTGTTTTCTGAATAAAGATACCTGCTGCAATGGAACTAATCACAATAGAGATAATCATAGGTAATAAGTGAAGGCCAGATGATAAGGCAGACTTGTTCCAAATAACTTGAAAATAAATTGCAGAGTAAAGCATGACAGCAATAAAGCAAGCAAATATACCTCCTAAAACCAAAGCGGATGCCATAATTTGTGGAACACTGGTTATATTTGTAGGAATAACTTGGTTCTTGGAGAAGTAACAATTCCAGATGGCAAATAAGATCAATATGATGCCACCAAGCAAAAAGCAACAGATAACTGCAGCAGATTTCCACGGAAACTGATTACCACCAAAGGTTAATGCTAATAAGATTAGAACCAAGCCAGATATCAATAAGAAGGTACCTAGGTAGTCAAACTCTTTTAGACCTTTAATATAGCCACTTTTTGGCCTAGGTGGGTTAAAGGTTAAGAAGAAAGATACAAGGGCAAAGCCACCAATTGGTAAATTGATATAAAAAGCCCATCTCCAAGAAACATGTGATGTGAAAGCACCACCAATCAAAGGACCCAAGACTGAAGCAATAGCAAAAGCACATGAGAAAATTGCCATCCCGATCGGTCTCTTTTCAATTGGGATAATTTCAGCAATGATCACAAACGACATACCTTGGATACCAGCGCCACCAATCCCCGCAAGTATCCTACCACCTATTAATGTATTCATATTTGGGGCTAATGCACAGATCAAAGAGCCAGCTTCGAAAATTATGACAGCAACTATCATGGCCCATTTTCTGCCAAAGATAATAGACATTCTTCCAAACGGTTGAATAAAAGTTGCCATGGTTAAGAAGAATCCCGAAGCTAACCAACCAATCTTATCAAAGGCATTGAACTGGTTTCCGACTTCAGTTAACAAGGTACCAACAATAGTTTGATCCAAGGCAAAGATAAATATGCATACGAAGATCGAAACAAAACAAAGGTAAAATTGAATCCCCAGCATGTACTGCTCTTCTCGTCTTGTTCCATCACCCGCATCGCTCTCGATAAAGATTTTTTGTTTGGTAGGGTTTTCAGGATCGATTGCTCCTGAAGTAGAAATAGGAGAAATACTAGATCGAACTGACATGGTTTCTAATAAATGGATCCCAAGGCTTTACAAAATTTGGAAACAGGGGGATTTTGTACTTCGAATCCATGACATAACTTCAGCTGTTTAATATAGTTAATAGACGGGTTTAATAGACGGGTTTAATAGACGGGTTTAATAGACGTCTAGTATGTCCGCCCAAACTCCGTGTAAACGCCGTGAAGCGATCTAAAAAATATCCTACGCATTGGACGGGCTACGAATTTTTCAATCGAAATAGGAATATTTGGAGTACATTTTCCGAAATGCGAATTGTTAAGCCTCGCCTCTACTATAGTCAGCTAGTGTGGCAACTTCACTAAAAATTAATCTTTATATGTTAGTAAGCAAAGTAGATCCGTGGATGGATAATAAATTGCTTTCTACAACTTGATTCATCATCTAATTTACTTATTAGTTTAATTAATTATTTATGGATGAAGCGATGCTTACAAATTGGTACCAACGGGGATATGGTCCGCTGTGGACCACTTTTCTCAAAAATTGGTCGAAGACTTGTTTCCTTTATATAACCCAAAATGACTCTTAATCAACTATTATTCCTTACGAGTTGTACCCAGCATCTTTAAAACCGGCTAAGGGCCGCTGTCTGTATTATATTCATCACTCAACATAGGTACTGTATCTATAAATTATGTATAGTTAGGTTATTGAAAGCTAATTTTTATTTAATACTTCAACAAACGATCGGTGTAAAAAAATCTATAATCTAAAAATGAGAGACCAAGACAAGAAAGATTAAGTAACATATTATGTAAAATTTAGGTTGGTATCTTTGTTTTCTTCTCCATAGAGATTGTTGGAATCTGAACAAGATGTTGTTCAGCGTCTAAGCTAAGCATGCTATCAGTGTGACTTCAGTTATGAGGAAACATATATTTGACAAAGACAACTCTGGAATATTATCACGCGGTAATATACGGGCTTTAGGAATTAGCCAAGGACGGTAATGCTGGAAGAATTAAAGTTTTAGTTACGAGAGTGTGGGGTCCGCAGTGAGAGTTCGCTGCAAACCATGCTAAACCTGAAATTTAAGACGGAATACCTGTGGTATATTTAAAGGTATAATAATCGCCAAATGTGTTATTTCTGTCTCTGAAGAAAGTTACTTGCGTTTATTGAGATTATTAGTATAATATAAGGTTTATTATGTTTGACAACAATAACAATCAGAAGAACCTTGAGATAGTGGTTCAACAGAGATCGATTTATGTTGCCTTTTTTATAATATAACTGATACCAACCGGAAATCACAGATTCGCCTAATTGATGATATAAATTTGAAGAAAATAAAGGAGAGATGTCAAATACAGAAAAAACTTACCGAATAAAAGTAAGAGATAAAGAACAATTAATACAAAGTCATACCTTCGAAGAAACAAGAGCATAACACTCTCTTAATGTGAATTAGAATTGATTGATTGGGACCAAAGACTGTGACCAGTTTTTCCTTGCATGGAATTGTTTCCTTACTTCATAATCTTACCACTTAAGTGAACATTTTACAAGTGTAATAATATTAAAATTCTGAGTGTGCTCAAAAAGATTCGAGGAAAGCAAAGAAGGATTATATTGTGGTAAGAGAAATGAATACAACAAATCTGTATATATTTTTTCTTATTTAAAGATTTTCTTTGAGTTTAATGGCTGCGGTATAGTTTTGTCAACACCACAGCAGACTACAAGGATATATTTTGAATTGCTTAAGGGGGTTCGGTCGGATTATGCCTTCCCCTTCATCCCAGAAACATAGAAACGCACATGACAAACTGAGAAAAGTTCATTCGGATTTGATAGGTTGGCTGATGGTTCAGTTGCCATATCTGTCATAGACATCTTTCAATTTGCAGTCTAACCATCCCTACGTGGAATCTACCTTTCTGATAAGGTTTCGTCAAAGACGGTATCTTAGGTAGTTTGATAGAGACTAGATCCAAGTAGGAAATACCTGAATGTCAGTGAGTATCATGTCAAGTTCGGATAACCCCTCCTCTTAAACAATATTAGAAATGATGTCTAAGAAAGCGGAAAAGAGCAAGTAGCATAAAGACAAAAGTACTCTAGTTTAGATACAATTACATACAGTGTTGCACGGGTTCAATTCATTCGACTTAGAAATGTGCATTGGTATTTGCTAGAAGGTAATATGAAGATTTAGAGTTGCTGATATGTCCGATTAAAAAAACTGACATTAAAAATGGTTTTTCGGAGAAAACCACAAGGCACACAACTCTTGAAGAAGAGGGTTTGAGTGTTTGTTGAGCCTCGAAGACAAAATCACTTTAATCCAAAGTGACGTAGATAATCCATTCAGGCAAATATGTGGTTGGGAATTGGAAGTGTCAACAGCACCTTACAACATTTCATTTTCAAATAGCGAGATGCTTGTATTTACGAATCTTAACACCATTAAGGCTGCTCTGAGAGTTGGTTAGTATGGAGGCTTTGTTAGATTCTGGGAATCGAAAATTTTTGAAACGACTGCAAATCAAGTATACACAGACTGGCCCACTTACATATTGTTTCTCGCTGGGTTTCAAGATCAGTTAGAAAGTTTCAAATATTAACCGTGTATGCAGAAACATCATAAATATTTCGTATCTATGAGATTCGAGAGAGTCTTCATATTTTAGTGTTAGTGTAAAGTGCGATCTGCCAAAAAAACAAACCACAGTAAACCTAAAACCAAACTCTTTTCGAATCAACTCATATAGTCAAGATATACTATTGGATCCGTAAGTCAAACAGAAGCTTAGATGAGTGGAGTTTTGAATGGATTATTGTAATAATGATTCAAAGCGGTTTGATCAAATGGATAGGGACAATTTATTAATGCATGCAACTATTATTCTCAGTGAAGAATCGTGTAGCCAGACAACTTCCAATGTTACAGCTAAATTTAACAGGAGAGTTAAACTGTTGAGGATCAGGGATAATTAGCCTTTTCTTAAATTTTACCTTCAGGATTTCAAAATACTTTATTATAAACGAATTAATTGAGAGAGAGAGAGAGAGATAAATTATTCAAGGTTAAATGAAGTCTTCCAATGTGAGCCAAGAACTTGACTTTTCCTTTATGGTACAAGAAAGGGATATAAGCAAGTTCATCTAGACATCAATTCAACAAAAAAGCCCAAAGTGGGTAAATGTAGAAAGGGATAAACCTTTTTTTGAGGTTATTTGAGGATTAAGAGATGTTTTAATGGTTGCGGTTTATACCATGGATTATTTTGATGGAAGATTATACGATAAAATAGACTCCAAAAAAGAGTACAAACTAAAGTTTGTGAATGAAAACGTTTTTACACAATCAACCGCACCAAAATATTTTTCGAGGTGGGGAAATAGAACGCTCGAAAGAATTGGTGGGAAAGAAACGATCTCGACTAGTTGTTTTAAAATAGTAATTACTCTGAGGTACCGTTTGAAGCTATTTAACTTACCTACAATAATTATGCTTTACTATACCGAAATAGGTTATCATTTGTTCTTTTCGCGATGAAGACGGAAAGCATCCGGGTATTATGGGGTAGCTGTGGAGAAACAGACCAAAATTACTAAATATAGTTTGTTTATCGCAGCTAAAAAGACTCAAAGTTGAAATAATCGTAGTACAGAATTTGAAAAATAGAAAGACGCTATACAGCATACTATCAACAAAAATTTTTTTGGTCAAAACCTGGAGAGGAAATATTTATGAAAAAAACTGTTTTTTATTCATTATGACAAAACCCTTTTAAAAATATTAGAGATATCTAGAAAGCGAAAAAAATTGTTAGTCTAACATAAATAAAGTCTATATTCCATGCTGTTCATGTTATCACTATGTGACAAAGCTGCTAATTATTAGCTGAATTTTAACAGTATCTTATCTCCAGCAATAAACTACGATGTACCAATAATTTGACCAGAAAGTTCTTTCTGCTCCTGGATCTGTTGAATTTACCGAACAAAAGATATAAGAACAAAATGAATTTGTTATCAACAACGGATCTGTTGATGAATTAGCCACCCTTGAAAAACCTTGGTACAATTATGCTTACATGCGCCATTTGCAATGGTGTGTATTCTTGATTACCTTGACTTCTACCAATAATGGTTACGACGGTAGTATGCTTAATGGGTTACAGTCCTTGAAGCAATGGCAATCTGATATGGGACATCCAACTGGTCAAAGATTAGGTGCTTTGAGTAATGGTAATACCTTCGGTAACCTTTTTGCTTTCGTCTTTGCCTCATACTTGTCAGACAAATTTGGTAGAAAATGGACTATCATTGGAGGAAACTCGCTTACTGTTCTTGGAGCTGTCTTACAAGGTGTCTCTAACAGTTATGGATTCTTCTTTGCTTCGAGATTCGTCATCGGTTTGGGTTCCGGTATTGCTACTGTATCATCTCCAACCTTGATTTCAGAGATCTCACATCCAAAGTACAGAGGTATTTCGACTACTTTCTACAATGTGTGTTGGTACTTAGGTGCATTAATTGCTGCATGGGTTACTTACGGTACTAGAACACTTGATGGTCGTAATGCTTGGAAAATTCCTTCCTACTTACAAGGTGCACTTCCATTATTCCAAATTGTGAACTTCTGGACGGTTCCTGAATCCCCTAGATTTTTAGTCTCGAAAGGTAAAGTCAATGAAGCAGAAAAGATCTTACAAAAAGTCCATGTTGGTAATGCTACCGATGAACGTTCTTTAAAATTGGTTCAGTTTGAATTGAAGGAAATCCAAGCAGCTATTGAAATGGAAAAATTGAGCAACCAGACCAAGTACACCGACTTCTTCACCATTCCATCCTACAGAAAGAGAGTATTCTTGTGTATCTTCACAGGTATTATTATGCAATTATCTGGTAACGGTTTGGTTTCTTACTACTTGAACAAGGTGTTGAACTCGATTGGTATCACTGGTGAAAAGGAGCAATTGCAGATCAATGGAGGGTTGATGGCCTACAACTTGGTGATTGCCACAGTGATTGCATTAAACGTTCATAGATTCAGAAGAAGAACAATGTTGATCACATGTGTGGGGTTGATGCTTTTGTTCTACATTATTTGGACCATTCTTTCTGCTATCAACCAACAACGTAACTTTGAACAGAAGGCTTTGGGTAATGGTGTTTTGGCTATGATTTTCTTGTACTACTTAGCTTACAACATTGGTGCAAACGGTTTACCATTCTTGTACATTACTGAAATCTTGCCATACAGCCACAGAGCCAAGGGGATTAACATTTTCCAATTGACACAACAAATTATCTCTATTTTCAACGGTTATGTGAACCCAATTGCCATGGATGCTATTCAATGGAAATACTACATCGTTTACTGTTGTGTTAATGCAGTTGAGTTGACTGTTGTCTACTTCTTCTACGTGGAAACATCTGGATACACCTTGGAAGAGGTCGCCCAGGTTTTCGGCGATGCT